>JAOTQQ010000009.1:1643786-1666415 GCA_026546715.1 Gallinago undulata
CCCCCCCCCCCCCCCCCCCCCCATCCCCCACTGCCCGGTGCTTTTGTTGGCTTCAAAGCTGGATTTTGGGGGAGCAGCACCCTGCCCCCCCCCTCACCCCTCCAAGCTCCGTGAGCTTTCCACTGGCTGCTTGGGTGATCCTGCAAGTTGTGGATGCTCCTTTGGGACACCCCAAGGTGCCACCCCAAGGTGATTTCGGGTCCTGTTGAGGGGGCACGGGGGTGTGTTACCCCCTCCTCTGCTCATCCCGAGATGGCCAGTCTCCCCCCAGCCGCTTTGCTGGTCACGCACTGGGATCAAACGTGATCTTGGGGTTCATCCATGGGGTTGGCCGTGCCCATCTGGGGTGGTGGAGGGGTCGCTGTGGAGGGTCCACTGGAGCAAGATCCCCCAAAAGCACGACCCTGCCCATGCACAGGGGGGGGTCACACTGCCGTGGTCTCCCCCTTGGATGGGGGTGACATGGCACATTGTGGGGTGGCTCCAGGTGGCCGGGGGGCTCTCCCTGCCCGCTGTCTGCCTCCGTGCCAGCTGCCACCCGCCTGTCCCCAGCCCCTGTCCACAGCCACTGCTCCAGGGGACCAGGGCCACCAGCCCCAGGACATCCCCTCAGCCCCCACAGATCAGCGCGGGGGTGGGAGGCAGAAATAAAGAGGGGAGGCAAAACGTGAAAAACAAGAGGCTTTATTCCAAAACACGAAAGCCCCCAGAAAAAGCAGAGCCAACCCCAGCCCGGTGCGGCCAAACGCCGGCAAGAGCCGGCCACCTTGTGTGAGTTTGGCAACGGCGGCGGCAGCACCACGGTGGTGCCACAGCCACCGGCCCCACAGCACCAGCACGGGTCCCACAGAGTGGGGACAACCAGCGCCAGGGTCCCCAGGAGCGGCAGGAGGGGACACACCGTGCACCGGTGGCACAGCACCTGGCAGGACACCATGCCCTCCACCAAAATGTTGTAGGGCATCCCTTCCCGCTGGCCCAGCCCCCCCGTGCTCCCTGCCTTCTGTCACTCGAATTTTGGCTTGGGGGGGTCGGCGTGCCCGCGGATGTTGAGCAGCAGGAGGAGGCCGAGGCAGAGGGTGGCGGGGGCGCACATGGCCAGGGGCTCCCGCAGCACCAGCAGCGTGTAGATGGCACCTGGGCGAGGAGCAGAGCGTGGGGATGGGGGGTCCCCGCCCCGGGGTCCCCCCCCCAGACCCCACGCGGGGTGGCGGGCGCCCGCTCGCTCTCACCGATCATGATGACGCTGAGGATGAAGTTGCTGATCTCCTGCAGGAGCTGGGGTCCCAGGGCCAGCAGCAGCCCGGCCACCGCCTCCACCCAGCCCACCACCTCCAGGTACCACCCCGGCTCCGGCGCCACACCGAACTCCTTCAGGGGAAAGACCTCGGCGAACCGCACGAACTCCGACCGCTGGGACGGGCAGGAGGGGAGCGGGGCTGCCCTGAGCCCGGGGCTGGGGGGCACAGCCCCTCCGGGGGGGTCTGCTCCGCTCAGCCCCACACCCCGGCCCGACCAGCCCCTTCCCCGGAGAGGCTCTGCCCAGCACCCCGGGGACATCAGGCTTGCTCACCCCCAAGAGCTCAGCCCTGGACCCCAAAGTGCTCCGCCCGGTACCCCAAAGTGCTCAGCCCCACACCGCAGCCTGCTCATCCCCCCCAAGAGCTCAGCCCTGCACCCTAAAATGCTCAGCCCCGCACCCTAACCTGCTCAGCCCCCCCAAGAGCTCAGCCCCGCATCCCAACCTGTTCGTCTCCCCCCACGGGCTCAGCCCAGCACCCCACACCCCAACCTTCTCATCCCCCAAAAAGCACTCAGCTCCACACCCCAACCTGCTGATCACCCCCAAAGTGCTCCTCCCAGCTCCCCAACCTGCTCATCCCCGCACCCCAGCACCCCAAAGCGCTCAGCCCAGCACCCCAGCTCCCCAACCTGCTCATCCCCCTCTCTCAAGGGCCCATCCCTGCACCCCAGAACCCTGATGGGCTCAGCCCCACACCCCAACCTGCTGACCGCCCCCAAAGTGCTCCCCTCAGCTCCCCAACCTGCTGATCCCTCTCTCTCAAGGACTCATCCCCGCACCCCAGCACCCCAAGGTGCTCAGTCCCGCACCCCAACCTTCTCATCCCTCCCCAAGGGCTCACCCCCTCCAAAACACTCAGCCCCACACCCCAACCTGCTGACCGCCCCCAAAGTGCTCCCCCAGCACCCCAACCTGCTCACCCCAAGCTCTCAAGGGCCCATCCCCGCATCCCAAAGTGCTCAGTCCCGCACCCCGGCCCGCTCACACCCCAGCACCCCGGGGGCTCCCTCCTGCACCCACCACCCGCCCCCCTCCCCGGTGTCGCCGCCCCCGGTGGCCGCGCTCACCATGTGCCGGTGCAGGTCGGCCGAGAGCCGGTCCGAGAGCTTCACGGCGCCGGTCAGCAGGAAGAAGAGCCCCAGCAGGACGCGGAGGGCGGTGAACGCCGCCGCCATGGCGGGGACGGGCGGGGACGGGGGCGGGGCGGCACCCATGGGGCCCCCAGCACCGGCCCCCGGCCCGTCCCCATCCCCAACCCCACCCCCAGGCAGGGACAGGGAGACAGGGACCCCCCCCCACCCACCGTGGAGTGCTGCCGGGGCAGGGGGTACTCAGATCTGCAGCTTCACATTACCCCCCCCCCGGGATCTGACCCCCCCACCCCCCCGGGGCCGGCACCATCCTCCCACCGAACCAGAGCTGGGTGGAAAAAAGAGTAGGACCCCCCCGCAAAAAATCCCCCCAATTTGTGGGTGCCATAAGCGGGTCGAGCTGGGCGCCGGCAAAGGGAGGGAGGGGGGGTCTGGGTGGCCGCGGTGGCCCGGGCAGGGACGGTGGCAGCCCCGGGGCGGGGGCCGGTAACGGGGCAGCCACAGCAGGGATTTCCTCCGGGCTGCGGGGAGGGGGGGGGGTGGGAGATGGCTGCCCCCCCCTTTACCCCCCCCCGGGACTGCGTCACCGTCTGCGCCATCGCCCTGCGCCGGGCTCCCGGGAACGGCCCCCCCGGATGGGCGAGAGTGGGGAAGGGGGGGGGGCTCTGACGTTGCTGGAATTCAAGTGGAAATGCGTGTTTTCTTTAACGCCAATAAATCCCGAAAGAAGCAAGACTCGCTCTCTCGGTTTACCGGGGAGGGGGGGCACTGTTTTTACCCCATTTGTGCGGGGGGAAACCGCAGCGGAGCCACCCCCCGGGGGTTGGGGCTTCTCCCTGTCCCGGGGGGACGAGCCACAGCCACGGGCCCGGGCAGGCTCCAGCCCGTCCTGACCCAGGAAGGCCCTTGGGGGGGAAAAAGGATTAAAATAATTTAAAACAAACAAGCAAACAAACAAAAAACCCAACCAAAAAAAAAAAAAAAAAACGAAACAAACAAAAAACCCAACCAAACAAAAAACCCTCTCTTGGGACAGAGGGAGCCTGTGACACTGTTCCCAGGGGGACACTTGCCCCCCAAACCCTCTTCTTTTGGCTGAAAAAAAAAAAAAAGCCCGGGCTCCTTTCTCCAGCCCCACCACAGTGCAGGTCACTCAGGGCTGGGACAGCGGTTGGGTTTTTTTGTGCAAACATTGCAAAACCATTTCCTCCGGGTGTTTGCCTGCCCCCAGGGGCACTGAGGGGCACCTGGTCACCGTCCTGCCCAGGGTCACGGCGCACACCCCAACCCCAAACCCCTCAGTCCCCCAGGGCAGAGGGACACAATGGCAGATAAATAAATCCCTCTCAGCTTCCATGTCTGCCCCCAGCCCCTCATTATTTTAATTACAGGCACTCCTCAGAGTAATGAAACCAGGAAAACTTCCATGCCAGGTATCCACCAGGTGATAAGGGCCAGCACCAAAAAATCAGGAGGCTTTTTTCCATTCTCTAGGAAAAAAAAAATCCCATTTGAACACAGAAAGCAAAGTGGGGTTTGTCACAAAGGAGGTGTAGGAGGGAAGTTCAGCACTTGGAAGGCTGGAATCACATCCAGGCTGGAACAGTTTCAGATGCTGCAACGGTGGAAAAGAAATAAGCTGTTACTGGAAAATAACAATAATTTGAGGGGGAAAAAAAGGCTGTGTAATCCTGCAGGAGCTGAGACAAAGCCCTCAATGCCAGCAGCTGAGGAACCACAGCACCTTTCCAGGGTGTGGACAACACCAGCACCTCTGGCTGCCCAGGGGTACAGTCAGCCTCAAACCAGTGTTGAACTGGGAGGGGAAGCCCATGGCACAATCACAGCAGGAAAATACAATACTGTGTTTGGTATTTGTCAGGTTTTGCTGGTTTTACTGGTTATGAGGGGTTCCCTCCCCCCTGCCTGTGCTGGTGCAGTGGGACACAAGGACCAGAGCCCTTCCAGCATCCAAGTACAGGCTGTGTCCCTCCTACAGCCTCAGCAGCAGCGCTTCATCCACCCACACCTCTTCACGCTGAGCAACTGCTTACTCACTGAACACACTCTGCAATAAAACACAAGTCAGTTATAAAAAAAATTAAATATTTTATTTGTAAAAATGCTATGCTCCTGGCTCCTCTTCGTTGCGTTCAGACTTCAGCTTCTGCTGCAAGTGCAAAGCACACAATGAGCAAGAACATCAAAGACACCAGAAGTCTCCCAACGGGCCAGGCACCCGCCACGTGTTCTCCAGGATCCCAAGTCCTCACACCAGACTTGAGCTTCAATCACCAGCATTCACATTTCCATCTACTTCATAAATTCCCAGGATTGGGAATGCCTTTGTGTTTTGCTATCCCAGAAACAAGAGCAGCGGTGACGAATCACACACAATTCAACAGGAATTCACCATCAGAATCTCACTGACTTCACCACTCACAGGTTCAGCTGAGGCTTATCCGAGCTGGTACTTACCCACCACTCCTGAGTTAAGGAACTTTACCATGTTGCTCCTCACACAAGATTTTAAACACCTGACGTTCCCCCTCAAGAGTTTTTAGTGGTAAATTAGAGGGAAATTGTCATCGATTGTAACTCTGCAAGTTCATTTATTTCCTTGAATCATTACCTGCTCATGCTCTTGTATTTGCTAACTCATCTTCCAGGTTATTTTGAAAGTTTAACATTCATTAAAGCATTTCAGAAAAGCTTTTAAACAATTTTTAGTTGGACTAACATTTGAGAAGCAACTGTTCTATTGTTCCCCTTTTCCTTTGTTGACAGCCACCGCCCCCCCTTCACTGGAGCCTGAATGCAGAAACGGTTATTTCTTGTTCGACCCCCCACAGCATTCAGAGGAGAGAGTTTATTTCATGCTGCAGGGGCTGAAAAGCCTCAAACGGTTATATCTTGGCTCTACAAAAGAAAGATTCACAAGTTTTATATGAAACTGAGATTAATCAACAGCAAACTTTAGGCAAGAAGCACATAATACATCACAGGGCAACTGTGCTCTCACAGCAACATAAGGACACCAGCAACTCACTTGCTCAACTTGTCCCCTTGGTCCCTCCACACGCCACTGGGCACCGTGCTGGACGTGCTCATGCTCAGCTCCTCAACTGCAAAAACATCCACAAGTTAGACTCACCGTGATTTTGAAATCTTTTGTACAGACCCACATCTAGAAAGCTATTTTTAACCACTGCCTCCACGATACCAAGTCCAGCTGGAGCCGGAGTGTTAACAGTGCAGCCCAACAGCGAGCGGGGTCTCAATTCTTCCCTACACATTTCACACACACCAATTTCCCAATATTCCCCAATTCCCAGGTACCCAGTGACTGAACATTTAGTGTCCAGAAGCCTTTATTACTTCACCCGTTGAGAACAAGACTGAAGTGATGCTTACTTCCCGTGGATGAGCACTCCGGCTTCACTCAGCTTTCATCTTCACCTAAAGGATAACAATAGAAGTTATTATAGTAATACACAACAAATTCTGACCATTTCAAAAACTAACTTAAAAAATAAGGATTTTAACGTACATGGACTGATTAGTTATGAGGGGGAATTTAAGAATAAGGGGCAGAAATAGGCTAGCCTAAACACTTGTAAAAAGATGAAGGAATATGCAGGTAGTTGACTGAGGAACTGCATCTTGTCTGAGCACAAACCGTCAATCCCCAGCCTGAGTACGGTGAGGTTTGATTGCAGCCAGAGGTATACTATCCCTTATGTGAAGGCATTAACAATTTTGTCAAGCTACTTCAGCTATTTTACCCTAATTTGCTGTCTCCTGCCCTGCTTCTTCCCCTTCATGAAGGAGTGCGATGTCCCTGGACTGACTCCTAACAGCCCTGGGGTCAATAGTCCCACAAGCACTTCAGAAGCCGAAGGAAGACACTGGGGATCAGCGCTCTCGGTCGACTGCTTTTATGCTCAGCACCAGATTCTCCCCTTCTGAAGCCCCCCCCTTTCACTAGAGCTAAGGCAAGGGCACGCTGCCGTGGGCAGCAGCGGGGGATGCAGCAGTACAAGGTTTTCTGTGAACGCCTCTGGTCAGGAGGCAAATCCCACCATGGTCACAGTGGGATCTGACCAGGCAGGGCCAAGTTCAAGTTTAGTCTCAAACCCACCACCTGGGTTTTTAACATGGCCCTCAGGAGCAGAAGGATAATATGCACGTTTTGTTTTCTATGCCATAGCAACAAACACCATGCATAAGGGATACTATATCTTTGTGCATCCTTTTAACACTCCAGATTCACTTAGAGGCACACTCCTCCCGTCCCTCCCCAGTTAGCTCTCAGTACTGGTGTTCAGAAGCAACATTTAGAGAGATGGGGTGTTCACAGACCACTGCGGGATTGCACAGCCAAGTCCTAACGTGTCAATCATTACCTAGCAGCAATGACAGAGGTGGGAGAAGGCCAATCCTCCCTTTTTTTGCCTTTTCCAAGTAAGCAGCTATTTAACAGCCCCACTAGCTGGTATGGAGAGGGGAAAAAAAAAAAAAAAAACAAACCAAAAATCTGTAGCTAATTAGCTGATTCCAAACTTGCTAGTAGTGGAAGAAGCCAAGTAATTACCCAGAACAGCAGACTTTTAATGCATCCTTTCCAACATGCTGAGCCTCGTTTAACATAATGGAACCAAACACTGGCCTTCCTGATCATGTCACTGCAGCTGGCAATGATTAACAAAGACATGCAACCCCATTACTGCTCAAGTCCTAAAACTACTCACAGGCCTCAGTGTTTAGCTATGGGGAAAACTGCAAGCAAATCAACACTTTGTATGCTTAATGTTACAGTAAAGCCCCCATCCACGCTATGCTGTGCTCTCTCCTGACAGCACCAGTGTCTGGCTCCGAGGGCCAGCCAGGTACGCATATGTATTCTGACACCACACTTCTGAGCTTCAGATAAGCTTTTGAGAAAAAGTGTGTTTAACACACAGGTAAAACCAAGATGAAACACAATGCAAGCACTTTAAATGTCATTTCTTGTACCCACTCGTTACAGGCTGACTTAGAGCAGTCATGGCTATTTGCATTTCAGTTAGCTACCACACCGAGTTTCAGTACTGCAGTCAGAGCTGGTACGAGACCCACGGTTCGGGCACCAATTGCTTGCTCCAAGAGAGTGTCAAAAACCTGCTAGTTCAAGTACGTAGAACGAGGCAGATATGCCAAAAACCCCTCCAACGACATTCCTCCAGGTCAAGTCAAGTATCCAGAACACATTGGAAAAAATAAGTCAGATCTGAGCATTAGTTTAAAGACTAATAATTCAGTGCTGCTACATGACAGTATGCATACTGCCATCAGTTTTGCTGCTAAATTCTAGTCACAGGTAAGACTAAGCCATCACGAAAAGCAAACTGACTTGGTGACAAGCGGTGTCACTGCTTGACTCGCTAGAGCTCAGGTACACTCACTGAGGTGTAACCAAAGACCTGTTGTTATGATCTTAAGGTGCATCTGCTACTGAAGCTTTCAGTGGAACATGGAGAGCTACAGCGGAGGGCAGGGCTGACGAGCACATCCCCTGGTCACCAGCAAGAGTCTTGCCTGGAAGGTAACCCCAGAAGGGTTCAAAATGTGACAACAATACCAGGAGCAAGTATGCAAAGCAGAACTTTGCAGAACAAGCGGGAAAACACATTACACCACCTCCAAAATAAACTGAACATCAGACAAGAGCTAGATCATATGCTGGAACAAGGGACCCTGCAATTCAGTTTCAAGAGCTAAATGCAAAAGAGCTGGAGATCAGCATGTCTGGATGTCTGGAAGTCTGAGCATGTTAATCCTGAAACGCTACATTCAGTATTCCTAGTAATGAAGTGTTTAGAATTACATCCTCAAGACTGATGAAAAATGAAATTGATCATTACACTACCAAGATGACTCTACGAAGCAGAAATATAGAATCTCATCACTGTCAATTAAAGGCAGAGGAATGTATTACGCTTGTCAATCAAAGATTAAAATAAAGACAAATGAGATGTCCAATAAGCTCTGTGAAACTACTCACAGGATATTCATTCAAGCACTCATTTGTATGTCCTCAAAAATACTCCAAATCCATCTCAAGGCTGCCTGTATCAGCAAGTGACTATCCCGAAGTGCACACAAGGCTAGAGCAGTGATTGCTAATGCATTTCCTGCTGAGCCAAGACTCTACAAAGGGTTGCGCTGCAGATGGGCCACTTGGACACTACAGAAAAGTTTCAGCAGTCCTGTTCTAGGCACTGATAGCACCTTGTTGACTAGTTGAGTTAAAAGATCACATTCCCTCTTCCCCACAAAGCTCACCTAAGAATATCTTTGTTACATTGGAACTAAGAAAAATCCACACAAGCCGAGTCATATGCACAAAGGAATCGGGTCTGAAATTACTTATCTAAGAATCACAGCAAGTTGCTTATTGACTCTGAACAAAGACAAAGCTTAAAACCGAAAACCACGCAGCTTTGATGCAAGCTTAACATACAGGTATGAAGAGTGCTGCACTGTAATTCCACAGTCAGAAGTGTGATGTCAGAATACCCACAGTATAAGATTACATAGAAAGTCACCAAGTTTAGATTATATTGCTTGTTACCTACCTGGACGCAGTCGGCAATGAGAATCTTGGAGCAAGCAGGAATACTACATCCGGGTCCTAATGTCCATTGCCATTTGTGGTACTACGTTCCTCACAGTTATGAACTGCAGAAATGCTGGCTAAGTGCAGTTATGTAGCAGGCCACTAGTTTAAAGTGTAAATTGCAGTCTCAAACTCCAGCAAAAACTTGCTGCCACAGTAAATGGTTGCCAAGGAGAAGCCAAGAATTTTTTTTCTACCACAAAAATACCACAAAATCTCAAAAGTAGTTTCAGTTTCTCATCAGCTGTATAAATGATTAGTGTAACGTGTCTACACCAGAAGATAAAGATTATTCTGTATTCATTTATAAGAAAGTGTGAAGATATATGTATAGCAATACCAGTTTCTACATGCTGCAGATTTTAGAAATCTAAGTGTCAAAATGGGCTGAATTTTGATAAAGCGAGCTAAATTGCAACAGCCAATGTCCTGCAAGTCCAGTACAAAAAAATGTGTTATGTGATCCAGACCATCCAAAACCAGGTCTGACCAACAAAGCACTTTTCTAAGTGGTTTTCAAGGTTCAGTTACATATATATCTGATTTTATGAAAAAAGTCCAAAACCTCATAGGTACAGATCAAACGAACTTAACTTTCTCACCTCCCACATTTATCAGATTTTCAAGTTGACATGTTTGCCAGCTTTTAAGACACCACCTTTAAAAAGTCTTGGAAAGAAGTTGGCTAGTTAATTGTACACCTGTTTAATACATGCAACTCAAAGCAGAACTTATTTTAGAAATTCTGCTTATGCAGCTACAACAAGGCTACATTTAACCAAACTTTCAGAGATATTTTGAAAACTGCCAAATCTTTCAATATATTTACTAGTCATGGTTTTGCAACTCAGCTATTTTTAATACCTAGCAACAGTAGCTTACGTACAAAACAGGGGTACCAAAAGACAACCTCTGTAAGGTACAAGGACATCAGCATCCTTCACTCTTCCAAGTTACAGAACTACAAAAGAATATACTTTAGGATATGCACCAGCATCTCTTTAATAAAGAATGACATGTAATCTGAAAAATAAACTGAAAAAATTAATTTAATGTTTACGTTCAGAATTCCCCATCTCAGACACCTTCACCTTTTGTGGGTGTCCCATGAACACCCTCCAGAAAACATATGCATTATTTAATACTACTTCAACAAAGCAAATTGCATGGGTACTGCTGATTTTTAAACTAAGTATCCAATAGAGGTTCTCCCACATACTTGGCCTGCAGTTTAGGAACCACCAATTCAGAATTTCCTGAAGAGCAATTCGTTGTTGTAGCATATTATCAACCCCCAAACTTTTCTGGAAAAATAAAGCAGCATTCACCAAATAAGCTGAGTCGCTATTTAGTGCGCTTAATAGTCAAAGTCGGTGTGTTACCTGGTATCAGCATTTCACAACATGCCATTTTTTCATTTAAGGAGTAACAGCACTTAGAGTACTTCAAGAGGGATCGTCTACACTCTGAAATACTGCAATCTGACACTCAAGTTTTAACCACAGAAAAAATTTAGCATAGAATTTAGAATTAGCCAATGCTTAGCACAAGGAATGGAAAGAACTTTGGAAGCTTAAAGCTACTCACAGAATGCTCGGGGCTTGGGGAATCCTGTGAAGTACAGCCAAACTAAGTTTACCTACTTTGTGCCAAGCAGGTTGACGTATCCTGCATTAACACCAAGGTATTTTGCACTGGGAAGTCACGTTCCCAGCTTATCTGGTAGAGTGTAATAATAAACAGAACAACTACCTCATCAGTGAGTCCGGAATGCTTTGAAATTCTTCTGGGGCTTAATAAAAATGAACAGCAAGCTAACGAATTCATCAAATCTTCTACAAAAGAACCTTAAAGGGAGTTTATTTGCACTGTGTAGTATTAACTATTAAACTCCAGATTCAGATACTACTTTTGATGCATTATCTCCAAACATCAATAATAAAAGAGCGATAACCATCATGCAAGCAAGCCAATTTCTGTATTTTACATACAGGTTTTTAGGATTTGCCCACCAGCTACACGATTGAAGAATAGATCCTGCAGTCCCCATTATACAAATGATTGTATTCTCAACTATGCAGATTAGTCCACCCAATTAGCATGAGGACATAAGCAAGTTAACCTTGATCACTCAAGTAACAGCTTCTGGTCTTTTTGCCAAGCAATTTCAGGTGAGTATACATACGGAGCAAGGCCAGATCCTGTAATCTCAGACAGCTTAAGAGCATATAAATATCACATTAACAATCCTTTAGTTAGGAAGTCAGCCAATACAAGTCATTCTATCAATTTATTTTAAAATAACCATTGCTAGTCTTCTGCTTAAAGTCTTTAAAAGATTCCAAGCAGTAACTGCCAAGGTGGTAAGTGCTACCATCCCACCCGTTTATCTGTAGCTAAAATATGCAATTGGTTACATACTGCACTGCTTGCAGCGTAGCTTGAATTAGTGTATCTTACAGCACTTGCAAGATTTGCTTTCTTATTGCAGCACAATTAATGCTCAAAAAATCTGCACTTACTGGCAAGTTAGGCTACTATTTGACCCAATCTTTAGCTAGAGGCATTACGGGAAGAGATCTCTCTCTCTTCACTGCAGTTCCACACCCTGGTCTAGTTCGACCTCAACTCCAGACTCTCGCTTTACTGCGGAAGGTGTGGGATTCAGCCTCGTATGTTTAACCACGAATGGCAAGAAGAGTTACTACATTTAGTTTTCTATTTATTTGAAGCACAGTAAAAAAAAGTTGGTACACTTTGGGAATTCAGTGGCACAAGGTACACTGCCATCAAGTTAGGGACGTTATACATCAAAAAAACAGCTAAATTTGTTTTGAAACACTGCATTACATAATTAAATTGTACTCGCCCAAACAGACCACTTACAAATATTAGGTCAGTAAGTTTCTAACATCCATAAAAACGTAGCTTTCTTACTAAAATGCAAGAATTAAAAAGTTGGTGTCTAAACAAGACAGACAAAAACAAACTGGAATGAAACTACAGGTCACATCTAAAATCGGGGCTTTTTGTTTGGGCCTTCATATTCTTCTCTCCCTCTACCATATCCTGTCGGTGTTCCAGGCCCCATTCCTCTAGGACCCTGGCCACCCACAGGCCCCGCACCTCCCTGCCCAAAGCGTTCAGGACGCTATTGGAACAGAATTAACAGTTCATTATATGTAGTTGATGTCCATGTGTGTTAAGTATATATTTTTAGAAGGTTCCGCAGTCAAGGTTCGTCGATACAATCACCATTGAGCCGATCCACAGGTACCGGGAACATAGAAAGGAAAAAAGGGTAATTTAAAAATTAGTTTATTGTAATACATGCCTTGAGGTATGTTCCCACTTGATGCATTCTCATACATCTGTTACAAAGAACAGATCCTCCCTGCAGTGCTAGAAATGTAAGCATTAGTGCAGATGTGAATTAACAACTTTTCCAAATGAGCTCTAGCAATTTTCAACCAAGTTAATGCAAATAGCTTGCAAACTTCTCACCTTTAGTGCAATAAAAGCTTAAATTGCATCACTGTCATTTCCAAATAAGCCTAGCCAGAGAACCAATCTTCAGGTCACTGAAGTACGAGCTGACATTCGTAAAATGTCACTGTAAACAGAATGCCTACTCACCAGTTAATGGCATGTGCTGCAATAGAGACCATGTGCTTTTCAAGATGGGGTTAAGACTACGGTCTGCTGACTAAACTGCAGAGGCCTTAGGCAGTAACCAAACCTGATTGTGAGCACTACTGGATTGCAAGAAGAAAAAAAAATGTGAAAAAAAGCGCCAATGACCAGTGATTTACCTAACCAACGCAATTGCTCAATCAAAAGACTTGCATTTGTTAAAATCCCAAGTACTCCGGAACTGCTGCTGTATAATATGCAAAACGTGTTGAAAGAGCTACAATTTATTCAGTGTTTCCAGTTAGAGCTATGCACAAAGGGTCAGTATCTCCCTTCCCACCCCACCTTCACCACAGGCTCTTGGAAAATTCACAACTTCACAGCATTGCAAGGTTTCACACCAAGATGTAAAAGCTAAAAAAAACCCCTGCAATAAAGCAGAGACTTCAGGTATTTTCACTAGCACCTCTAGCTGCACGTATTTCATTCAGTTACTGTATCAGCAGGTGTGATCAGCATTCAATCTAGAGAACTGACAAATTGGGAAGTCAAAGATAGCTTTAAACTTTCATTTCAAGCAAGTTTTCCACTACTGAATAATAGACCAATGGTAGGTTGCTTGTTACAAAAAGGTATCTGCAACTGAAAATTCACACTTCAAGTTCTTGACTTCTGAACGCTAGTTTCAATCCTTCCAAGAAAGGAATTTCAGAAAGATTACATAGGTCCTTTCTGCCTAATTCATGGCAGCTTAAGCTCATCTTCAATTCTGTTTAAAAGGCATCAGCCCAGTCACTGTGACAGCACTGTGTGGCAGAGGTCCCCATCATAAGAAACTCAAGGCAGTTAAACCATCTTACTGTCACACCTTTTGACCAGATCACATTTTCAAGTATAACACAAGTTCAGCATGCACCCGGACCGGGATTTTCAGGAGAAAAATGTACACAGCATTCACCACAGACTGCCTAACTGGTCACGGGAAACTCAGGAACTGCTTAAATATCAGTAGATTATATAGATACATTAAGGCCAACGGCACTGTCTACTGAATCAATGATGCTCTGAGAAGTTATTCCAAAGATATGGTTCCCCCAAAAAAACAAAGATACCTGAGAAGCTACTCTGGTAGCTCACCATATTAAGCCAGAGCCCTAAACCCACCCAAAAATCATTTACTTCAGCTTGTGATACAGAGTGTACACCCCTTCAGGAGGGTGAGAGCACACTAATATCGCCACCTAAACCAACATCTATTTCCATCCGACTCATTAAGCATTTCTTTAATCTACATCCATATTGCTTCAGTGTGCTAACACCAAGCAGGCTCAATGCCCGTTCACACATATAGTGTGCCAAAAATAATACAGTTTGGAAACATACCTCAGAAAGTGAGATATGCCATAGCTTTTAACAAATTCTACCTATATAGTCATGCCCAACACAGGAAAACAAGAATGGGCTCATTCCTCTGTGAGACAGGAATCACAAAATGGCTACAGTCAAGGATCGCTGGAATATGTTTAAGCTAAAAACCAGCATTTCTGCTCTTCTCTGGCAAACATCAGCATACACAGTAAGTGATATGCCATTTACCATTGATTACTTAAGTTAATCTGCTGCTTAAATAGACATGAGCGCAGATTTTTGAATTAAGAGCATACCCATACCAACATGCATCAATCCTAACTAGGCTTGGAAGGGCCAAAATAAACGCAGTGTTATACGTTGGAGAACAAAAATTTCTCTTGTCCGTAAGTACAGAATATCAAATCACTGAAAAGCTGATACAGGTGTACATGAATTATGAAATTTGTCAGATTCTCTAGAATTTATTAAAAAACCAAATCCTTCCAAGCCTAACAGTGACGCAGAATTTCCAAAGTCCAATAAAGTCAGAGTTAATTGCAAATATGCTTGAGAGCACATTTGAATTTACTTACAAACAACTTCCGACTGTGTAAGCTACCGTAATGGTTAAGAACTAATCTAGCACTACGTACTGCCACACTAGTCTTCGTGTTAAACACCTGACAAGAGAGTCAGCAGTTAACAGTGGAATGTACACAACCATCCGAACACTGGCAGAGAACTCAATTCCCAACCACAACATCTCCCCTGTGCTGAACGAGAGCCCCCACGGGATACGTTACCATGTCACTTCCCATCATAGACCCACTCATGGCTGCTTGGCCAACTCCTGGATTAGCTTCATAACCTATGCCGCCACCACCTCCCAGAGGTGGGAATTTCTGGGCTGCAGAAGCATAAGGATCTAAGGAAGAGAAATATATAATCATATTCTGACCATTTCTAAGTTAACCACATAAAGTAATTATTTAAAAATTCTTTACCTCCCATGTTCATTGTGGTGGCACCACCCATTCTCATGTCTCTCTCCCGCTGCATAGAAGAAACAGATTTTAGCACTGATAATAAACTACTGACATCCATACCCTTCAGGAGATAAAGCACGTGAACAGTCAACTACTACCATCTCACCTACACAGAGACATTGCATTATCTAACCCAAAGGAAGCAAAACACATCAATCTCAAATATACATCAAAAAAATTTGTGAAAATGGTAACGTATCCACAAAATGTCATGATTTCACTTACTGGATCCATGTAACCCATTCTACTGTAATTCTCTTCCCTCTGTCTTCTCATTTGTTCTTCCATCTCCCGCTGGCGGATCATCATTTCCTCTTCCCGCCTGCGACGCTCCTCCTCCTGCCTGGTCACCCCAAAGCAGACAGAGCTCAGCATTGCAACACAGACAACACTTCCCACCAACATCACTTGCCGCAGCAATTTAAAAGGCACTGAATAATTACACTTAAGCAAAAGAAAAAAAACAACACTCGATATTCAAACACTCAAGAAGAAACTTACACTGCAGTTCAATTTCTCATACACAAACTGAAGCAGCAATGGTGTTTCTTGAAAAATAAAAACTTTCATGTAAGTAACTTTAAAAAAAAACCCTCAAATGTAACATTGAGAAAATCCCATGAAAGCCAAACCAACCTCAGCTGAATTTCCTTGCGTTTCTGCATTTCTTGGTTATGGAGCTCCTCCATACGTCTCAGCTCTTCCTGACGCCTCATAAGGTCTGCAGAAATGAAGCTTGTCAGCAGCTTTTTCACAAACTCATGCCAGATTTATTCGTGTCAGATTTGAATTAGATCAGCTTTATCTGCACTACAGCAGACAGCTGCCTTCTGAGCATCACTATTTGTAACACTTCATTTAAATTAAAACTGAAAAACTACCAGTTGCTCTTTAAGCCTGAAATTCTCAAGTTAGTAGTAGGAAGCATTAATTTATTCACCAAACCATTCAACAGCCATACATTTAAGGCAACATATAAAGCAAAAAGAATACAGAATTCAGAGCCAATTACCTTGACGCAAGAGGTTTGCCTGATGCTCGTGATAAGCATCTTCCATCTCACTTTCAAGTTTGTCCTTGGCATCTTTCATGTTTTTTGCCACTTGCTCTCTTTGCTGTTTTTCCATTTCATCTAAAGATTTCCACCTCTGGGAATATTCAAATTCAAAACTGCCAGGCTGAGCAAAGCGGGGAGGAGTCTCTCTTTCCCTGCAGAAAGGAACAGGCTCATTCAGACTGGGTAAAGCTGGGAGCTGAAGGTCAATAAAAGATCACAAACAGAATTATCATGGAACGTATCAAAGGAGCCCTGAAAATACCTACGTGATAGAAAACTTGCTGTGAGGGAATGCTGGGAACAGCACAGCATTTTACACTCTTAAAGAGAAGCATTTAATGTAAATGAATTCTGCGACTACTGTAGCAAATATGAAGTACTATCACATCCAAGCAAATCTTCCCGCTTGCAATTCTACTGCACATTTATCTTGTTCTGAACTTCTGCCTTAGACATCCAATGTCAGCAACAAAACTCTCCAACTAGACAGGCCTTTGCCAGAGTGGCTACAGCTCCTCCAAAAAACAGCGTATGGAGAGATGGGCTTCTGCAGTGCCAACTTACTCAAAGCACTGTGTCAAAAGCAAGAAATAACTTAAGTAGTTTTCAAAATGACTACAGGCCAATAGTCTATTTTGTAATATAAAGAAACCGGAGTCTAAGATTCAACAATTAATGCAACAAAACTAGGAAAGTTAGTTCAAAAGCTTTCCATACATTAGCAATGTAAAGTATTTCAACATTTTAGGAACACTATACTTATCTACACTATTTTCAAAAGACACTGTCTTTAAACTGTTAATAGTTTTTAATCAAAGCAAGTAATTTTGAACACACTCATACAAACAAGACTGACCGACCACCAGACAAACTACTACCAAAAAATCCCTGAAAACCAAAAGTACTAATCAAAATTCAAAGCCTGTTAATGAAAAATTACTCCACCGCCTTCACAGCCTGAGACAATACTACCTCCATCATCTACATACTCTTTATACCAAAAGATAGTGCCTACTTTTGATACATCGGATTCTTCTGAGCAAGCTTTTCTGGAAGACCATCTTCATCATCCAGTTGTTCCAACGGTTCCACAATAACCGGCCTAGGAGTGCTGAACACAAAAATACTCATTTTACTCCCCCATAAGAACCTCCACTCTGAAAAACTCTTAAGCTGGCAATTTTATTCGGCTTAAACCTAGAAATTCTAAGCACCAAAATACTTACGTTGTCAACAAAAACACTCCTTCAGTACACCGTTCAAATGCTTTTCTTGCAGCTGGCTTTGATGCAAATTCAACAATGCCTTTTCCTGTTGATCTACCTCTATCATCTACAATCACAACAGCTCTTTCCACTGGACCAAACTGGGAAAAAGCTTCCTCCAGCAACTCGTTGGACACATAGGGTGAAAGATTACGCACTGAAAGAGCAGCAGCATGTGTGGCAAACCGAACCCGGAGCTGTCGGCCCCTCATGGGGGTATCATCCAGTTCTGCCTTCGCAATTTCTGCAAGAGCTCTGGATTCCTGAGGAAATTTTAAGATCCAGTTTTAGAAAATCAATTTGTAAACTACTATTTCATAAGAATTAACGGGATGAACATTTAATTCAAAAACCTACCAATTTAATGAATCCAAAGCCTTTCCCCTTGTTGATAAAAACCTCTCCTGGCTCCCCATATTTGGCGAACAGTCTTTTAAAGTCTTCGTCTGTTATATCGGCAGGCAAATTCCCAACAAACAAACGGCAACGCTGAGTATAGGTCTTCTCTCCGGGTCGCCTCAGCAGAGAGAGGTTTGCTTTAAATCCCTACAAAGAAGCAGACCAGTTCGAGCCGTCGCCGCCTGCACCCCCTGCTTCGGCCCCGAGCACCCCCAGGGCATCGCGAACGAATACAAACCCAGGCCGCCACAGACCCCTCCAGGCCGCAATCGGGAGCTGCCTGGCCACCTAGGGAACACGCACATCATGTTTAGGGTGCCCGCAGCCCTCCTGCGCTCGCCACCGCCGCCGTCCCCCTCGCGTCGCCCGGGCTCCCTCCCCGGCCCCCGCGCTCCTCCCCTCAAGATGGCGGCGCGGGCGCGCGGAGCCGCCGTTCCCGGCCGCCGCCATCTTGTGGCTCGGGGAGGGGGATGGGGGGCCGACGGTGACTCACCTCGTCCGATAGCTTGTCGCCGCCGCCGCCGGCCGAGCCCTGCTGCGAGGAGAGGCTCTGCTGTCCCTGGTGCTGCTGCCCGCGGCCCCGCGGCTCTCCGCCAGGCCCGCCGCGGTGCCCCGGTCCGCCTTTATGCGGCCCGCCAGGCCCCTGCTGGGGGCCGCCCGGTCCCTTGGGCCCGCCGCCGGGCGACTGTCCTTGTCCTTTCTTAGGGCCGCCGGCCGGGGTAGGGCTGGGGCTCGGCTTGGGCTGCGGCTGTCCCCCCGGGCCGGACGGAGCCGAAGAGGGCGTCGACACCGGGGGCTGCTGCTGCGGCGTCTGCCCCGCGGGCAACGCTGACGGCGGAGGCGCTCCCGGGCCGGCTTGGCTGCCAGCAGGCCCCGCCGTGGTGGCTGCAGCTGAAGAGGACGAAGAAGGCGGCGCAGAGGTCGAGGCGGGCGGCTTCGGAGGTTCGGGCTTCGGGCCTCCGCCTGGTGGGCCGCCTGGGCCTTGCGGGCCGCCCCCCATAGGACCGCGGTTCTGGCCCATGCCCATGCCGGGCGGCGGAGAGCGGAAATCGTGGTTAGGGCCGCCGCGGCCACCGCCGCCGCCGCGCCGGTGGAAACCACCGCCGCCGCCGCCACGGCTACGGAACCGATCCCGCGACATAGTGGTGGTGGAGCGAGGAGGAGGAAGTAGAGAGATACTCCGGCCGCAGCTGCTGCTCCTCAGAGCCCGCTGCTCAAAATGGCGGCGAGCTGAACGGCCTCGCCGCCGCCTTTGTCCGCCCCTAATATAGTTTCCCCGCCCCCGGAAACCACCCCCTCCTCCCCAATAGCCAACTACCGGCCTCAGCGGAGCGGACCGATAGGTGGAGCCGCCAATAGCATGTCTCTATTAAGCTAACTCTTTGATCTCATTGGTAAGGAACCTGCCCTCTGCCGATTGGCTCATTTGACCGCCGACGTTCGCAAGGGACGATCCGTTAACCTCCTGTGTGCGGATTGGGCAGTTTAATCGGCGGGAGGCGCAGCTACGGAGGAGGCGCGGCTCGCGATTGGCTGCCCGGGCGGTCAGTCGGAGGGGAGCCCGGCGGCGCGGAGCCTGGCGCAGGCCGCGGCCCAAGGGGCTACTCCGGCACCCGGCGGCCGTTCACCCGCGGGGCCTCACCGCGCCCTCGGCGGAGCCGCCGCAGGCTTCCGCTGGAAAAACGTCAAAGAAATAGATTTTTCAAGTCAATGCAGTCGGCCACGTTTAGCAGGAGCAGCAGCCTTCACTTCTGCGTTGAAAGCAAATTTGATTTAAAAATTTTTCCTATTTATTCACTCAAGGGAAGCACCAAAAGCGAACTCTTGAGCTGAGGCCGGGCAGTCTGCAATGCCCGAGCTCCCCGTGGGCACAGGGAAGGGCTCTGTGCTCCTGCTCCGCTGGCCGGCAGGCAGAGGTCAATCCCCACAAAATGTAAAACGGCAGAAAAATAAAGCAGCTATAAAAATTCCTCGGGGTTACGGTCACCAGATTCCACACTCTGATACAGAAAACAGGCCCAAAGTACGTGTCTGTAACGTCACTGGTTTCAACGATGTTGTACGGGGACAGGCTAACATGAGAACAACGTGACAATAACGTGAGGGTGTTTACACTTTCACTTTTCTGGAGGGTTTTGCTCCCACGCTCCCTCCCCAGCTCCCACTGACCTCTCACATTCCGTTTCGGGCCCGAAGGACCAAACCCCGTGTGAAACCCAAGGCAGAGCCACGTGTTTCGCTTTATTTGCCCAGAAACTGTAATTGTTGCGCTGCTGTGATTAAACATCATCAATCCATCTCATCAATATTTGCGAAGCCACGGGCAAAGGCGGGCTTTACTCTGAACGAATCAATTTCCCTGCGGGTTTAGATTTTACTCATTTTTTTTTAAATGAAAATTTGCTAGGGAGAGATCTTTTCCCCAGAGCAGTGTCGTGCTGGCTGCGTGGCCTCTGCCACCTCCCGCCGCAGCAGAATGGAAGCCCCAAGTTGTTTTAAAATGGACTCTCCCTGCGATGTCAGCCCCTCTCTCCGAGCAGTAAATGTTTCCACCACGAGGTGTCTCAGAGGTTAAAGCGCTGGAAAAAGAAATTTTGGGACCGGCTTTTACCACTCACCAACCACTGGCATGGTCTGGCTGTCCCTGGCTGTTCAGGAAGCAGCAAAAAATAATGAGTGTAAAAGGCTTGTTTTCGCCTTTGTTGTATCCTAAATAGAAGTGAACTGTATTTTAGGCAGCGATTAATTTTTAGCATCCTTTGAAAGAAATAAAAGAATATAAATCTGCCTTGAGTCCTGCATAAAGCTGTACAAATTATCTGAAGTCCACAAAGCAGCTTTGAATTTCCACACAACTAGTCAAGGCCAGGATATGATTACTGGGTTTGTAGCTGCAATGTATTTATCCTGGGCTTGAAATCAAACAAACATCAATGTGGCTCTTGAGCACTTGAAATAAAAATGACCTCTGGTAACAGTCACCTATTTTGTAAATATTCACGCCAGGCAGCTGCTGTTCCCATACACAAACAAACACTGGGGCAAACTCGAGATGTTCTCCCCAGTATGTCCCAGTACAAATAAACATTTCCTGAGGCTGGAAACTCCTGGTGACAACTGTGATAACATTTAAAGCAGCTCCTCATTCTCCAGACTGATGTGGTTACTGGGGTGGTTGGCGCGTACACAACGTGAGTTTGGTTTAAAGGGGGCTGTTGGGAGAAGAAAAAAAAAAAGAAAAAAAGTAGAGAAAACTCAAGACCTTTCCCCTGCCCCAAAATACTAGTATCTATCTAAAAGACACCACCTGCGTTACAATTTCAGAATGCTTTTCAGGACCATACAACCAATCTGCAAAAATGAACTGAGGAGCAACCCCTGACCAAAGAGAACAAGACCTGCAGCAGCCTGAGAGGAATGTTTGGAAGAGGGCATGGGGCTGACACTGAGGTGTCTGAAGTTCGGAATGTCTCAGCTGCCACCGACTGCAGGGTAATCCTCAGGTGGGAAGGACACGCATCTCAGCAGGCGGCTGATTTAGATGATTTTCCCCTAAACTGTTTCCTCCTCCTATAAACATAAATAAAAGCCTGAGAAGGAGAAATCTGCATCCTCTCTATAGTATTAATTGCAGATTGCAAGAGGAAAGAGCCACATGTGTCCAACCTGCTAATTAAGACTAATTACCCCATGAGGTTCTGTAAGTGTCCCGTGTACAAACAGTAAAATTGTTGGAATCACAGAAACATGTACCACCCCTAAAGCAGCAACTGAACGTTATCAGGAGATGCCGTGCCTGCATTCCCTGGGCGTTTCTGACCTAGAGAGGAACAGTTTAATGGCTGTTTGCACAAATTCTAGTACGTCATAGAGGTAGAGATGCTCAGGAATCTTAAAAATCCACCAGCAGGAGGAGCGGACAGGGATAGGGGGGCAGGGAGGCATCCAGAAGGCGCAGACCGGTGTCCTTGCCCAGCTGCAAGCTCTGCTGGCCCAACTGGAACCAGCCTGGCACAGCAGGGACTTCTGCAGAGCTGCTTCATTGCCCTAGGGCTCAACACAGTTTCATGAATAACAGCATCACCTTTCATAGAAGAAAGGAGGAAGTACAATGCCGAGAGCAACACCTGGTCCATGATGCTGGGAGCCAGGATGAACGGAGTGGCTAATGGCTGCTGTAACGAGTAGCCGCACAGCAACCTTCCCACAGCACTCCATGGTGAGTGTTCTCCTCTCCCTCCTGCACCGTGCTCATTCCCTCCTCAAGTACTGATTAAATCTGCTCTCCAAGAGGTTTTTCCTGTACACCATGACAAATACGCCTGCAGGCCCTTTTTTAAGCATTTTAATTTCATGAGTGAAAGTAATGCAGGGCCAGATGAGAGATCACAGCGATAGTCCAGCGAATGCAGAGGCCGAGGGAAGGGAGGGAGGGGCTGATTGTCTTTGCACAGTAACATTATTGACTTCAGTGGATATAAACTTGATTCCCAGTGAAATAATAGAGATCCGAATCAGACTCAAGAGTCTACAAAAAAGGTAATGTTGGCTCTGCAGGGAAGTCTGAACACTACGGACACCAGAAGTTCACAGTTCTGCTGGAAACTGGGTTCTCTCAACCTGAGAGAGTTGAAGTTCAGGATTTTACATTTCTAATTTCTCTGAACTAAATTAAAGTACTGAAATGTCCTAAGTAGCAGTAGTTTTGAGTCCTCGGTCAAAACCCAAACTAGCATCAAAGTCACATAAGAGAGGAACAAGGTCTTCTGGGAAAGAAACAGTCAGCAGACCAGTAAGGAAGTAAAACAGGAAACTTCCCCCTCCTCT
>JAOTQQ010000009.1:1666515-1706024 GCA_026546715.1 Gallinago undulata
TTTTACATTTCTAATTTCTCTGAACTAAATTAAAGTACTGAAATGTCCTAAGTAGCAGTAGTTTTGAGTCCTCGGTCCCAGAGGAACAAGGTCTTCTGGGAAAGAAACAGTCAGCAGACCAGTAAGGAAGTAAAACAGGAAACTTCCCCCTCCTCTTCTCTCTTTCCCTTTCCCTGTTCTTCTGACCCTTCCCATGATGGCAAGGAAGGTCACAGGAGAATCAATCTCTGCACTGTTTACAATTACTTTGCAGCGCTTAGCAGATCCAAGAACATTGCTTTACTCCTCAGTGGCTTTTCTGACACTGCTTTGTGCTCTCCTGTGTGGCTGGTGAGACTGGGTGGGCAAGACAAGCACTGGGCTTGAAAAAAGAATTGGTGGAATTGCTGAAACCAAGAAGGAAATTTATACATCGCTACTATAACCTGAAAAATGCAACTACTTATCTTCCATGCTCATGCAGTTGTATCTGACCATCTCATTACCTTTAACATCATGTTTAAGTTCACACCCTGGCTTAAAAATAGAGAGCTCTGAGATTAGGAAGTCCATGACTTGTCCAAGTGGTGGAATCACCATCCCTGGAGGCATTTAAAAGCTGGGCAGATGTGGTTAGTGGTGGGTTTGGCAGTGCTAGGTTGATGGTTGGACTTGATGATCTTCAAGGTCCCCTCCAACCTGGACAATTCTATGATTCTAAGATCACAGAATCCACAGAAAGGCAAGAAGAGGAATCCGGTGTCTTGAGCATTGGAACAACTGGTCTTTCTTTCCCTCCCCTGGCTGCCCGTTTTCTCCACTCTCAGCATTAGCTGTGTTCTCTGTGGGCAGAGATGCTCATACACACCGCGCGTGTCTGCTGTGGGCACAGCTGAGCATGCCGAGCCTGTCCTCCAAGGGGCTCCAAGAGCCCTCTGCTCCCAGTGAAGTCAACTGGAGTGCAGGGTGCTCACTGGCATGCAGAAGCACTCGGCACAGTTGTACCACAAAACCATCAATCTATACTTTTCCTTCAGCTGTGGAGGGAAACAAGATACCCGCAACTACAACTTATCCTGCTACAGTTAACAGCTTCCATTACTTCTATTAAGAGAATTGAAAATTTTGACACTGGCAATAAATATGTGACAAGAACGGGAGGCAGCTGTTAAAGACAATCCTGTTCTTCATTCCTATAGATGAGACAAGCGCTCAACAGAGAACGGACACATCAGCTCTACAGAAATACCAGCGGTTCTGAAGTGCCTTTCTGGTTAATGTTTGGCTATGCGAAGAATGTAAGTGGGGCAGAGAAAGTGAGCAGACTCACAATGCTGTATTTCATCAGCCTGCCATGAATTTCTTAAAAATATAAAGACTGACAAGGTCTTCTCTATGTATTTTTTTTTAATCCACTGTTATTTCCAAAACATAAAGTCACACAAAAAGAGGAGCACTGGAAATACGTAGGAGATAAGCATAAAAAAATTAGAGAATTTTTTTTTTTTCCCAAAGCATGAAAATGGTAAAAGTATTCAAATAAAGAGTTTTATTCTGCATTTAGAAAAAGTGATGTTGTCACAGCATGAAATTACTGATGGTTCATCAGCATCATCAAATTAACATCAGGGTGATGTTAAAAAGCAGCAACCAAAGTTTGTAAGTGGACACTTCTGCATAAGTTATAATAAAGAATCAAGCGGAGGTCTGCAACAACAGAAATGGCCAAACAGCTCCATACATCATTCAGGTCATTTTTCAGTAACTCTCAGAAGACAAACATGAAATTAATACAGTGAACCCTGCTGTAGCATCAGGCAGCTGAACAGACTTCCCAGAGGATTATAGGTCTGACAACCTGACACCTATCCCAGGCAAAACGGGTGACCTCGAGCACACACAGATTTTGAAAAGTCTAACAGTTCACTTTTTCTTCTTCATTTTTTTTTAATTAGTTTTGGCATCTTATTGTGGCAAATAATACTCTGTAAATATCATGGTGTCAGAGCGCCCAGCAGAGCCTGAAGCAGCCTAAACAATGTCTCATGGAGGTTTTACTAATCCCACCCCATCTCATTCCAGTGCTGAGAGGGGACAGCTTGTTGCCAGCACCAACTCTTCCACCACTGATTAAAGAAACACGGGACAAAGTCCCAGGAAGGAAGTTTACCTGGGGTGGGAACTGAGATTTTCAGCAAGGAGAAAAGAGCAGACGAAAAAACAAGCACAAAGACAAAATTCATATTTCCTCTCTTGTACCTTGACACAAGAATGTGCTGGGAGTTAAATGAGAAATCAGTTCTCTTCTCCCTCTGAGTTTTGTGCTTCTGCCATAGACTTCTTCACAGCAGATCACCCAGTGCAAAAAGCTTCAAAAGTATGGACAATTTTGAAGGCTACAGAATAAAAATGTTCAAGAGTCACTGACACAGAGTAACATCAGCTGTTTGTAATACAGAATGGGGTGTAAAAGCCTAGGTACCACATTTGCACATGTTGGTCACTGTCTGTTTAAATATTTCATGAACCACGCAATTAAGGTCCCTCATCAGTGTTGACTCCGTGATTTTAGAAATCCTGGGTACTTATCATCATCTATATTCCAGGCTTATTTTCGCATTTGCACAGGGTTGCACAGAGACAATGAATGAAAACAATCTCCTTTGTATTTATAACCAGATTCACTTTGGGGATCTGAGAACTGCCATATTTGGTGCACAAAAACTGATGTCTGGCATGTTTGGAAACAAAAGCCTGTGTTATTTAGACCTAACAAGATGACACAGAATAGATTTATAATTATTGTAATTAGAATAAAACCATGATTGCATTGAACTTAAATCCTGGTCCAAATTCCATATACACCCACAAATCCATCCAAATAGAAATTAAGTTCATAATTAATACTGGATCATTCCCATTACAAAAAGACACTATTAATTATTGATGATGCTTGTATTTCTTCCCATCTGTTTCCATCTTTTCCCCTTCCAGTTCATGGAGCGCTGTTGATAATGCAGCGTGTACAAATCCAAATCCCTCCGAGATGGGTGACTACTCCACTCTCATCCTGCCCACATGCAGGAAAATCTGCTCCTGGATGTTCTTATCAGGTGAAATACAGAGGGGCATTTGTTTGCAGGAGCAGAGCTAGAATATTCTCTGTAGAGTTCAGCTTCCTCCTTTCATCCCACCCACCACCAGACACTTCCTGACATTTCTCCTGCAGGCAGAGCAAGGCAACTGCTTCTTTTTTTTTTTTTTTTTTGGCCTTTTTTTTTCCCTTTTGCAACGGCTGCTCCTTCAGCAATGTGTGGGTGGTGGGGGAAGGGGATGTTATCTCAACAGCAAACACAGCCCAGCAAGTCTGGGACGTGAGGGGGAGTTTCAGGATGAAAATAGGCCTCTGCCAGCTCTCCTGTGTTTGTGTCTCTATGACTAAGCATGCTGAACGCGTCGCTTTTTCAAACTTGGCTTCTCTCTTTCCTTGATCTTTATTGTTTCCAAGCCTCCTGCTCCCCTTTGTCCTCGCAGCCCCGGGGGACCTCACAGAGGCAGCCCCTGACATCCCCAGTGCCAGGGAAATGCAAACCCTCAGCCAGGGAGCCAGCCCTGTGTGTTGGGGGGACAAAGCCCGGAGCAGGTCCAGAGCCTGGAGACAAACCCACCTTGCTGCTGGCCCTGGAGCTGCCTGTCCCCGCAGTCTGCCCAGGACCCGAGAGGAGACTCCACTAGCAAGTGCTTTTCCACTGAAATATTTACTGGTTTTGCTTACGTCATTACAGCTCTGCCCTGGAAGCCTCTGCAGTACGGGGCCATCTAACCCCAAGAGGTTTCAGTAGTTCTGCCCATCTCTGGGACAGAAAAGGCTGGTGCTGGCTCTTTTCCTCCAGAGCTGTCCCTGCTGCTCTGCTGGGGAGGTGCCTCAAGGTTCACGGGACCGTGAGGAAGAGTAGGAAATAAAGCTGCCAGGCTCCTGTTTGTCTCCCCTACCTCAGACTCAACCTCCTTCCCCAACAGAGCATTTTCTGAACTTGAATCACAGCCTTCTCCATCCTACCAGGCCAGATGTGTTTTGTACAGGAGGGACCCACCAGTACAGCTACGCTGGTCTAATCTACGCTGATTCGACCTTTCCTAATGCAGTGTCTTGGAAGCCAGGAGACATAAATGCTCCAAAATCCCATATTTTTATACCGTGCATCCTACATTGTCCTTCAGAAGCTCTCCTTGGTCCCAGATGTGGGTACAACATATGCCACAGCCGTGTTTCTCAGCCCACCTTACAAAGCCTGTCCTATCTGGATGCTCACTGAGCTCACCGGAAACAAAATTATTCATTGTTATTAATTTGTGTTTGGCCCCAAACATGCAGCAGAACTGCAAGCACCTGCAACTGCAATTCCCTGAAGAGAACCTACGCTGGAAGAGAGGAAGGAGTGCCCAGATCTCCGTCCGTATGGCTGGCAGGTTTTCTGGGTGATCTATATGCAGCTGCGCACGCCCAGGGGTATGTGGAAAGATCATTCATCCAGTTCATTGAACTGCAGCCTGCATGTGAAAGGAGTTTCATGGGTTCTTTTTTAAATGTCACTGTTTTAAAGACGAATAGTCTCACGCAGAAATTTGCCGCAGATTATAATATGGGCACTCCAGGGGTAAATTAAAAAGCAATTCAAAAACAATACTGTGGAACAATCTTTTCTTTTCCCTACCTTATCCAGGCATTTATCTAGGTCTGTTCTGCACTAGTCATCACTACATTATCTACATATTATACAGTGTCTTTTTTAGCCACATTAGTACATATGCAGCTCATGTACAGTCAAAAGTAAGTCAGGTCTGAACAAGCTGCTCTAGTTCAAATGCCCTATTCAGAGAACAGGCTGGGAGATGGCTACAGAACACACCAGGGTTGATCTAGTTTTAAATGGTCCATGTGTAGATTTCAACAGCATATGGTTGTACTATGATCTATTTTAATGACAGGATCTATTTCCAACAAAATATTTTGTTTAGTGGTCTGACAGCATTTTCAGTTGCATGTTGAAAGTTGCATGTTCAAATATTTCCATCAACTCCCTAATTTACTTATGAGAACCATGCAATGAAATAAAGATGTTTGTTCCCATGCACATGTTTCAACATGTTATATAAAAATTTTGTTTTATAAAACACTATGGAAATTTAGAAACTAGCCCCAAGAAGTTATAAGAGCTTTGTCAAGTCTTTTGACGTTACTGGAAGCCTTGTGGTATTTGAGGGTATTCTGAATGCCCGAGCATTTGGAGTTGTGATTACATGAAAATATAGGTCTAATTAAAGCAAACAAACAAACGACTTCTCCCACACACACACACTTTCTAAATTTAAGCCTAAAAACATGAACACAGGGCACTATAATGCCTCAGAAACCAGAGGTCAAAAAGAAAAAGGAGGTTTGTTATCCTTAAGATCTTAATTCATAAACGAACCTCATCTTTTAAGGTCTTCCTCCTGACTTCTGAATACTTGAATTTCTCAACATTGTTACTAATTGTTTAGGTAATTCATAAATATTTATATACTAAGAGGGTTTCATCTCTTTTTTTTTTTTTTTTCTCTCTGTCTTTTCTGCCTTCCTAGGAAATCCCATTCAGAAATACATGCATTTTCAGTGTCGGGATGATCCACACACGTCCGGCACATCTGTGCTGTTCCACACATGCTTTGGGGAAATCTGTGCCTGCACAGTGGCCTTTTATGCTCAACGTCCACATGGCCCGCCATCTGCTCAGGGCACCAGTGGACGTGTCCAAGGAAACCTTGACATGTGGCAACCCTGTATTTAGACTATATTAGAATCTCTGGCTATTCAAAAGACAATACCAATATAAATATCAAGTCACGTAACACCTTTTATTGTTACTATATTTTGTATCCATTTAAAATATTAAAATATTTGTTCTTTTCATCTGTAGCTATCTAAGGATAAAAGTAATTTTTGAATAATTATTAAATTTCACATCAAGCACACAGTTTACACATAACATCTTTTGTCATAAAAAAATCCCAAATTCTTTAAGAAACTTCACAAAATAATTCAACAACTAGGATTATTTTATGCTTGAGGATGAGGATTAATGCGTAAGTGAAAAGCATTATTCATAACTTATTAAATTATTACATTAATTACTTCATTGTCATTGGAATGCAGCCATTTCTAAAGAGAGACTTGACAGGATTTCCGAAATAAATCCCAATATTATGGATCTGGCACTTTGGGCCAGATGAAGGACAGCATTTACAGAAAGATCACTTCATTCCCTATTGAAATGCAGCTGCTGCTTAATAACACCCTTTAATTGTGCAAATCAGATAAAGCTAGGAAGCGGAGATTTCTCTTTAAGACAAAGTTTTAATTAGCAGTTTGATTATTTGAGTAGTAAGGAGAAAGGAACACAATGTTCTTATCGACTGCTTGTGGGTGCTGGTAATGTTTGACATTGTGCACAATAAAAAGGCAACAATCTGTATCTTATGCATAGTTTCAAATTTTTTCTTAATAGGCCTATGCCTTGCTCATGTTTTGAGTCTCTTAATTACTGGAAAGCATGAATACGTCAGGCAACATTACAAAGCTTTAAATATTTAGGCTTTAACCTTGAAAGGTTACACTGATTTTTGCAACCAAAATGTGACCTCCCAGGTATTTTAGGTTTAAGAGATATGCAAATCTTCATGGGACTAAGTCCTCAGAGTCTGTAGAAAGAACCCTTATATGAACTTTTGATCAACACCAGATGAGGAAAAATGTGGTCAAATATAAACCATCCCTTCCAACATTAAAAACATGGCTGTTTTACAGTTGTACCAACAAATGTTAAATTAACTAAAAAATCACATAATGGTTCATTCATGACTGATACAGCAGAGGCACAACAAACAAAAACCAGATTGGGCTATATTCTCAGGCTGATTCCAATGAAGAGACCAGACCCAATGTCCTTCAAATACTCCATGTTGCCTTCAAAACCCCCATGCAGTAGACTCCGCATGGGAAGGAAGCGCTTCTAGACACCATGGCAGTACAAAATTCAAAGTGAATGGATTTGGGCTGAAAGGTTCGTTAAAACCTCTTATTGCTTTGGGTTTGGAATGCAATTACTTTGTTAAATTATGGTTTGTACTCTGTTGAGCATCCTGTCGAATAAACAAATACATACCCTCTCCAACAGGAAGGCTGCGAGTCCAACCTGTCAACTTCTGGAGCGTTCCTGAAGGGAAGTCGCAACAGTCCTGGTGTATCCCGCACCACTCACTGGATCCATCCCACGGGGCAGCTTCACCATCAGTGACGGGTCAAGGCAGGGTGTCCTGGGGTCGGGCGATCATGGCGCCATGGAGGTGACACACCACCAAGTGGGTGCTGTGGCCTGGTAGCGCTAAGGCAAGAGCATCATGTCATGGCCTGACACACCAGAGAGCCTCGGCCTGGAGGTGTTTGAGGCGCGGTGAGGCCCACGGTGCCACAGTAGGTCACCACCGCCCCTCAGCACCACAGACCGGGCCCGGCAGCCATGCCATGAGGTCAAGGGCCCTGTGGCCGCCATGGGGACAGTCGAGGCCCACCAAGGACCTGATGCATATTGTGATAAGCCTCGCACCTCCCTCTCCGAGCCCACCCGGGAGTCCCCGTGCTGGGTCCCCCTTGTCCCCCTGGTTCCCCCAGTTCCCCTTGGCCCCCCGCGCCTTGGGGCAGCCACCCAGGCTGGCCCTGAGGAGGAGCCATTGCGCCTGCGCAGGAGGGAGGGGGGACGTGGGAGGCGGGGACGCGCGGGCCTGCGCAGGCGCTTGGCGCATGCGCGCTGGGGCCCCGCGCTGGGCTTGTCGTTGCAGCTTTAAGAGGGCTCGCGGCCTGGTGGGTCTCACCCCCCCCGCCCCGAGGGAGTCGCCGGGCCCCCCCCGCCAGCCCCCCTCCGGCCGCAGCACGGCGCGGCGGCGGTCCCGGCACCCAGCCGAGCCTCCCCCCGGCGCCCCTCGGAGGGGGGGGGGAAGGCTGAGAGGGAGTGACCCCCGGCCCCCCGCCCCGGGCTGGGATAGCTGAGGGGGGGGCGCAACATGGCGGAAGCCAAGGAGGAGGGGCCCGGCCCCCGCGCCAGGGTGAGTGGGGGGGGGCGCGAGGGGAGGTCAAAGGGGAGGGGTCAGGGGGCGGGGTCAGAGCGGGAGGGGGCCGTGGCCCGGGAGCAGCGTGCGAGGCGCCGCGGTCCCGCCGCTGTCCAGGGCCCTGACGGGGGCACCGGGGGGCCGGGAGCCGCCAGAGGCGCCGAGCAGCCGGAGCCGGCCTGCGGGGTCCCCTCCGGCCCGCGGACAGGCGGCCCCCGGCCGGTGCGTGGCCTCTGCCCGTTCCCTTGGCGGTGCTGTCCCCGCCGGCCTTCGGGCCACGCTGGCTCTGCAGGTTCCTTTAGTTTTCTCTTAGTTCCCCTTCAGGAGGGGGGTCCAGGCATCATTTCCATCAGCGTCTTGGCATCATTGAAATAATAAACTCACAGCTACCTAGGATCCATCATCACCGTCTGTCTCCTTGTTTAAAACCCAATGTTCTTGCTGCTCTTTTAAAATCCATTTCAGTTGCCCATGTCAAGCCATAGGGAGCCAAGATGGCGGCTCCAGTTAGTTCTTGGGAGCTCAGGCCACAACCATTGTGTGAGCTCCATTAGCTGGGCTAATCCTGAGGCTTGGGCTGTGAGAACACCGGGCGTGCTCATCAACTTGAAGAACTTCTTCGTCTTCTAAACAGGTGGAAGGTTCTTTGTGGCCCAGGCCTTGTAGCCTGTGAAGTAACTGAGGGGGAATAACTTCTGAAGCAGCGCTCGAAATAATCGTGCAACGAGTCACGTCCTCTTTCCTGCACACGTGTGAGTTTTGGTTGGAAGCTTTCAGGTAGAAGCGAGGTTAAGTCACATTTGAAGTTGTGTGGAAGAGTCCATAGTCTACTATAAGGCTCTGAGCCGTCCAGTTCCCTTTTCCCAAAGAGGAAGAAGTTTTCCCATTCTCCAGCCTTGAGAAAGACAAAAAGACCAGCTCAACTTTTCCATTCCCATATACGAAACAAGTTTAATTTGCTGAATTTATTTCAGGGAACATGGAACTTGTGATTGCGGTGAAACTAATTCTTCCTAAACAGAACAGTTGACCTGCAGGATCTCATCGGAGGAGTGGCACAGACATTGTTTGTCTGCTCTGCAGTTACAAAAATGAACATCATCACTGAAATGTCTTAGGCCCATGTCTTTCAGACACTTGCACTTAGTTATAACCAAACTCAAAAGAATTTTGCGGACTTGCAAATATTATATAAATGTGTAAGTCTTTGGGGGATCAAGATTTTGGCTATATGCAAAAAGTTTAAAGCTGCACGTAAGACAATAACTCTAAGAAATTTTAAGTTAAACTTAATTCCCAGTAATTGAAATATTAGTGGCCATAAAGAAATGCTTTCTCACCACAAGGACTGTCAAGCATTGGAACGGGTTGCTCAGAGAGGTTGTCACCAGTGGCCTCTTCATGCTCATTGCCTTCCTCTGCTCGATTTCTCTCTCAAGTTACCTGACGTTACAACAGCCGAAGAAGATGATTGCCTTTTGTCTTCTTAAGCTTGCCAGTTATCTGTGAAGGAATAACAAAAAAGATATCATCAAGTTAGTATCATCTTCAATGGTCTTTGGGGAAAATCATTCCTCTTTTGGTTGGCTAATCGTTGTCCAGAAATCTCCATTAGTTATCGTTCCACCTCCCCGTACATTATGGAAAGCTTCTTGTCCTGTTGGCATTGACACCTTGACAACATTCTCCGTTCCTGCAGAAGTAGAGAACTTGTTTGATGAAATTTAGGGATGATCCAGGACAGTGGCAGTTACCCCAAGTGAGTTAGTAAGAAAAGAGGAAACACAATTTGCCAATCTAGCTTGAAGGAAAATGCCTTCCTGGTCCCAAGTCTGACAGTGAAGTTAGCGTTAACTGTGCCAGAAAGGCTCCTGCAGGATTTTAAAATAAATAGTAACACCGGTGTACTGTATTTTATCAGTCTGTAATCTTCAAAGTCTGAGAGGGGAATTTCCTTGTCTCCTTTCCCCATCCCAAAACCAGTTTATACACTGAGATGTTCTTGAGGAGCCATGGGAGAAGTGAATCCTTCCTGGCTCCTTGAGTGACTGATGGAACCTGTGAAGAATGTGATTCTTCACCCCATACCCGCACACCCCAAATACCGCACACTCCTGTCTCTTCCATTAAAGCCAGAATTCATGAGGTCTTGGAAAAGCTGCATATCCCATTTCTCTTCTCTGTAGTGGTCCAGTTCCCGTTTGTGCTGGATTTGGCTGTTATAGAGTTAACTTTGATTTCAGAGTAGCTTGTTTTGGATTTGTGCTGATAACAGGGATGTTTGAGTTACTGCTGGGCAGCGCTTACACAGCATCAAGGTTTTTCTGCTCCTCACCCTCTGCCCCACCAGTGATGAGGTGGAGGAGCATGAGAAGTTGGGAGGGGACACAGCCAGGACAGTGACCCCATCTGCCCGAAGGGATATTGCACGCCATTGTCGTCATGCTCAGTGTGTAAAGCTGGGGAAGGAGGAGGAAAGGGGGATGTTTGGAGTTAAAGTGTTGGTCTTCCCAAGCCACCCTTGTGGGTGATGGAGCCCAGCTCTCCTGGGGATGCCGAGCCCCCGCCTGCCATGGGAAGTAGTGAGTGAATTCCCTGTTTGGCTTTGCTTGTGTGCGCGGCTTTTGCTTTACTCATGAAACTGTCTTTATCTCAACCCACGGGTTTTCTCACTTTCACCCTCCTGATGTCAGCTGCGTGGCGCTTGGCTTGCGGCTGGGGTTAAACCACGACAGGCTGATTTAATAATTTCTTCAGAGAGGAGTTTAGCAAGTGCTGATGCATTCAGAATTGCTCTTTTCAATATTGAAATCTTTTGCAAATATTGTTGCAGAAGCACACACACTGGAACTGGCATTTTGCAAAACCCATTGACAAGCAGTTGCCATCTTTTAGCTCAATCTGTGATAATGAGCAACAAACTAAAAACTACTTTACTGGTGTGAGACTGACATAGAAGTTTGTCTAATTTTGATCTTTAATCATATCTGGAAAGTTCTTGTGGCAAAATTGTTAAACTTGGTTGTGGCAAAATCAAACCCATTGTAATTTCTAAGGAAAGCATATCAACAAATTCTATTTTTCATAACTAAATTGTATCAAGATGAACTTCCAAGGTGTCTGATTGTATGTTTTGTTTTTAGTTTATAAAAATATTTGTGGCACTTCAACTTTAATTTGTATATAATATCACTGTCTTGGACAGTTTCTATTTTGACTAGAACGATGATTTACTTATGACAATGTTCTGTCAGCCCCTTGAGTGGGACGCGACGGTTTGGGGTGTGTGGTGCTGGCTACTGAATGGGACCTTTGGGCTCCTGGAAGTTCATTTGGCGTGAACAGGTGAACACCTGGGTGTATACAGCAACAAAACAGCTGTTTGCAAAAGATCGTTAATTTTGCATGGCTTTAATTAAAAATTGAAGGAGGCAATCTCATTTAGAAAGTTTTGTTCCTGAACTACTTTTGAATGGTGCAAAAAGGATGAAAAGGTTTCTCTGTGAAGGCTTGTGCACCTCTCAAAGGATGCTTTGATGGCATAATCTTTGAATTCACCTGCTAAAAATAAGCACATCATCTTTTACATTAGGACTTTTCACATTGTATAAAATACAGAAAAGTTAAGTAAGCTATTTATGGCCATTTCAAGGCCCGTTGCATGATTAGGATAGTGGAAATTAATTCTGAAATTACTCCTGATGTTCTTGAAGAGGTTATCTCAACTTTTCTCTCATTTAATGACTGTGGGATCCCATCCTTCCTTCTAGACATTCCAATTAACGTTGACCTTTCCCTAAACAAGCCTTGTAGCAAGCTTTATCTAGAGAATTTTTCTCAAGGTTTTCCGTCAGTAACTCTGTTCAGAAGATTTCCATCATCTGTTTTCTGAGCGTTGTAATGGCATAAAGGCAGGGCCCTGGTACCTCCTGCTTTTGCTCATAACACTTCCTTTCTGCAGTCATCTGAAATCTTCAAAATAAGGCTTCTCTATTCCATCAAGGGCACGTTAGCAGGATGGCGTATTCTCAATGTCTATCGTCTTGGCCTGTGTTCTGCCTTTCGATAGAAATAAATGGTGTTTCCTCAGGGGCAGAAGAGGGAGATGAGCAGAGCACACCTGCAGGGGTGGGGTTTTTAATTAGTTGTCCAGTGGAAACATAAAAAAAGAGAGCGAGGAAGAGTCAATCTGGGAAAATGACTTGAGGATAAAATTAACTCTGTTATTGGAAAGTTCCAGCAGAGTGTTTTGTGAATGCTGTAGGTGTGAGGCCACCATAAACTAATCCTTGCATGTTGCTGATCCCAGGAGCTAGAAGCTCATGGCAGGCTGAAGCAAAAGCCAGACAGCAGCAGAGTTTGAAAGAGATTTAAATCTGCTCTCAGGAGCTGCTCTTGGACCATACCAGAAGAAGGGAGAGCGATATGAGCTTTGAGCAGGCTGCGGCCTGGTGCCCACCTCCTGGTCCAGAGGAGGTGACCACTGTTGCCAAACTCTTTGCTTTCAGCTCTGACGCTCTGGAGGTGCTACTCAGATATTTCATTGGAAATGAAAAGTCTAAGAGACCGTAACTTTGCTTTACCGAACTTGTACCCATCCAAAAATTGTGTGATATAGTCTGTCCTTTTTGTAAATACGGATTGAAGAAGGATGGTAATGTTCAGTTGTCTAAATTTGGGTGAGTGGAACTTGAGACAGAATCAGCACAACTGTACAGTTATTCCTACAGGAGAAATTTTTGAGTATACTTATTTTCTTCTATTATTTTTTAAATAACTTATTTGTGTAGTTTTTTTGAATCTTGATATTTGTTAAAACAGTCTAAGAAGTTAAGTGGAAAGAGTTCATCTTTATTAATGATGCTGTTTGCCCAAGAAAGCTTTTCTGAAATCCACTGCCGTTAATGCAGATTATTAACAGGTCTTTATCATGAAATTTCATTTTCTATGAAAAATTACACCTTTTTGTGGTGTTTCAGAAACACTGAAATAGAGAGAACTGAACGTATGTACTCCAGTTTTCACCACCAATTGTTGCTGTTGGCACCGAGCTCTTAGGAGAAGGGAAAAGGCTTGCGGTACCTAATGGTGGCTGGGATGATTCACCAGTGTGGGCCTATTAACGTAGAAACCCTTCTGTGAGGGAGGGCTGGTGGTCCCTGCTGTGTTTATCAACAACCAGAAGGTGCTACACATGTAAATTTTCCCGGTTTGCGTGCAGAGCCATCGTGTTGGCTTCTTATTTGAGGACAGATTATGATGAAAAGCAGATGACTTAGATTTTATATATGTGTCACTTTCTTTAAGGATTAATATCCGGAGGGTTGTTTTTTCCTCCTATTAGTAACATAACTAGTAGCAAGCAATTACTAACATGGTTAATTATCCTCTTGGGGGAGACATTGAGTAGAAGCATCTTTCTGAGGTTGCAGGACTGGTCCTTCACCCCAGGCCATTACCCTCGTTGCTGCTTAATTGTATTGTCTGGACTGGCTTTCCCTCAGAAGACATGGTGACTGTCCTCTCCTAATGAGCTACTCAGCTTCTGAGTTAAATGGAATTAAGAGGATTGTGTACTTGGCAGAACGTAGTCTTCTAAATTGCTATACTTTTGAAGGCTTTGGCCAAAAGTATACATTTGTAATCCTGGAAACGCTGTCTTTCTTGTGGGATGCTAAAATATGTAACTGAGCTGAAGTATTTGGTTTGGAGTAATTACTTGCTGAGTGTCATAGCAGGAACACGTGTTGTTTTGCTATGGACCCTGCTCTGATTTGGGTGATTTTTACCTCTGTGTAACTTCAGTTTATTTTCTCTGTTTTACGCTGTGAGGAATAGAAATTATCTTTATTTCAGCTCACGGATTTAGTGCAACCAAAAATCCCAGCGTCGAGGGTTGTTTGTAGCGTCTTAACCAGCAGCAGGAAAGTTCAGCGCGAAGCCAGGGGTGAGGTTTCAAGGGGAGAAGTTCTTTGTTTTTCTAAGAAAGCCTTTATTGTGGATGCCTCGGTTAGTTGGTTTGCTATGTGTTTCGGGTCCCTGTGTGTTTCTTAATTAGCAAAGCCCACACATCAAGGAGGCTGCAGATCAGCACATCAGGCTCTGTGTCTTTGCAAAATCTGTTCTAAGATGAATCCTTCCCGTGTGGAGCCGCGTCCTTCTCAGCTCCGTGGTTGTGGGCGGGTGGGAGAAGGGCTGGGATACCCCTCTGGTTTTCGTAGTTACGGGTTAAAACCACCGATCATTTGGAAAAAGTGGGCCATGCTGTAACTTTCGATGTGTTTGACAGGCTCATGTCCTTGGCCCCACTGAGGATGGTGACAGCGTGAGCTCTGTGTGTCTGTGGGCACGGAAACCGTAGCGCCGGCAGGGGCTTTGGTTGGAATCGGCCCGTGAATATTGAGAAAACTCAGGAACGTCAGAAAAACCTGGGGGTAGAAAGGGGCGATGCACTTACCTGCTGAGCTGCTCCCCGGGATTTCGGGTGAATCATCTACAACTGTAAAAATGCACAGTTGAAATGGCAGCAGCATGTGCCTGAATCTTCTTCCCCAAAACTTATGAATTGAAGATTCATGAGTGAGTGAGATGCCAAATAAACCGTGTTTCTTGGGCAGGAAGATAAGGGGGCACAAGAAAAGGCAAAATGCCTGCCTTTGTCTTTTTATGCGTACAGGAGGTTGTTTGGGATTTGCCTGTAAAAATAGTATCTATTTAATTACCCTTAGAGTAGAATAGTCATTAAAAAGGATCTTTGGAAGTCTTGAGCAGTGTCTGCCCAGCTCGGCTCTGCCTCTGCCCACACGTGAACCCGGTCTCACGTGGGCATCATGGGGGTTCTGGGGTGGACGGCTGTTTGTCCATCCATCTGTCCATCTGTTGGTCCCAGAGCCAGGGCAGCTATCTGTCTCTCTGTCTGTCCATCCATCCGTGGGTCCGGGAGCCAGGGCAGCTGTCTGTCTGTCCGTCTGTGGGTCTGGGAGCCAGCGTGGCTGTCTGTCCGGCTGTGGGTCCCAGCACTGGAGCAACTGTTTGTCACTCTGTCCATCTGTGAGTCCAGGAGCAGGGGCGTCTGTCTGTCTATCCGTGGATCCTGGAGCTGGGGTGGCTGGCTGGCTGTCCATCCGTGGGTCACGGAGCCAGGGTGGCTGTCCATCTTGCTGTCTGTCTGTCGGTCCAGGAGCTGGGGTGGCTGTCCGTCCGTGGGTCCAGGAGCCAGCATGGCTGTCTGTCTGTCTGTCCGTGGATCCCAGAACGGGGGCAACTGTCTGTCTGTCCATCTTTCCGTGGGTCCCAGCACAGGGGCGGCTGTCCAGCTGTCTGTCCGTGGATCCTGGAGCCAGAGCAGCTGTCCGTCTGTCTGTCCGAGGATCTCACAGCCGGGGCGGCTGTCCGTCTGTCCGTCCGTGGGTCCGGGAGCCGGGGCGGCTAGGGGGCTCTGCAGGCCCGGCTCCACGCGCCGAGCTCTATGGCTCGCCTGACCCCGCCGGATTCTCTTCCTGCCGCAGCCGATCTGTTCCTGTAGCAGGTACCCGCAGCCGCCGGCTCTTTGTTACCCTCTGCGCTCCCCTCCCAGGTGCCGTGAAGGTACGAACCGCGGGGGCCGGGGGGGTTGAAGGTGGGGGGGACAGCCCCGGGAGAGACCCCACCGCTTAATTCTGCGGCGTCGGCGGAGTTTTCCCCGTGCAGCGCGGCGTCCCTTCGGGGGTGCCATGTGGAAAAGGTCAGGGGATGCTTCCTCGGCTCCACCGCACCTGCTTCGGGAGCAGCAATTGCCATTTAAATCACTTCTTTTTATTTTTAAATGGTGTCTTCCTTATCAGTGTAATGAATTCTGAAGTGTGTGTGGGGGGGTTTCGCTGCCTGTCTAGGGACAAGGCAACTGTACAGATAACAGATTGAGAATCATCTCTGACTATTTATAATTGCAGTTTTCTTAACATCTGCTTCCTTTCCACAGTTTGCTTATGGGTGCAGTAAAACCTAGGATCCGCTTTCAAAAGGCTTGCTAGAAAGATATGTGCCCATTTATGTAAAGTTGATACGTTGCCTTGTTTATTTTTTAAAAGAAATGCTCTGTTTTGCACACAAAACAAGGTTGTAGTCATAGGCAGCTTTTCTCTTTATATTGCACAAAATGAATCTATTAATTGTTTGATTTATGGAAGCTGTGGCAACTTTGAAGGCTGTTAAAGTATTGAACAGGGTTTTTAGTTATTTCAAATTAGTGTTTTAAAGTGTAAACAGCGTCTTTCTGTCCCCTGCTCTGAGCAGAGCCGGGTCAGTGCTTAGGATGTAGCGCTCTTTCAATCTAATATACAATTATTAATGAAAAAAAAAAAGCACAACATATCTGGTGGATTATTTTTTTTTAACAAAAGCAGTACTGCCTTTATATAAAGTGTAGTTAATTTAAAGCAAAAGACATTGCTTCCAGGGATAACTAATGGTTTCATCACCATTCCTGCATCCGTTTAATTTATTTTTTATTACAACCCAAGTGAGCAGCGCATTGCTGTGTGTGCGATGGTAGCTCAGGGGGCGCTGAGAAAGATACATCCTAAAACATTCAATTTTGCTAAAATCAAACTTAAACTTTTCTCTCCTAAACTCTTAAGGAGTGCTCACTCTTTAAAAGCTCTAAGTATTGTGAAGTTATTCTCTGACAAAATATTTGCCAAAGTGATTGTGTGAAGGCGTTTTAAAATGCGATATTCTTGGGTTTGTTTTACAACAGTGAGTGCGTTCTGAGGTCTGCGGTGGGGAGTTGAAGCCTAGAGTATTTTAATAGAAAACTTTACATTCCTGATACTTTCCATTCTGTGGTTATTTGGGACTTAATCTGGGATAGATCTTAATCTGGGGCTTAATCTGAGATAGGTGTTAGATCTGTCAAAAATGACCCCTAGGAAATGGCACCTGATGACTCAGTTTTATGTTTGCCTCTAGAGTTACTTTTGTTCCATTTTAATCACCAAATCTTAAAAAATCCGGGCAGAAGAAGTAAAGGGAATTAAGGGTGATGAGGGCTAATCAGAGGAGGAAGTATGAGGACTGGTGAATGAGGGAATTGCTTTGTGGGAATTTAATAGAATAATATAGAAATAGTAAATTGGGCATTATTACTTATGTCTCTTTGTAATACAAGACCATAATCCAGTGAAAGCCAATTTATATGACTGATTAAAGTGATGTATTTTTATGTAACTGTTGCTATACAAAATTTCCTCCTGAGATGGCATTAAACAAGACTGTAATGGGATTTGGGAAGGGAATAAAAGTGTGTATAATTGAGAGAATTCACCACACTAATTCAGGAAAAAAAGTATACAAGCCCTCATTTCAGGATCTAGCCCAGTTATAGACTGTTGTGGAAAGAGTAATTTATTGGGGAGATGATATATATATATTTATGTATATGTAGGTACATACGTAGCCACACAGACAAAACACAAACACTTCCCCTGGTTTCCTTTCTTTGGATTTACTCCATATGGGAGTTCTGGTGCTCCTCACCATCAGAAACTAAATGGTGGCTTAGATAAGGCTGCTGGTGTTACCAGAAGCTGAAGTTCCCCTTCCGTAAATATTTCCAGTAGAAGCTTTTGACCACAGGACACAGGTCTCCCTTTGTATCCTAAAACCTTTAAAAGGCAGAAAATATTCAAGATAATCTCTTATTTTGGTAGCCTCTCAAAAGAAAGAGAAAAGAAACAAAGTAGGGTTTGTTTTTCCTTGGATGACCTTGGTTTTGGGGATTGTTTTTACTTCCTTCCAGGTAGATTATAAATGTTTTCCAACTTGTCCAAAATATTTATGGTAGTCCCTAACACGCTCTTGCAGGTGGCCCCTTGTGCTCACTCACATGTTGTCATTTCTTTGAATGTAACAGAGAGGTCCAGACTGCAAAATGCCAGGGTTTTTTTTCCTAATAACAACATGTCTGGTTTTGTCACCTATTATTCAAGATTTGTTATCACCAGAGGAGGAGGAACAGCCGGGGACTGGATATATGAGGTAACCAGGGTTCTGGTAGAACCTCAAATACTTTCCCACAGGTGCTCTGGATCTTGGAAGAGTCAAAGAACTACTTTGATATAAATCTGCTTTGGGAAAAGGATGATCTAATGCTTCGTCTCAACTGAAAACTGCTCTCACCCAACCAGGAAACTGTCTGAGACTTTTTTTGGAGAAACAAGAGCATTACTGACAGGAAGCACGAAAGGGATCAAGGAAGGTCAGCGTAGAGGAAAGGACCATGGCTGTTGGGTTTGCCTCCCAAGGCTTCGTACTCTGATACTAATATCAAGTGGCAACAAATTCCTTTTTCTCTTCTATAAAATCAGCACACCATCACCCTCCTTGTCCTCAGCATCTGATATTGGCACTAAGTGTATCCAGTATTTATGGGAATTAATTTTACACTGGTGTAAACTTGGTTGACGACAAGTAGGCTTCTAGATCAACATGGAGCTTGCACCTCTGGAGACCCTGCTAGGATCATTAGAGCAGTTACAGAGCTCAGGCCTTGCAAACCTTCCTGGAATGTGTTTCCTTACTGTTTTTTTTCTCTAGGTAATTGCAATGAATAGACTTGTAGGATAGTGTAACTTTTTTTTCCTTTCTTTTTGGTTCTGTATTTCACTTTTCCCACCTCAACTATCTGCTCAGAGAAGCTGGGGATTTGGTGCAGTATCAAGTTGTCTTGATATTCACAATGCTGGGCAGGTCCTCGCTCTTCCGCGTGCATGTCATTGAGCAGAAGGACCTGGCTTGTCTTTGTAGACCTTTAAGTGACACTGGAAAGAGACTTAAGGACTCTTTGCCATCAGATGAGTCTGTGACAATGTGTTGTCATCCTTTCCTGGGGCTGGCTGCTACCAAACTGGTAGTTCTCCATCACAGTCCTGTGGAATATCCGATTTATTAACTAAATGACTTGAGTGAAATGAAATTAGAGATCATCCCTTTGCTATCAAATCCCATTACTTTCCTTAAGATGGCTTAAGAACTGAAGCGCGAGCAGGATCTACCAGAAAAGAAAGTGTAGAGCTGGAGATGCAGAGAAAGGAGAGGTGACTGAAATGAATTGCTGTTATCTTTTAGGCAGAAAGGAAGGATGCTAATGAGTTGGACATTCTAAAGAAAACACTAATTGTGCTGAGCACGCATACTTCTCCAAGACAGCATTTAAGCATGCCGTCAACTGTAACGTCTGTCAGAGAATGTTTAACATAAATGGATGGTCTGTAGAGCACTCGGAGTCATCCTCTGGTGCTGTGTTGGTTGCACTCATGCTGACACTCATGGTCTTATTCCTGTTAGGAAGTAAAGCCTTTCACTGCTCCTGGAAAGGGAACATTCCCCGTTAGAGAGATGAAACCTTTAGTTCTGTGGAGCTGCATCTGTGGAAGCCGTATAGGCTTCTATTTTCCCATTTAGAATAAGTTTCAGAGGAAATTTGAGAAGAAATGAAGGCTTGTAGGGTGTCAAAGAGGGCAGGGTCTGTGATCTTGACCTCGTACAAGCTTCTCATGTAGAAATGAAAATTTTGACATTCCCTCCTCTCTCTCCTCCACCTTCTCTGGGAAGCAACGCTAATTCTACGTTTTTGTGGTGTGGTTTTTCTGTGTGCTTCTGACCTCATTAGGGTAAATGTGACTTCTCAGTAATGTAAGAGTCTTAGTTCATAGAACTTTGCTGGGGCGAGAAAGGAAGGAGGAGGAATTGTGATCCTTCTGGTTGGTTTTGGTTTTGATCAGATACTTTTTAGAAAAGTACATGGTAGCTGACCAAGATAATGATATAGTGCTTTCCTTTTTACAGTTTGAAGATAAATCTGATGCGGTATTTGATATTACAGAAAAATGTAAGTATTTTTATTTATTTATATAAGGCCATAGTTTCACCAGATATTTCTTAGAAGTATCATTGCTGCTGAAAAAGACTGTCTCTCCCTTCTGGCCCTTGCTCCTCATTCCCTCCCTGCCTTGCCTTCTCAACAAGTGTCACAGAGGAGATGAATTGAAGTTGATGTTTTTTCTTTCTTTGGTTAGTTTTACTCAGTTCAGCTTCTGCTTCACTGTGTGGTAAATGGGACAGAACTGGTTTTTATGTCGGCAATGTTATGTCAATAACGTTGGCCCAAGAAGGCTTAGAGTATTCAAGGAATAGTAGCATCAGGCAGAATTAGCAAAGGACACTTACACTCGTCCTTTGTTATACATAAAGTTGGTGAATTTTCTGACTCTTTATGACTTTTTTCCTCCCTAGGTGGTGAAATTCTGGATGCAGAAATGTCTGAGGACACTGACCACAACTTAACACCTGCCCTCGACAGTATATCTTACGGAATACAGAACCGAGCAGGGTCAGAAAACTCGCTGCTGGATGATGATGATGATGATTATTTCCTGAACTCTGGGGACCTGGCAGGCATACCTGTTGTTGGGAGTGACAATGAAGATGATCAAAATTTCACTCCAAAAGACACTCTTTCTTCAGCAATTCATGATGAAGACCACCTGGAAGAGGGCAAGAGAGTTACGGAACATGAATTGGACAGTGAAAAGGAAATTCAGATTCAGAACGCAATCCAGAAGGATCTCACTTCACCGTTTGAGCAGGGCCCTGTATTTAAATCAATTCGAAAAGATTTTAGCATAACAAGAGATAATGGCAAAGAGACTTTTTCAGCAAAGGACAAGAATAGAGAAGGACATTTTCAAGAACGTGAAAAACGGTTGGAAAAAATCCCTAAAGATATGGATTCTAGATTGAAAAGCAGTTTTCTTGACAAAGCAGGTAACTGTTGCCATCGTAGACCTGGCTACCCAGCAAAGAGGAAGAAAGAACTAGACAGAAATTAGCAATAGGGGTAGTTATTAAAAACATCATCTTGTTGAAGAGAATGTGCCTGGCTGTATGCAGGAAAGCATTTTATAAAGAACTCTGAAATGCAGTTAATCCTGTGTTAGGACCAGGATTTGCCCAAGGGCCTGCAGCATTAGGGGGGTCTCATCCTCCACAGCTTGTTTCAAAGCCCCAACACATCCTTTGCTGTTGGGGTTTATTAAACCAAGCTGGGTGACAGTTCAGGCTTCCTTTTATTTTTCTCACTGTTTTATATAGACTTTAGAACTCCTTAAATAAAAGATGATTAAGTTTATGTTAAGTTAACGACCAGGAAAGATTTATTTTTTTTTGAGCAAAGTTCTTCGTTGACTTACATGTATTTAAAGCAGGATGTATTTGATAGTAGCATCAGGGAAAGGCTTGTTATTATTGTCTGCAGGGAGTAAGCCAGAGAGAAACTTGAGATCTGCTTTTCCTGGGAGACCGCTCTCCTTCTTCCTCAGATACTTGTGTCTGGGACTTTGTCCAGCCAACGTGGAGGGAGCCAAAGATGCCTGTAATCCATTCTCATTTGGGGGAGCCTGACAGTCACCGGTGCTCTGGCTGCCCATGCGCTTGCTTTTGGCTTCCCAAGCTCTGGAAGTCACAGTAGAACAGTGAACAAAGGGGTTAGGAATAACCAGGCTGGAACGTGCAGTTTAATTTTATTCAGAAGATTGTATGGAGAGAGAGTTGGCCCACAAGTGGGAGTCTCCTGGCTGCTTCTCCAGATTCACAGCTTACAATTCTGATATTTAAACTCGGCACGTTTGGTAACAACGTCTGAAAATCAGGGCTCCCGGGTTGCACAAGTGACAGAGAAGGCATACAGGTGTTTTTAAAATAAAGAAGAGTTAAAGATGTCTCTCTGCTTTTACCTTCAGGTAGAAATTAAGTGAAGAATATTTCTGTGCAAAAATGCATCTTAAAATCATTTTAAAATTGTAAATACCTACAGTTACAAGATTGTGGCTGAAAGCCGTGCAGCCTCAGGTGGAGCAGCCAGTAATTGAAACTGTAGTACTAAATGCTCATAGGCAGCATCCAGTATCCAGGCAAATCCAGACTTTTCAAAAGATACATGCTAAAAAAGTATAACCTACTGTTTCCTGAGAAGGGGGAGAAAGGCAAAAGACCATAACAGCAAAGAAAAGGATGAAGGGTGTTGCTCTGAAAAATATTTTCTGATTTAAGTGTCGAAACACGGGGTAGTTCAGAAGCCACTGGGGTGTGGAAAACTCTGAATGAACAATTCGCCTCAGAATTTTACAACCATTTTGCTGGAATGTGAAAATAGTGACCCAATAGAATAATAAAAAAATGTCAATGCTCTTTAAGGATTACCATCTGATGTGCAAGGAGGAGAAAGGGAGTAGTTTAATACTTGCAAGGTGCTGTCAGGTTGTGGGGCTGGGGATCAGTATGAGACTCTAGATAGTTTTAAAGGAAATGCTTTGGAATCTGTATTCATTTATATTTAATGTATATGTTTTCCTCAGTTCATAATCAAGTAGAAGAAACATTACGGACGCAGTTAGCGCCACAAACTCCAGAAACTAACTTCAGGGTAAGCTATAGATCTTTCAAACACTTTTGCAAGTGCAGCAATATACCGGAATAATTCAAAATAACGTATTTTGTATTTGAGTGTAAATTTGAGTATCAAGAAAACTGATCTTCTGATTCTTAGACATCTTTGCTACTTAAACAGTGCCTATAATTTTGTAAAATTTTGCTGACCCTCTCTTTAGATTGAGGATTCTTTTGGTAGCCACTTCTGTTCAGCATGGTCTGGCTGACCGGTGAGCCGAATCTAGACCTGGATGCGTCCATCCCACCTGCTGCCTTTTTTCCAGCTGAGACAGGGAAGAGCTGTATCCGCAGGAGACGCTGCCCAAAGAGCCGAATTTCCCCCCCACTGAACAACCAACTTAGAGAGAGCTGGGTGGCTTCTGCTTTGGCCAGAGGAGTGACAAGGATTGGGGGTGGGTGACAGAGGGTGCTGCAGGGAGACAGAGGCAGCAACTGCTGCCCGTTGTTTCTCCCACCATCCAGTGGCAGGACCCATTTCTCTTGGTCTGCAGCAGAAACTCCCCTCGGCAGCAGCCCAGCTCCTCATGGCAGATGCAGGAGGGTGAATTCTTTTTCATATTATTGTTTCAGGAGTCTAGCTACCTATTTTCTAGTAAGGAATCTATTGGACAAGAGCTGGGGAATTCCTTTGCACCAAATATTAGAATTAAGGAGGAGCCTTTGGATGACGAATATGATAAAGCTATGGCCCCACAGCAGGGACTATTAGACAAAATTAAAGATGAACCTGATAATTCCGAGGTAAGTTTCCCATTGCATTTCTCATTTTGGTCTGACAGCTGACCGCATAAGCTGGACGTAAGTTCAGCGGTTTATTTGGTTTGTTGACCGAAATTTAACTTGAAGATCATAGTTTAGTAGAAGGATTTTTCCCTCTTACACTACGTGAAACCCAACCCCAGCTTTTTTGATGTCATGTTACCATGTCGCTGAAAATGTTTTGCTTTTCAGTTAGAGACAAAGCAAAGTGCCATAAAACTTTGATTATGAAATCTGTGGCCATACAGACACTTTATCTCAACTCGGTCTCACTAGCAAAGAAAATGTAAATCATGTTTTACTGGATCCTTTGTGAGTAATCGCACTCAGATCTGTATAGTTGAAACAGTGCTGTTGCTGCTTCTTCCCTCTTAAAGGTTGTCTTTGCAAGCACAGTGGTTTGTTGTTTTAAATTAACACTTTAGAGGTGAAAATATTTAAATATGTAGACGCCAATGAAGTCAATTTAAGGATGTCTTTAAGTGACTCTCATTTGAGACTGACATTTTTTCTGACAACGCAGGTAAAAGTTCAGTAATTGCAAAATGGAGAGAGTCTGACCTGTGGATCGTGTGGTGCTGGGACACGGATTGCTGAGCTCTAACCCGTTTGCCGTGTGACACTGGGGACATGAGCTGTGTTGCAATTCCTGTGTCCTCACTGCTAATTTTTGGGTTTCTTGCCAAACTGTACCTGCAGTTAAAGGTGTGCAGAGCTTCCCAAGGTGATCACCCCACTTGCATCAATGCTGGGGTGCTGGTTCTTGTGCAGGCGTTCGTTTTTTCTAGCACCATTCTGTCTGCTCTGCTGTCCCTCCTCTTCTCTTTGGGCCTGTCTTCCCTTTTTTCTTCCCACAATATTTTTGGCTTAATAAAATAATTAAGCTAAGTATTTGAAACTGTTCAGACTTTACTGCCCTTCTGATTTGTTCAGTGTCCGTAAGATTGTTTGTTTTTTTTTTTTTTTCTTAAGCGTTATAAGGTCAAACCAGGTGTAGATTAGTTGAATCTGTCTATTTTGTCCTCCCGAGATGGCATCTGCTGTGTGGATTTGTGTGGAATGCAATGCAAGCTATCTGGTTATCAAAGATTATATTAATAAGTAAAAGTGGAGACCTGAAGAATTTAAATATCAAATACTGTATTCTTCAATATTTTAATTCCTGGAGTCAAATCCTGTAATTATCAACTCTGCCTGGAAAAATACGAGAACTAAAGGAGGTTCGTTTTGTTTTGCTTTAGGTTGGAATTAATGTGAGGGGTTTGGGTTTTTTTTCAAGCATCCCAAATGATATGAGCATTTCTTGCTGTGACCGATAGTTGGGGCTGAAGGTTCTTGGCTTTCAGTGCCGTCACGCTGCTGTGAAACCACGCTTGGTGACGCACAGTTGATGTCAGGATTTGCCTCCATTTCTTTTACTTGTATTGACTAAGGATGAAACTGCACTTAAAATGCTTAAAGAACTGTATTTCTGCAAATAACTAGGTTTAAAATTGTAATATTAAACAAAAAAATGGTGCTTTAAAACCCATGATCACGGCACATTCACACATGGCTTAAGAGCTTCTCTGACTTGAGCTTTGAAGGTTTCAGCCTGATGGTTCCCAGGACGAGGGAATACCGTTGCCTGTTCTCCTGGGAAACCTGTTGAGAATTACTTTGGTTGTCTTGGTCTAGAAACTTACCATTTTCCTGCAGGAGAAAGAGAAGTGTTAAGTCTAAGCAGGTGTCATGTGGATGTTGGTGTGTGATGTTAGGGGATGGCTTAAGCTGAGGGAGCAGTTTGCTGCCGTGGAGAAGTGAGAGCTTAATTTTGCGTAATGATTTAGAATTGGCTTACCTTGCAGCCAGACAGCAGCCGCGAATTTAGCTCAGTCATAACATGACATCATGCCCTCGCTGCTCTCAAACGACTGTAAGTAGGTTAAATCTTATCATCTCTGTAGTTCCAAGAGATTATGCTTTTCAGCCTATTAAGATTTACACGTAGAGTGTTACAATCTGCTTTATGGTTCAGATTTCCAGGGAGAGGACGGGCAGAAAGCGTGGTGTCAAAAGTACAAATAGCTGTGGTGGAGTAAGCTAGTAATTGAGAGGCTGTCAGCTATTCCACCAGGCTTCTGTAGGGGTTTTCTTATCCTGTAGAAAACGTGAGGTGACTCCCTTCTCAGGGAAGCCAGCCTGAGCAGGGACTGGGATGGTCAGGGCTTTGATCTGCTGCGAAGCTTCACCTTATGTTCCTCCGAGGTCCGTAGCTCATGGTCAAGTACAGAACGCTTCTCCCAGCTCCCAGTCTCTGTTTCACCAGTTTCACCAGCATCATCTATGAGTGGGAAGATAAAGCTCGTTTCGCAGAGTGTAGGGGCAAGGACCACAAAGCACTTGTAGATGGAGCATTGGTGTGAGTGGAAAGCAGAGATTTCCCTTAAGCTTTGCCTGAATTCTGAGCTGTCCCAGAGTACAGCAGGAAAGGGGACCGTACCGGGTGGCCACGCTTTTCCATTTCCACGTGACACCCCCAGTTGTAGTTTGCTGCGAAGCCCTGAGCAGGGTCTGTGCCTGGTGGTCACGGAGCATCACCTTGTAACCCTGGCCCTTGGAGCAGGTGTAGGGGGACTCAATCCTGCCTTCCTGCACCTTAAAATTCAGCACAGCTTTATGAAAGAATGGAAATCATGTCACCTGTTATTACATGTGTGTGTTTGTTCTCCTTTTCCTTTCCCTTTGTTTCAGGAGTACGGCCAACAGCCAAAATCTCAGGAAGGGGAGCTGAAAATCAGTGCTGTATTTTCAGTCAGTGGCAGCCCTCTTGGTAAGAAATAGGCAATGCTAACTTTATTTAAATCTAAAATATCTCGCCTTTGCAAATAACCTGGCAGTTATTCTGCATTTTGTTTGCTCTGTCTGACCCCAGTAGGAAAAAAGAACTAGTTTGTTTTAGAGACAATAAAATTCAGAGATTGAAAAATAGTTGTATTTTTAGGCATAGGAGAATTGAATGTGAAAAGGATGTTAAAGTGCATTCTCAGTCTTAAGAGCTGTTGAAACAATCTGCTATGCAGAAAACAGGGCACAGGGCATTTATTTATGGGGAGTTCATCTACTATTTAATTCTCCCTTAGACTCTGACAACCCAAATAAAGTCATAAGCTGTGTGCTTGCCCCCTGCATGCCATTGAATTATGCGTAATACATATATAACAGTTACTCTATAACAGTTACTCTATATTTTCTTTTTTTTTTTTTTTTTTTTTTTAGCTCCACAGCTGTCATCAGGTTTCCAGCCTGCTGTGGCATCCTCTGGCATGAGTAAAATGCTGCCTTCAGTTCCAACCACAGCTGTTCGGGTTTCCTGTTCTGGCTGTAAAAAAATCCTGCAGAAGGGGCAAACCGCGTACCAGAGGAAAGGCTCGACCCAGCTCTTCTGCTCCACACTGTGCCTCACTGGATACACCGTCCCAGCTCCTCGCCCACCAGCTTCTACCAAGAAAACCTGCTCAAGCTGCTCAAAGTAGGACAGTGGTTTCATTTCTTCTAGTAATAATTGATATTCAAACAGATGATGGAACGCTTAAATTCTCTTTTTACGCAGCACACTGTTTCTGCCACTTCTGTTACGCTTCCCTTCAAAAAATTGTGGCCAATACTGTTCTTTGTTAATAATAATAATTTTTGTCTGCTTTCAGTTCCAATTCATTAATTGGATTCTACATACATGTAGATTTAAAAGCCTCTGTTGTGAAGTGTGCATCTTACTGGTTTTTTAATTTGAATGAGCTGTATTTGAAAAGGGTCGGTGCTCTCCTGCCATTTTAAAATGTCATTGTGCTATCAAAACCATTAACAAAAAACATTTTATGTATTATTCCTTCTAGATGAAAATAGATTTACTAAAATGCTAAAATGAAATAAAATCACAGGTAAATGAATATAATTGAGGCAGGATATTTCCTTAGATTCTAAAAAAAATTTAACTCTCCAGCCTGGCTCAATTCCTTAAGCTTAGGTTTTAACTCTTCAAAATATGTCACTGCTGCTGTTATTTAATCATGGCTGAACTCTCATACGATGCAGAGAGATTAAATTTGTTAAGAACTGAGTTTTTCAGGTAGTAGGGATTTCAGTACCCAAAATCATTTACTTTGTACTCAAACCCAGAGTGGGAAGGCGAGGTTTGCTCCTGAGCCTACAGGGAAAAAATTCTTTAGAAAAGATGCTCTCCATTTTCCACAGACCTGTTGGAAACACAGGCCTCAACCTTCAGCTCTGGAAACACTTCAGTTATTAACATTTTGTGTTTGTTTGTATTATCGTCTCCGAATTAGCAAAAGGAGACCTTTGTGGCTGGCTCTTTAAGATGTCATATTACTATATCATTAACTCGAGGCAAATAACTAACTTTGCAGACTGATTGTGCTGCAGTCTGGTTATGGAGGAGAATTATTCATATGTCGTATTTTCAGTTATGAAAGTTACTTTGCAAAAGGAAAGCTGCTTTGTTCATCGTTTCTTCAACAGCAAATTTATTACTTTCACTTTCACAAGGTCAGCTGAACTTAAACTTGAGACTTCAGTTAATTATTCATTTCACTTGCCGTCTCGGTGTGGACAGGCCTTGGAATAACGTTCAGGAGTCTTGGCTGTAATTTGGTTTTGTTCTGTTGAAAAATGGTTTGCCTCTGACAAGACAAGCAAGAAGGAGACACCCCTCCAACCAAGAAAATTATATACGTGTTTCCTCCTGTTTTTTTGGCTTAAGGGCTTTGAAAGTTTTCTGTGATTGACTGTTTCAAAAGAGAGGAGATAAGGAGAAAGTTCAGTTAATTATAGAGGGGATATGAGAGATGGGAAGTTACAATCCTGGCCAGGCCGCTTGGCACTGAACGTGGTGATTAGAAATTGTGACCTTTCGTTTTTCCCTACCCCATTATGATTGGCATTTTCATTGTTAGAGGGAATAATTCCACATATCCTGCTTTCTATTCTTTTTTTTTTTTTTATTTTAGTAAAGACTGTGCAAAACATTTACCTTTTCCCAGTTCCTTTTGAAAAGATTTAATGATATGGCTGGATGTGTTTATAGGTCACTCCTACATTCAGGTACAAAACGTTTCACAAAATACCTACTTGAGAATTGTACTTCTTAACTCTTTTCCTAATAGGAAAAGAAAAACTAAGTTGGGTACTTAGATCAGCAAAAAGAAAAGCTTTAAATTAAATGAATCCACCCTCTTCTAGAGAGTGTTTAGTCTGCAGAAAAAAAGAGAGGACAGCAAGTTGACATGAAACCAACATTAATTGTCTCTTTGTTTGTTTTTCTTTTTTCCATAGAGACATTCTAAATCCAAAGGATGTAATCACTGCCCAGTTTGACAATACAAACTCCAGTAAGGATTTCTGCAGCCAGTCTTGTCTTTCTACCTATGAACTGAAACGGAAACCCGTTGTTACTATTCACACTAACAGCATTTCAACCAAGTGCAGCATGTGCCAGAAGAATGCCGTGGTAAGTGCAAACTCCTTTTTCAGTTGAATTTCCTTTAGATCGGGGCAAGTCGCTGTCTCAGAGATGAACATACATATTCTTTCTTTTCTTCCAGATCAGGCACGAGGTGAATTACCAGAACGTTGTGCACAAGCTCTGCAGCGACGCCTGCTTCTCCAAGTTCCGCTCGGCCAACAACCTGACCATGAACTGCTGCGAGAACTGCGGGGGCTACTGCTACAGTGGCTCTGGCCAGTGCCACGTGCTTCAGATAGAGGGACAATCCAAAAAGTTCTGCAGTTCCTCCTGCGTGACAGCGTACAAGCAGGTATATTTTGACAGAATAGGAAAAATACGTCCTTGATTAGATTCAGGGTGTTTTAAGAAACACCCAGTGTATTGACCGATTATTTCAGTTACTGCCTTGGTCTGAGATACCTCATTTTGCCCAAACATTGCTTGGTTTCCCTTAAGCACAGAATCAGATTATTGCAGTGTGAAAGGAGACACAGAGGGACATGTCAGCAGCAGAAAACTGTGACTTTTTTCAGCCTCTGAGATGCTCTCCCTGTTTGAGTATTCTCTCTTAAATTGTAGCATCTGAATTAAGTGGAGAGGGAAAGAAATAATTAGTTGATAATTTTGATTATAATTTTTAAACGTTTAATATTTAAATTTTGATTATAGTGGAGCCTCTTTAAGAGCTGAGCAGTTGAGAGAAACTTAATTTATTATAATAGCTCAATTATTTTTGACTGACTTACTTTAATGCAATTACTTAAGGAAAAATTGCCCTCTGATAAGATAGTGTAACTTCATTTGGTGACTTGACTTTGCTACCCCATTATTCAGGCCACTTAGGCCAAGAAAGGCCTAGTGGATTAAAAAAAAATAAATAAATCTGGTAGAAGTTTTTCATCCAGAAAATTACTTAAAACATTAGTTGTCCTCTGAAACAAATCTGGAAATTAAATTAAATAATCTGGAAAGGACCGGGATTTCATGCTGCTTTTCCATCTCGCATCAAAAGCTCATATATGTTAGTCTTCTTGAAAAACAGTGTGTTCAAAGCTTATAACTCTTGTCTGTTTTTTATTGATTTTTAAAAGGCATTCAACTTAATTGTAACATACATTCTGATAGTTTCTGGGGTTTGTGGGTGAGAGAGGAACCTCCTCCTCTCTGTTTCTTTTCTCATCTGCTAAATGGGAATATTGCTTACATACATAGCTAATGGATTAAAAATCATAAGCAAAATGCTGCTTCTCAGCAAAAATGTTGACTGATCCGTGCTGCTACAGCCCGTAGTGTGGTTTGCACCGGGAGGCCTTTGCCCTGGCACCCGGGTACCATCCAAACTGTTCTGCAAAGGCAGTGCTTATCCTGAAATCTTCGTCATAAATAATACCTCTCTAAAATACGTGCTGTGTCAAGTGCACTGGTGGTCACTTTTATGCGTGTTTTATATGCTAGTGATTCATTTCCAGCTTAATAAAAATATTAAGGTTCAAATGAGTGATGGATTTCCGTGTTTCCACAGAAGTCAGCTAAAATCACGCCTTGCACACTGTGTAAATCTTTGAGATCTTCGGCCGAGATGATCGAGAGCACAAATAACTTGGGAAAAACTGAGCTGTTCTGCTCCGTTAACTGCTTGTCAGCATACAGAGTAAAAATGGTTACTTCTGCAGGTAAGTTTATCAAGTTTATCCTTTTGCTTCTTTAGAAGCCTAATTTCACGTAGCTCATATCCAAACTTGATTTGTTTTGAGTTAAGACTGATGTTCTTTTTGAGGGGGTGGGAAGTGGTGCTTTTTTTTAAAGGGAGGTGCTGAGATGGGAACATAAGGACTTCCCACCATAGATAAGCCTAACAGTGACAGCACACCCATTTCAGCTTTGTTTTCAGAGAGCCTAAACATGGTAATAAGAAACCTTAATCTGTTTTCTGCTCTTGCAAGTGTAGCTGGTGGATTTCCCGGCAGACAAATCCACTTCTGTGGCCGTGTGCTGTCCCACCACTGGGACTGTCCTGCCCCTGCTCACCAGGGTGATGAGCTCAGTTACCTCTGCCTGATGTTGCAAATGTAGTCTCAGCTATTTTTCTTGTGAAGTAGAAAAATGCTTACTAACATCCTAGGGATACTGGGACATTCATTAAAGAACCTGGCAAACAACAGGTACTGCAGCTGCAGTGCCTGCTTCTGGATCTATGGAAACCTCATCTTGACTTGTCATTCACGTCCACTTGATTTGTATGCGTGGTGCAGAATTATCTGCAAGACAACTTGGTGTTGCATAAATCACTTTTTCTTCTCTGTTTTACCCTCAGGTGTTCAAGTTCAGTGCAACAGCTGTAAAACTTCAGCAAATCCTCAGTATCACTTGGCGATGTCGGATGGGAGCATACGCAATTTTTGCAGCTACAGTTGTGTGGTAGCTTTTCAGGTGTGACATCTAGGATTTCTTCTTAGCTTTATTAATAGAATCACAAATTGATGGTGTAAATATCTAGGATTTGGGGTAAAATGTATAACGTTGTAAAATAAAGTCTGTTCCTCCGTTTGTTCTCCTGCAGAATTTGTTCAACAAGCCCACAGGAATGAACTCCTCAGTGGTGCCTCTCTCGCAAGGTCAAGTCATTGTAAGCATTCCCTCGGGGGCGACGGTGTCGGCCGGTGGCACCACCTCAACGGTGTCCCCCAGCTCCATGAGCAGCTCAGCCGCAGCTGGTCTCCAGAGGCTGGCTGCTCAGTCCCAGCAAGTCACTTTTGCCCGCCCTGTTGTAAAACTCAGGTGTCAGCACTGTAACAGATTGTTTGCAACCAAACCCGAGCTGCTTGACTACAAGGTAATAAAGATTTGGGCTTTTCAAACTGGTATTTCTCAACAGAAACCCAAGAAATTGTAGCTTATGTGCAGTGGTCTCTCAGTACTGCTCTGTGCTTCCTATGACCTGCTGTGGAGGAATGTGGAACTGATTTTGGTTATCATTTAACCATTACCAAAATTAATACTGATACTAGCTCTTTGGTCTTAAAGCTAGAAAAAAAAAAAAAAACAACCTCCAAAAACCTCAAACACTATGATTGCCTGGGTGGGTAAGCACATTCCTGATTCTTGGTCCCAGAGATGATCCTTTTAATTCTAAGACAAAGCACATTGGTGAGGGCTTTCTGCAGAAAATTGTGTTGTTTTTGTTATAAAGCAAAATTGGGAGAATTATTCGCCAGTGCTTCTTGTTGTTGATTTCCAAGGGTATAAATATGCTTCTGAGTTTTTATTAACTATTAAAATACATTATCTGGGATGTGAAGCATTGAAACCCAAACATTCTGGCTGTGTTGCAGGGTAAAATGTTCCAGTTTTGTGGGAAGACCTGCTGCGATGATTATAAGAAGAGGAGCAGTGTGATGGCGTTGTGTGAATACTGCAGAACTGAGAAGATCATCAAGGAGACGGTGCGGTTCTCAGGCATCGATAAGACATTCTGTAGCGAAGGTAAGAAGGGGCAAGGCTGTGTCTCAGATTAATCAAGTCATAAGTGTTATTTGCTTTAATGTTATTAGTGACACTAAGAGAAACCTAAAGAAACAGAAAACTCTTTATTAAGTTTAGAAACACAGAACTCTGTGCACACTTAGCATTTCAATGGTATGTTTCCACAAATTATTACAGATATAACTAAATATAAGAACTAGAAGCGCCAAGGAAATCTCATTTTGATATTGAAGGATGCTTTTGTTTTCTTGCTATTTTATCATCTTTTAGGTTGTAAACTGCTCTATAAACACGACTTGGCTAAACGCTGGGGAAACCACTGTAAAATGTGCAGTTACTGTTTACAGACTTCTCCCAAACTGGTCCAAAATCACTTCGGGGGGAAAATGGAGGAATTTTGTTCAGAGGAGTGCATGTCTAAATTCACAGTCTTGTTTTACCAGGTAAGCAATATTCTCACACAGCGTCCTCTAGAATGTAAATGTGTGAGCAAAGGAGCCTTTTTAAATTAGGAGCTGCCTGTAGTTGACTTCTGTGTCTGTGGAATATATTGTCTATATGTGAGAGATGAGTAAATCCTTAAATTTTGAGTATGTTTTCTATTTCGAGGTCACCTAATAAGGGTTGTGGGCAGACAGACACTGAAGGTTCTGTTGTTCTGTGTTAAACTGCACAAATGATGCAGTCTTACAGATTTCTTTACACTATATTTGCTGAACAGCTTGAAAAGAGGCTTTTATTCACATGCTCTCTGTTGCTGCTTTCAAGTGTGTTTAATTTCTCCCTCACTCTCTCCTCCTAGATGGCAAAGTGTGATGGTTGTAAGAGACAAGGGAAACTCAGCGAGTCCATGAAGTGGCAAGGGGAGATCAAGCATTTTTGCAACCTGCTTTGTATTCTGTTGTTCTGTAATCAGCAGAGCGCTTCTGACCCTGCCCCCCCAAACAACACAGGTAAAACAGGCCTTTTGGTGCACACGGTAGTGATAGGAACCTTTATTTGGAAATTTGATTTGTTGAACTTTTTGAAATAGACCCTCTACTGGGGGCCTTGCCCATTGCCATTGAACGGGCTCAGTTTTAAATCTCTCTCTCGCTTTAGGCAATTTCAAATTTCTGCAGGTGTGAGATGAGATTGGTTCATACACCAAAGCTAGATTGTGTTTTAAGGGAGGTGAAACAAAAGCACTTACTTTTCGATCACTTTCATAAAACAAAGGCCCAATTTATTTGGGTAAAAAGAACTGACATCTAGTGGAGATACGTTAAATATTTCACTTGTCTCCTGTCCTTGATTAGACATAGCCAGGTACAGTAGAATGTTAATGTTCATCTAACAAAAAAAAGATCAGTTGGTGAAATTAGTGGACTTAATGGTTGTAAATACAAAGTTCCATATATGAACTGAAGTAGTTTGGAGGCGTATGAAGAGTTACCATTTCTATGTCATTAAGTGTTGATTCTTGAAGTATCAATGCTGAGAAGTAGCTGTTTCCTTGCGCTTTATTTTAGCAAATGGAATGGGAAGGAGGGTGGGAATGAAGCTCACAGGAATAGGAACTGTGAGTTTCTGTAGGGAATGAGATGCAAAGGGAAGAAAGGCACACAAAGACGTGAAGAGGAAGCGAAACAAAGGGCAGGAATAGCACTGATCCTAGAGAGGGGCATAACCTCCCACTGAGTGATGGTGGCTGAGACAGCCAGGTACCCAAGGAGCAATGAAGAGTATTAACTGGGAGTTTATAGTAGGCACCAGGCCATATTCAGCTCTTCAGCTTTGTGCACATGTGCTGCTTACGTTGGTGGGAGCAGTTTTCCCTGAATTTGGAGATAAATTGGGAGGGTGGGTGTTGTTTCAGAAATGCTGTGTTATAAATTAATTTATGCTTATTTTATTTTTTTTCTGTTCACTCTCTCCAGCAAACCTTTCCATGGCACCAACTTCCTCATCGGGCCCTCCTTCTCTGAGAAAGGACTCGACCCCTGTCATAGCAAACGTGGTGTCCCTTGCGAGCACCCCTGCTGCCCAGCCTACTGTTAACTCCAACAATGTTTTACAGGGTAAGGCTGCTGAATATCATCCTCGTATTTTTAAATTCCTATTCCTGAACACTTGTATTTGTTCAGGTATCTCTTCCACTGAGGACAACTGTTCAGGGATCTCTTCCACTGAGGATTTCTTCATTATGCTCCACATCGGTGCAGATTGGTTACAGTTTTGTCCTTCTTTCCCTAGGCATAAATAATGACTTAAATTCATGTACAAACATCAGGGAATGAGGATTATTGGGAACTCTTTCTCTTGACCTCAGCAGAGCATGGATTATTGTCCTTGATGATAAGTACAAAGGCTGTTGTATGTTTTTTCTTCACAGGTGCAGTCCCTACTGTGACAGCTAAAATAATAGGAGATGTAAGTTTTACGAGAGACTCTTTTTCTCACTTTGGCCCAGATTGTATCAATAACAAGTAAAGTATCCAAGAATTTTGCACCGTCATTTTGTAACTGCTTTTCCTAGTTGTGGTTGGGATTTAAAATTCATCCAGTTTGCAGATGCCTATTCTAAAATGCATAAAGCTTGTATGGTAAAAAGTCTTTTTGTGCCCACTGACAGATTGATTAGATGTTTGAAGACAAAACTTGTCAAATTGGAACTCTTGAGATGGCTGTAGTTCTCAAGCAATTCCTGTGTGGCTTCTGTACTAGAGGCCACCTTTTGTGGCCAGAAGTGGGATGTGTTGGCAAAAGGACTAGCGTGGGAGGAAGGGGACCGCCCCTGATAGTGTGGTGGCAGAGCTGTGGGGAGCCATCGTCACCGCTTATCTGGGAATGGCTCCTAGAGTTCCTATTCTTAAGCAATTTGAGGTATGTGGTGTGCAGCTCACGACTCTCTTAAAAGATGATGGTTTTGTTGTGTAGCTCGTAGCTTCTGGAAGAGTCACACCCTTGCTGTCATTTACAGCTTAGAGTATGAGCCCTCCCTACTGAAGCAGATCCTGAGGTCTGAATGCATGAAATCACAGTTAGTGGCACGTGACCTTGGTACAAACACAAACAGTTGGTCTGTGTGTAATCAGGAAGTGATACTGATGCTGCCAGTGTTTGTGTTTATTTTTTACTTCAATTGCTTTTCAGTAGCTTCACATCACTTTACTAAGTTTTTTGGTTACTTTTATCAGCCAAAATTTTAGTTGTCAAAAGAATATTACCATAAGTCCTTGTGAGATCCCTGCCATCGGTAACATTCCAGGGTCAAAAGTTTATAGAGGTTGTTTGACTCCAGAAACCAAACATACTTGCAGACTTGCTCACTGCAATGTTAACAGAAGAAAAGCCTGGTGGTTGAATAAACTTAATTGAGGTGAAGACCAGAAAGTGCCGAATACGTTAGCACACTGTTCTTGCAGTAGTTTTTAAATGATCATTTTTATCAGCAAGGAAAGTTTTAAATTGTTCAACATCCCATAGTAGAGAAAAAATACTAATTTTGTGATACCCTTCAAACCAATACTGATTCTGCCCTCATTTTTGTTTTTCCCAACAGGCTAGTACTCAGACAGATGCCCTAAAGCTGCCACCATCCCAACCGCCCAGGCTTCTGAAAAACAAAGCGTTGCTGTGCAAGCCAATCACACAGACTAAGGCCACCTCCTGCAAACCTCACACACAAAACAAAGAATGCCAGACAGGTACCTACCAAACCTCATACCTGTCCTAGAACAGTCCTTACAGCAGTTGAGAGAGGCAATGCATGATATATGTAACAGAGAATATTTTAACATATTTTAAAACCTTAGTTTTCAGCTTGTCTTACAGCGTTTTCCAAGAAGCAGTTTGCCTCACAGGTGGAAAATATTTGCCATTCTTTGAAATCCTTAAAGCTTCATATGTGATGAATCTTGAGATGTAGCTCATGTTAGCATCCTGCAATCATCTTCACTGTGGAAGATATGTGGAAGATAATGTGCATGATTTCTCAAAGATTGTTTCAACTCTCACTTTCCTTTAATTATTAGATACAGATACTAAGAACCTCTAAAAATTAAGTCCCTATTTGCAGGATAATTTCATTAGATACGTATTTGCTCTAAGCTCCCTCTCTGGGCAGGAGAAAACAGAAACACCTTCAAAGGCTGTTCCGCAGTCACACGCGGCATTGAGGAGTGGCTTTGTCATCATTGTTGCTATAGAAGGAGAGTATCTGCTGTTGATGTAAATCTCTTAATGAGGAAGATGCAGTTAAGTGGGAAGATTGTAGTTATTTTTTAATAGTACCTTCTTATGGTCTTGTAGTTAGTTGTGAGATAATTGCAGTAACACACCACTTATCTGGATGCAGTTGATACTTATTTCCACTCTTCCCACGTTCCTGTGTGGTCACCATGCTGTTAATTTCCAAACTGTGGTATTAATATTTGTTACAGCAAAGCTGAAAGGAAAGGTGACTGTGAACCAAGACACGTTGCTCTGCCCATGGAGTTACAAACACAAGGGCAGACAATTATCCTGGACCCTCTGGAGTGTAGTGGACAGTCGTATGGTTAAACAACTTCTGGTGTGTTCTATTTTTGATAGAAAAAGAAGAAGTTCAACCCCAGATCGTTGTGGTACCTGTTCCTGTACCAGTGTTTGTGCCAGTGCCCCTTCACCTCTACACTCAGTACACACCGGTTCCGCTCGGGATGCCCGTACCTGTAAGTTGTGCTTCAGTTCACTGGAGAGCTGGGTTTCAGTCTTGTGTCTGAACAGGGCACAGAGCAGCGTGGCTGGCGTTTGTGACTAGTCATGCGAGAGGTATTTGCAGCCCTTGAAGCCATTTCTTTCCTTATCACATCATGTTGGGTTACGCATCATCACACAAAACTACCAATTTGTGGGGTTATTGCAGAAATTAAACAAATTGTCCAGTCTGGAGTTATTTTAAAGTTAAATTTAGTAGTCCTAAAACATATGTAAGATTAAACAAGAGGAGTCTCCTTTCCTTCACCCCCAAACATGCTCTAATATTTTCCCTGTGTTCCATAGGTACCAGTTCCCATGCTCTTCCCCACCACCCTGGATAGTGCTGATAAGATCATTGAAACTATTCAGGACATCAAGGAAAAGATTCCCACAAATCCGTTTGAAGCTGATCTCCTTCAGATGGCAGAAATGATTGCTGAAGATGAGGAGAAAGACAAAACACACTCTCATGGTGGTATGTGATGTTTTTAAAAAGGAAACGGAATGCAGTGAGATGAGGATCCTCTCATCATGGAAAATAGGTAGAGAAATAGATGTAGGGTCTATCCTGGCTGCTTCCCAGTTAGACATGCCAAGTTAAATGGTCCTCTCAACTTGCCAGCATTTATTTTCCACAATAAAAGTGCTCGTGCAGGTGGAGTGCCAACCTAGACAGGACTGTAATGCTTATGTCATATCTCAGCAATTTTGATGACTTATTATTTTCAAATGAGGCAGCCTTCTGTGAATTCAGCTGAACTGGTTATTTGGAGATAGTTTTGTCTCTGTGTACAATATTCTGTTCTTTGTTTTGAAAACATGTTTTCTTTTGAGATAAATTTACTCCTCCTTCATAGTTCCCATCTCAGGTGCTGGTTATCCTTGCACCTTTCTGAAGCTTTTGTAATTTCACAGGGGTTTTAGTGGTCAATATCCAGTAGAGCTGTGCTTAGTGTGGAACCCACGCTACATACTGAGCACTGGCCAGTGGTTTAAATGTCTTTGCATTCCCTTTCCCTGATCCTAGGTGCTGGTTTGACTTTTGTTGACAGTTATGGATTGTTAGAGGTAGTAATCTCCAGATCAGTACATAATACATTAGCAGAAGGAGTCAAAATCAAGAAAGCAGAGCAGCTGGTTAACAAGAATATTTTCCTATCACACTTTTTATGGTGGATTCTTGGAGGGTGATGGAGGTTAGAATGTGATCGTCCAATGTAATAAAAGTGGAACAAGCTGAAAAGAAACCAACAAAATATCTTACTTGTCTACAGATGACTCAAATAACAAGCGCAGAGGGATGGAAACATTTGGAAAAGCAAACATGGGTTAGTTCTGCATTTGTTCCTCCCATAACAGCGTGACCAAGGTAGAAAGCTGTTAGGGGAGCTCTGGTGGAGGAGAAGAGGCATGTGTGTGTTAGTATTATGCCCTAATATGTAGTTTTTTAGTGTTCAAAGTATTTTATGTTAGTTAGGTCAGTTGTCAGTCATTTGTAGACACAGATTTCCTTCTTTTTCTAAAGGATCTCAAACATCGGAGCATGAGCTCTTCCTGGACCCCAAGATATTTGAGAAAGGTCAGCTGGATTTTTATTTTTTTTTTTTTGCACATTGATTTTGACCCTGCTGTATCTTTTCCTGCAAACTCCTCTTTGCTGTAGCATGTGGTATATCCGATGGCTCTTGTTGCAGACCAAGGCAGCACTTACAGTGGAGATCTGGAGTCAGAAGCAGTGTCCACTCCGCACAGCTGGGAGGAGGAGTTAAATCACTACGCCTTACGGTCAAACACCCTGCCGGAGCCGGAGCCGGAGCCGAAGCAGTTCTCCAAAGGCGATGTGGAACAGGACCTGGAGGCAGATTTTCCATCAGGTCCATATAATGTGAAGAAAAACGCATTGTTGTATGAAAGCACACATAATTTCCTGAGTAAGCATTGTGCCAGCAGCCTGCTCGTGAAGGGAGGGTGTGTTCGTTTAGTAAAACTGGATATCGGAAGCTGCAGTAATATATCAGCTCTACTAATTAGTAAATTACTATTTTAACAATATTATTGCTATCTTTAAAGGCAGCATTCTACAACCCCCCCGACAGGAGTAGCAGGTCACCTTGCTTGACTCCTTTGAATTACCACTTCTGTATCCCATGGGAGTGGTGCAGAAGAATATAGGTTTTCCTGAATAAGTGCACCCGTTGTTGGGGGGGAGCTTTTTTTCTCTTCCACGAATTTACTTTCTTTATAGAAGGTACATATATTGCCTAATGATTCAAAGGTAAATCATAGAATGGTTAGAGTTGGAAGGGACCTTAAAGATCATCTGATTCTAACCCCCTGCCCTGGGCAGGGACACCTCCACTAGACCAGGTTGCTCCAAGCCCCATCCAGCCTGGCCTTGAACCCCTCCAGGGATGGGGCAGCCACAGCTTCT
>JAOTQQ010000009.1:1706124-1722317 GCA_026546715.1 Gallinago undulata
AACCTGTTCCAGTGCCTCACCACCCTCACTGTAAAGAATTTCTTTCTAGTATCTAATCTAAATCTTCCCTCTTCCAACTTAAGACCGTTGCCCCTTGTCCTTTCCCTACACTTCCTGACAAAGAGTCCCTCCCCGCCTCTCCTGCAGCTCCCTTATTTGAATATACAGATGCCATTGTCAGCTGTAAGGTATTCCATAGGATCTAAGTGACACTTCTGCCTGGGCTCTTAAATCAGATAATTAAACTCTTAATGGTGTTGATTTGACTTCAGACTCATTTGACCCTCTCAGTAAAGGACTGGGTGTGCCTTCACGTTCACGAGCAAGAAGGAGACACAGGGATGGCTTCCCACAGCCAAAGAGACGGGTAAGAAAGTGCTTCTGAACACGTGTTCCATTAACGTGCTGGGTGTGCTTATTCTCAGAAGTAAAAAAATAGTGCTCCAGGGTGAAAATAAGAATTCCATTTAACTACGCTGTATATTTTTTTCCCATTCTGCTCTGTGAGATAGGATTTTCTTTCTTCCCCCTCTGCAACAAGGTAGAATAAATGCTCTTTTTAGTGCAGAACATTTTTTTAATGTGTATCATTTCAAAAAACTCCAAAAGAGATGTCTTTTAAGCGATGTCATAATCTACAGCAAAGAATCAATTTTTTCTTGTGTAGCTAGAGCGGAATCTATTTCTGTGCATGTTTATCACGGTGAGAATTACTGCCTTTTATTGCACCTTTTCTGTAAAATGTGGTTAATACTTGTCCACATACTAATAATACATGTATATCCATTCAGATTCTGTCGTGAGAATGGGAATTTGTTACCGTATCCGCATAACGGCCTTTTTATGTGAGATTATTTAACCACCCAGAGATGAAGAGCTGATTAAAGGTGTATTTGTTTTGGTTTGGTTGGTTGCCTGTAGGGACGGAAGAAGTCTGTGGTTTCTGTAGAGCCCCGGAATCTGATACAGGGCTCCTACCCGGGATGCTCCGTTTCTGGGATGACCCTGAAGTACATGTACGGGGTAAACGCCTGGAAAAACTGGGTCCAATGGAAAAACGCACAGGAGGAACAAGGGGACCTGAAGTTTTCAGGTACATTTTTCTCTCCTCGTGGAAACAGAAGTACTTAGTTAAATAGCACTTGGCATGATGCGTTGTTCAAATTAAAATTAGGATTGGATATTTCGGAGTTATAAAATATCTGTGAGCGGAGGAAAGATTTTATGGAATGCTCTCTTAGGTCTTCCCATGCATTTAAAAATCACAGCTATTACATTCTTAATTGACCCGTTACCTATTAAAACAGACTATAAAAAAATGGATTTCTTTTCAACTTAGAAATTTTAGTCTTTTAACCTCCACGTTGCATTCATTGTATGGAGTAATTCTTCATTTATAGAAGAGCTGGTTTATGCAGCTGCAGAGCTCTACTGAGCTGTTACCAGGCCATCACTCTAAGTTGACAACACTAACTTAACCCCGTCTTTTTCAACTGTAGCTAATGCATTCACAAAGCATTTGTTTGTCAGCTGAGCTGTTCACTGTAAAAAAAAAATCTGGCTACAACATTAAAATCTTAACACCTTCTTTCTAGGCTTCACAGCTGGAAAGAAACTTTTCCATTCTGTGCTGCAACCTGCTGGAAATTAACTTTAAAAGACGTGAATTGTTCCTTACGTGCCACTGGGGTGACGGGTAATAATGGCAATATAAACTACTTAGGGATTATTTTATTTTTTTGTGAAAGCACAGCAGTCCTGGGATTTGGCAGCATCTAACTCCCCTTCTCCCTGGGCTCAAATTTGTCTTACATATTTGTACAGAGAGTTTATGAGCAAATTTTCAGTCAAGCAGAGATTTTAAGTTAGGAATGGAAATGAACTTTTTGGGGATGGCAGGGAAGACAGTAAACCATATTAAATTCTTCTGCAATGTAAAGAACTAAGCAAGGCGGGGCTTGTATAAGAAAGAACCCAAAGGGAAGATTTCTAGTTAGAATAACATCTGCTTTTTCCTCTCGTATTTGGAGTTTTTCTTGTCACTACGTGAGAACAGCTGGTTTCTGTTTCCCAGAAGAAGAGCAATCCCATGAGTTACTGTGTTTTCTTCTTGTGGCTGAGGAAGCAGATATTAGAGTGAGTTCCAGGAGACCGTGTCCACCCAGAAAGGGTCCCTGCTGGGTCCCAACCAGGCACTTTCATCAGGCGAGGAGCAGCCAAGCCTGGTTAATTGCATTGAAGATTCTTGATTGATTTATTCTCTGCTTCCCTTTCTGAATCCTGTGCATTACCCTCCAAACTCACTCATTTTCCCCAGAAGGAGTGGAATATGCTGCACTCAGTTTATGTCCATAACCACTGGGAAATGCTCAAGCTCCCTCTCTTGGTCAGATTCCCCGAATCCAGCCACGGAGGTGAAACCTATTTACCAGCCCTGCCCTGCCAGCCCTGAGTACCTGAGCCGTGGCCAGGCCACATCTTTGGGTGCTGCAAAATCCCTGACATTGAAATGTCTCCGTTTCCATCCCTGATTACTCAGTTGCAGCCTTTGTACTGGCTGGACATGCTGATGGTGTGGGTTTTATTGGCTAAATCCTCATTTCATTGTAAGCCAACAGGTAGGAAACAGATCACAAGTTTACTCACACGGGGTTCTTCTGTGTGAGAGAGAAGATTTAACAGTTCTGCCTACGTGAAATAATAAGGAGTGTGTGAAGATTTGATTTATTGAATTAGATTAATTAGTGCAATGATCTTCTCTGCCACAGTTCGTCCTGTGAAACTCAAGGAGGACATTCTCTCGTGCACTTTTGCTGAGCTGAGTTTTGGCTTGTGCCAGTTCATTCAAGAGGTGCGGAGACCAAATGGAGAAAAATATGACCCTGACAGCATCTTATACTTGTGCCTTGGAATTCAGCAGGTAACGCGGGGAATTGGGCTATTGCAGCGAAACTCGCTCTGGTTATTTGTCCTTTCTATCCATATGCCCGTGTAGCTGCTTGGTTTTTGTAGAAGAGGCAAGAATGTATCTTTTTTTTGTGTTTTATATTAGTCTGTCTGAATCCCATATTTGTCTAATTTGTCTGGAGCTTTGAATGAGCTGCTTCTCTTGGGGGGAGTGTGGCCTGGAGGGCGAGGGGTTTCTGCCTGGAGAAACCTGGGTACCTTTTTTTATTCTTTTCATGCATCTGAGAGATTTGCAGAAACCTGAGTCTCCTCAGAAATGCTTTGGGATGGAATTTTTTAGATCTAAAATAGTTGCACGATGCTCTCCGGATCCACAAGTTTACATGGAATAGGTTCCCCAAGGGAGACTGAGCTCCTCCAGTGGCTGGGAGGTACCTGCTGTGTTGGCCACACTTACAGAAAAAATAAAATGGGAATAATAGCATTGTAATTAGTGAATGCTGAGAGGAAGGTAATGAGTCCTTGCTACCTGCCTGAATACAATGGTTTGAAACAGTTGCAGTATAAACCCAGAATAATACTAAGTTCTGTTAAAACTCAGTGTCAGTTCAGTGTATTTATTGGTGACTTTATTTTTTTAGAGTAGCCTATTTGTTCCTTTCCTCAAACAGTCATGTGGAGACAAAGAATCAAAAGCTACTGCTAATGTCAAACCTATCATTTAGCTAGGCATGGAATTAGCTTAATTATTTTTTTTCCTGGCTATGCTTGAAAAAAAAAAAAAATGTGGAGAGTTGAAATTCAAAGTACCATTGATGAGGTCTAGGAGTATCATAATTCTGGTTGTATTCCAGTTTTGACTAATTTATTTATATACACTTCTGGCTTGTAGAAAACTCTTTTTTCATTGCTGCTTGACAGGAATGTAAGTCGAGGTATTTCAACAGCCTGGTGCTGGGCCTGTATCCACTGTCAGGAGGTATTAGCATGTGAAGCTCTTTTCAGTAGAAGAGGACTCAGTAACTTTTCTTGTTTACATAGGCAGACTTTTTTCAAGAATATTTAACACTTAGAGAATGGTGATTTTTCAGAAGACAGCTCTAGAGCTCGGAATATTAAAAATAATTCTTGCCTAGATCTCTCAGTTCATATTGGGCAGGTCTCAGCCCTGCAAAACATTAGATTTGATATCTTACTGAAGATTTCAGCAAAGGGTTTTGGACTTTAAAGCACTGGGACATCAGAAAGGAAAAGAGTCTGATGTCCTGTATCTTCTCTGCAATGTTCGATAATCACAAACTGTATGTCTTCCTTTTTTTCTCTTGTAGTACCTGTTTGAGAATGGTAGAATAGATAACATTTTTACCGAGCCCTATTCCAGGTTTATGATTGAACTTACAAAACTTTTGAAAATCTGGGAACCTACAATTCTTCCAAATGGTAGGACAATTGTTTTGTTTCGTGTAGCTGCATGACAAAGCCGTATTATTGATTAATATTTTCTCAGTGCCAAGAAACAGAGTGTGATCTGGGACATTCCCATTAGTCTTCTCTTTCTCCGTGTCATTGTTTGTGGTAGATTAGCGTCATGGGGTCAATGTGTGTCTTTACTAGTTACAGATTACACTTAAATATACCTTTGCCTCTGATCAATCCTTTGAAAAAAAGTTTCCTGTTCCTCTAGTCAACATGCTAGTTGGTCTCTTCCATCAAGTTTTAGCTAATCTTTTTTATGTACAGGTGGCCAGAATTGACTATAGTTTTGGAGAGGAGTTACTGCAAACACTGTGTACAGTTGCACTGGTATTTCCCTATTGGTACTGGAAATACTCCTTCTGATAAGTCCAAGGATCACATTAGAAAATCACTGGAATCTCGTCTGGACTCCTTAATTCCAAGTTCCTCTCACCTCAGTCACTTCCACAGCACATCTCTTAGGAGCCACAAATCTCCTTTTCCTGACTGACTTATCGTAATCACAATGGGCTATTTGTATATAAAGATGGTACATTTTAAACTCATGCTCCATGTCTCAGGAATTACACATTTTTGCAGTTGGCTGGCTGTGGTTCAATACAGTCAAACTAGAATTTAGTGAGATTCTGCTGGTGCCTGCCATCTTCCCTATACCCTTCTCTCCGTTCTTCAGCTGTTGGGACATCACTCTGTTCCCCAGTGTGGCTCTCCATGTCCCCTCTGTGTTCGTGCACCCCCTGTTTTTGGTTTTATCAGAATCACGATTGTTTAGGATAAGTCTGAGATTGATCTGATATGCAGTTCATTAATACAGAAGGTTAGTGGAAGGGGACTTAGGTGCATCTCTGGCAGAATCTGCCTACTTCATCTCATTCCCGTCTGCCTTCCTGCCCTGCTCATGTACGACGCTTTCAGTGCTATTGGAAAATTCAGAAAATCTGCTAGATTAGACCCAGTCTGTAAAAGCTGTTCATTTGTAACTGGATATGGGAACAGCCCTGAAATTGTATCAATAACCCTCTTCTTTTTTCTCTGCCTGTTGCTTCTAGGTTATATGTTCTCACGAATCGAAGAGGAACACTTGTGGGAGTGCAAACAGCTGGGTGCATATTCCCCTATCGTTTTATTGAACACGCTTCTGTTCTTCAACACCAAATACTTCCAACTAAAGAATGTCAGTGAGCACCTGAAACTGTCCTTTGCCCACGTTATGAGACGCACCCGAACTCTGAAGTATAATACTAAGATGACATATTTACGTTTTTTCCCACCCTTTCAAAAACAAGAGGTAGAATCAGGTAAGTGAACGCTTTCTGGTCAGCTGAATTTTGGCAATATATATATTTGTATTATCTGGTCCTTGTTTTAAAAAGGTTATACAATAAGCAGAGCTATGGATAGTTTGACTTCTGCTGTTATCCTGTATATTTTCAAAATGTTTTTGTTTTATATTTTGCACATGAGTAGGGATTTCCCTCTTGACCTCAAAGGCAAAGAAATACAAATTTTTGTTTCCAGTTATATTTTTATATTTGGAAAAGGGACATCTTTGGTTATACTGGCTTCTTCACTTAATGGTTCCGGTGTGTTACACGAATCCCGCTTCATTAAGAAAAAATATATCCTCCGTATTTTTCTGCTAGATACTAGTTCTTGCTGATTTTTCTGGAGGAGAACTGGGCTGTGGACGGCCTGTAGCGTGTGGCAATCTTTTGCCCGTCCAGCAGATCAAACCAGTTGACATGGCACGTGACAGGAGTGTGTATCTGTGTGCTGCTGAGTCCCACCAGGGACTGGTGCTGGGCTCAGTGACGAGGGCTGCTTCTTGAAAGCACTGTTTTTCACTGAACTTTTCTGCTGCCGTTTTTGTGTATCCAGATAAATTATCTGTAGGGAAAAGGAAACGCAGTGAAGATGAGGAGATCGCAACAGCAGTGGAAATGGCTGAAAATACAGATAATCCCCTGCGATGTCCCGTCCGACTTTATGAATTTTACTTATCAAAATGGTAAGTGCCAGAAGTTGATTTTTGATCCATATATAGACTACAACGGGCATTTGGGCAAGGATCCACCCAGACCTTTGTGCCTGTGCTGTGGGCTCCTCTCCCCAGTCCCCCAGTGGGAATGGAACTTCCAGCAGCAGCAACACTGCCAGACTCGGGTAGTATTTGTTACTGGTGTTGGCCTGGAGAGATGTGTGTTCTTTAAATGTCTGTTTACACATCCACAGGGTGTAGATGTAACCGGGGGCATTGCAGCAGTGAGCCAGGCATTCTCTTCTCCTTTGATTCCCACCAGGATCCTTCTTTTCAGAAGCTTCTAACTAATACCCTGACATCATGTTCCATGTGAAAGAGGGTAGGAAAAGTGTGAATTAGGTAAAACTGCTGATAGCTTTTGCCTGTAGAAATGTGAGATTAACTTTTATTTAGGAGTTAGAAAGGAGGCTATATAGCAAGGATATGGAATTTTTTTCTCCCTTTTCTACATAAACTTCAGTTCAGTCATTGAGCAGGTGGAATATGATGTTCTCTTTTCAAAGAAAATATACACACAAAATGAAACAGCATCTCATTAGCATCAGCTAAAACTCAAATAAATTACCCTCCAAATTGCACCTACTGAGCTTACTACAAATATTCCCATTACTGAGGCGAAGACATGCCTAGTGTCTGTCCTGACTCTCATCCTCCTCTTCTTACCTTCCTTCTCCTCACTTGGGAATCATTAGAAGCTTTTAGATGTCCTTGGGCTGGGAAAACATTTTCATAGTTCAGAGCTGAGCCCCTGCAGCGATGCAAGCAGCAGTAAAAATTCACTTTTCTGTTTTAATGTGAATATTCCAAAGCCAGGCAGGAGGAGTCCTTGCTCTGGAGGACTTTGTGTCTTCTTGCCAGAGCCTGGAAGCTGCCTCAGGGTCAGACAAGTCTTTCAACAGGTGGGCTTACCTTTCTGACCATGAGCAGGCAAGCCAGGGTTTAGTTTGGCTAGTTCTTGGACATGCCCTGTGCCAGAGGACACAGCAATTCTGGAATACTAGAGCCAGTTTGATTCAGAGATTGAATGTGAAATGCATCTATCAATCATACCAAGATGCTAGAACCATTCATGGGATGATGCCGCGATTGAAGAACCACATCTGTAAAGAAGTGACTCATTTTCTTTGTTTCTTTATAAGCGACTAATGCTAAGTGAGCTGGAAACAATTAACTGTTCCCTAAATTGAAGGGGGCAAACCGAGTCACTAACAAAAAGATTTAAGTTGCGCTGTTTAAATTACCGTGATGTCATCTCAGTGTGAGTTTGGTGTTTCTCCTTAGTGTTTTTGTGAGTAGGAGTGTCAGTGCTGCCTTCCAATAACGGGCTCTCCCTCTCTTTCCGTTGGCAGTTCCGAAAGCGTGAAGCAGAGAAATGATGTGTTTTACCTGCAGCCCGAGCGCTCCTGTGTCCCCAATAGCCCCATGTGGTATTCCACGTTGCCAATAGACCCCGGAACCTTGGACATCATGTTAACACGTATTCTTATGGTGAGGGAGGTACACGAAGAACTTGCCAAAGTCAAATCAGAGGACTCTGATATTGAGTTATCAGACTAACTGAAGTGGGGTATTTTCCTTTGAATACACATCAGAAGCACCAAACTGTGAATACGTCCAGCCTTTGGAAAAACGTGTATCAAATAAGCCACGATAATGTCACCTACAGGCGTATTTTGAACCACAGTGGATGTACAAACTGGAACTGGAAGGCAGGAAGCTGCATAAGCTTCAAGAAACAACGTCCTGTGGCACCGATAAACCCTCTGAACAAATTCAAGACGAACTAACCTGTTTGAGTGGTGCATAAATCCTTTATCTGTTTAGGATTTTAAAAAGTCGTGAGATGTTTTTAAGGAGAATGGTTGTGTAAAATCTACCATACCGCTGTTGGGCACAGAGAGCTAGACTGTGGCTCGGGTGACTCCTCGGCCGGCCGGCTGGCAGTCCTTGCTGCCAAAGAACACGTGGAGACCCCAGAGCTCTTCACGAGGACAGGAGAGAAAGTGGTGGTATTTAGACAGACACCTTCCGTTACAAATAGACCTACACATAATGCTTTTATAATGGTTTTTTTTTCTTTTTTTGAAACTGGGATCAAGTGTTAGGAAGGCAGAAGCTGCCGGTGCATCTGCCAGGGGAGGTGTCTGAAGGGACAACTGTCTGGCTGCTCCTAAACGGTCACAGGGGGCCAGAATCTAGCTCTCCATCTGGGCTCACACCAGCTCCCGCTCTCTTGGGTCTCCGAGGTGGAAGAGGTGCCGTGGGTCACACTTTCAGAGCGATCATGTCACGGGACAAACATTTCTGGGGTATGTACAGGAGAGTGACTGTCCTGGGGTGTGTGCAGACACCCCCTCCCTAGCCCAGTAGCTCTGCAGTCTGTCGATATAATCTAGCAAATACTGTGGTGCGCGGAAATTTTTTTTCCCCTTAAGGCAGCTTTCCTTTCTCCTCTTTCCCTCCTCCTATGGTTTGGGTTATTTTATAAGGCAAATCCGGAGGGCCTTGTCATTTCAAACAAAAGATACGTGCACTCTTTCCCTTTCCACCTTTGCAACGCGTGCAGTGTTGTACAAAGGATGCAGTATTACTTCTGACAACAGAACTGTGGTAGAAAATTACCAGGTGTGGTTTTTCTCCCATCCCACCCAAAGAGATTTAGTCATAGTGTTGGAAATCGAAAGAGATTTTTTTAAGGCTTGGCTGTTACTGTGTCTTTTGGAAGAGAAAAGCTCCCCCATCGTGTTTAGAGGACAGGACATTATCAGATACTGTCTGTATCTCCGTTTTCTCAAGCTACAGATGTGTGTTTCTGATGACCAGTGGTCACAAAATCATTGGAAACCCAAATTATTTTTACAGAAGAGAACTGTATGGTTTTTATCTAGCTCTGGTCAGTTATCCATCTTCTGTAACAGGGGTCTGATATTTGATCTTGTCACTAAAATTTCAAGAGATGAAAATCAACAGCCTTGAATTATATTTCCTTTTTTTTTGTTGTTTTGTTTTGTTTGGTTTTGTTTTTTAATTATTTTTTTAGCAGTAACAAAAGTAATTTAACAAAAATAAAACCAGAAAGTAGTCTATTGACATTGTGTACTCGGTAGTCCTGTCCCTGCCTGTAACAGATTTCACTGATGTATTTTTTAATACAGAAAACTATGTGAAAAGTAAACCTGCCCCTGATTCTGTCTGATCAAAGCCCATCTGTGTCTGTCATTTCTGAGCAAAGATACCTCTTATCTCCGTGTCCTGGCCCAGCGCTCCCGGGGGAGATCTTTGGGCCGTAGCAGGTACCCGGCCAGGGATGCTCCTACCCTCAGGGTCGCTCCTGGAGCCTGAATTCTTCTTCTCTGTGCACTCACCCAGCCCTCCCCGTAGTTATATTAAATAGGGAACTAGCAGACATGGTATTTTGGATGGGGATGGTTCATAGAACGTTTTGGGGTAAATAAAATCATTCTGGAAAGATTAGTGTTTAGGTCTGTAGGGGATAAAAGAAGCCTGAGCTCGCTCTGTTGCACACAGGTGTGTCCAGAACCTCCATGGGAGCAGGAGGGGGGAAGGATCCAGGGATTTCTGCATTTCCTGGGCATCCTTGGCAGCTCCTCCTGCCCTGCCGCCCCCAGGGAAGGAGCAAGCCAGCCTTAGGACAAGCTGTTGGGAGGGCAGGCACCCGACGGGGTGGGCATTGTCTGAAAAATACCACGTCTGAGTTTTCCATGAATAGACATTAACAGAAACATTCCCATAAAGTAGTAAATTTCTATCTTATGAGCAACATGCTAATTTTTTTTTTTCTTTCTCTGAAGACCCTCACTCTTTCTTGTCTGTGAACACTCCATTTTTTCCAGGTACTTGGAATGAAAGGTGTTTTCCCCTTCATGTTGTCTCAGCAAGGGAAGTTAAGTCGCTTGGAGCGGGGCGGGCTGACAGCAAAGCTGTTAAACGTTGTGCTCACTCCTTTTACCGGGTGGCTCGGAGGTGAGGAAGGGTTCGGTGGAGTTCCAGGATGGAAGGAACAGAACCAGTGGTTCCAGTTTCACTTTCTGGGGTCAGACACCTTCTGCTTGGAGGCCCTTGGGCAACCGTCTGCGTGGTCCAGGCGAGCTTTGCCATGGGCCATCTTTGCCTCTTTGAGCAATTTCTCGTCAGCCCAGCTGGGGTTCACGCTGACTTACTGAAGGGTTAAGATAGATTTATAGCTGATGCACACAGGGTCGTGGTTCTGAACACTTTTAGACACTCAGTTGGCTGTAGAGAACACATCTGGGTCACTTGCTGACTGTGGAACAATGTTTATTACCTGAAATACTCTTTTAAGGAGAAAAATCAAGCTGTAGTCTCGGTGTGGACAGAGGAGCTGTTAACAGGGATGAGTATGAGAAAGAAAAATGAGAGATGATGCTTCCTGCCGCCAGGGTTTCTGTGGCTGTGCCTTCCCACCCCTCGCAGGGTGCATTCGCAGCGCTGGCTGCCAACCCCAGCCTTTGTATTTTGCAGAAATTTTTGTTTAAAATGCTTTCTGGAGTCTGGCTGTTGCCCCCGCGGCACCGGCTGTTTCTCGGTGCAAACCGGCCGCGCTCTCCTGCCTTCGGGGAGGAAAGAAGGAAATGGGGGCCACGTTGAGTGCCACAGAATTAGGTGTAAAAGGAAGTTAAAGTGTCCGAGGAGCTGTTCTGCCAACTACTGATCTAAAAGAAACCCCTGGATTCCTCTTGGCAGGAGTCTCCACCCGAGTGATGGCTCCTCGGAGACTTGAGATAAAAGGGCAGAAAGTCCCTGCTTTGGGGTTTCCCCGGGTGTGCTCCCCCAGAGGACCTTTTAGTGCCGGGGTCACGTGCAATAAAATCTTCGGGGTTTGGTAACAATCTGGGTAACTCTTTCCAGTCCCTTCAGCAATAGTTTCACTGTTGCCTTAAAAATAACCCCCTGACCCAAGAGAACAAATGCGAGTGTATAAAATCCCAAACGGCCAGCCCCCTGCTCACACCACAGGCTGGAGTTTTGCTCCCGTGGGCACAAATAGTTCCCCCTTTTTGCCTTTCACGTGTCATCCATTTCAAAGGTGCCCACCAGAGCACCACCAGAGCAGAGGCAACATGAACATTCTCTGTCTTCTATTAAACAGCTGCTGGTCTGTGCGGGGCCCTGGCCGCATCATCGGTCTCGCGGGATTTAAAAACAAAAATAATAACAAGTTTTGAGCAGTTGAGCTCCTGAGCATTTCTTCTTCCTTTCTTTTGCAAGGGGAATGCTCCAGTTTGGAAGATGGTGGTCTGTAACCAAGCAGGAGCACAAAAAAAAAAAAAATGGGTAAAAAGTCTCTAGAGGAGAAAGTCTGGAAGGAGTTTGGGGAGCAGAGAAGCTGGAGGGGGCTCAGAGCCCCAGTTTTGCCTCGCTGGGGGCAGGTGTGTGTGTGGAGCCGGTGGGAACCACCGCTTTTCACCTCCTGGTCCTTGGCAGAGGAAATGAAAAGTCTCATCCCTCCTCTTCCTTTTCCTCCTTCTCCCCCCCTTCCCCAGCAGGATGAGCAGGTAGAACTGACTCTGCTTTTCTTTCCTGGCTTGAAAACGGGGGGGGTGTTGAGTGGTTTTGCACAATATTGCTGTATTTGTTAAGAAGTTGACTCCAGCCCTTTTTTTTTTCTTTTTTCGGAAGGTGGATTTTTTTGAACCGAGAGAATGACCCCGTTAGTCTGACCCTGGCATGAGCAGACCCCTCACCCCCCCCAGCACCTGGCTGAGCTGTAACAGCTTGCATTTTTATCTTTGGTTTCCTTTCCCCCCCGCCACTTCCAGGAAGCATTTGATGACTTTTGCCTTGTGCTTTAGGAGGAAACTGTTGTGGACATGCCAGAGAGAGGGAGTTACAGCCGAGTGAGCGGTGGCAGCGGAGCCTCCAGAGGGGATGGAAAGGGTCTGGGGGGGGGGATGCTCTTACCCCCCCTGGGTTGCCTTGGGCAGGGGGGCGATTGTACCCGGCAAGAAGCTAATTTGGATATTTAAGTGTGTAGGTTTCATCATTTTACATTAATGGGATGCTATTAAAATTCAGTGACCGAGGCTGGGTCATAGATGGGACAAACTTAGGGAGAACCTGAATTTAGATGCAGTTTGGTTCCCACACGCCGGCTCTTCTGCTGTTTCGTGGCAAATGGCAAAACCTGCAACAGCTTTCTTTTTTTTTATTTTTCATTTGTCCTCGCTAGGTGCTGCTGCCATGGAGGTCGTTAGTGCTCATGCCATGGCACCAGTGCCTGCTCTGGTCCAGGGGGTGGTGCAAGGCTGGGGAATGGCTTTAAGAGTCGTAAAGGCTTGAAAGAACTCAGGCATCCTGGATTCTTCTGGCCACACTACTTGATTTTCTGTTGGACTTTAAACTCGCTGAGCTAATGTTTTTTTCCCCAGAGATACGGTTTTTATTAAAGAAACGAAACCTGAGCTATCCTAGATTATCACCTGCTCGGAGGTTTACTGCAGAGGGAACTAGCCAGTTGACATAAACAAAGCATCAAACTCCAAAGCTCAAAATGTGGCCAAAGGGCACAACTTTAATGCAAATCTGGTCCAGCTTCCTGGAGTCCAGGCTTTGGGATGCAGCTGCAGCGCCACGTGAGCGGCAGCTCGCTGAATTCGGGGGGTCACAGCTGACTGGTAGACACCCCAACCAAGGGCGTCCCTGGGGCCTGCGGTCAACAAGGCCTGGACTTTTGAACCTATTTATACCACAAAAAGCCAGAACGATTTGGAACGGTCTTTCCGACCCGCTGGGAGCCAGGCTCCTGGCTTTAAGAGCGGGGCGAGGGCTGCAGCTCTTGACTCTCTCTCTTCCCAGTTAAACCAGTGGCTGGTGCCACAGCCCAGGACCCAGTGCACACGCCACGTCACCAATGTCATAGAGATGAAGCCTCCTGTTCCGTCCCTTGCCGGTCTGTACCTCGGTCGTACCCATCTGTAAATTGGCCAGACTTTCCTACCTCGTTTGGGCATTATCAGGCTAAACTCTGTAGGATGCTTTGCAGCCCTGTGATGAAAGGTGCTATATAACTGCAAAGTGTTACTTCAAAAGATTTAAATAGGTCACCAGTGCATCATAACCTATATTAAAAAGACTTTTTCTTATATGAGAATTTATAGAGTTCAATGTATGGTATTAATAAGTGAATTACTGAGACCCCAAAAATAGTTTTTGTTTGAATCGTATCTGTATTCTGGAAAAGTGATTAAAAGACTTTAACCTTAATAGAAGAGTACATTCTCATTTCCTGCATAATGTTGGAATCTAAGTTTAAAAGCAGAATCCCACAGATTTTACGGGCTGGGGTGGTGGCGGGGAGGGGGTCAGGGAGGGGGACTAAGGGTTTCTAAGCCAGCATTTAAATAGCGGCTTAGTGTCTTCCCCAGGTGGCTGCAGAGCCGCTCACACCGAGCTTCACTCCTCTTTGAAAGCTTCTGGGAGCAGAAGCATCCAGAGGATCCATCACCACCTCGTTTGTGTTTGTCACACACCTTCCCCAAAGGGGAGGCAGCCCCAGACAGTGCCGAGGAGCCGGCTTGGGAGCAGGCGCTGCTCCCTGGGCACAGCCAGCCCCTTCCTGCTGCCCCTTTCTGGCTCTGGCATGACCAGTACAGGCGTGTTGCTCCCAGTAGAAGAGCAGACACCTACCTGCACGGCCCCCCAGTGTCCCCAGCCTTGGTGCCCTCCCCCAGCGAGGTCTGACGCTTCCTAAATCCATCAAGGATCGATCCTGCCCCAGAGTTTTGGGGGGTTCAGACCGACGGTGGGTCAAAGGGCTGGTTGGGCTCTACTGCAAGCTGGGTGTGTAACCCCCTGCAGCCCCCCGGGGTGACCCCAGCCCAGCTCCCCTGCCCTCCCCACTCTCCGAGCAACCACACCACGGCGATGGTGCTGCCGGCACCCCTTCCTACAGTCCCAGCTGTGGCAACCACTCGCACAGTGCTGATGTCCCCATCACACCGATGGCCACGGGGACAGTGAGTGCCACTCCTGCAGGTGGGACACCGCAGAGTTAGGGGGGTCTCTGTGACCTGCATCTCCCCTGCCACCAGCACGACCAGGAAGGACAGAGGTGCCAGAGTGGGGAGTGAGGGCTGTGGGGTGCAGGGACGGGGACACCCCATCCCCGGGGAGGGAGGGAGGAGAGCAGAGGCGTGTGGGGCTGCAGCAGCAGCTGTAGACACATCCCCAGGCTCAGGCCAGCGCTGCCCCCCCCCGGCAGCAGCACCCCACGTCTCCCCGGCACTCGCAGACCCCAGCCCGGCCGAGTCCCCTCTGCCAGCCCGGGGATGGGACCGGGCACCTGAGCACCACCGACCCAACACCAGACCATCACATCTTGTTGCAGCGACTGGAATCACTGCTCCTTTGGCTTTATTTTGCATTGCTTTGAATAAAAAATGCGGGCAGGGGTGCAGGCAGGGCACCGGCAGGAGGGGCTTTCCCGCTGCTTAGCTCTTCCACACCGCCCCAGCCCCCCCGGGACGTGGCAGGTGAGCGGAGTCACCCCACTGGCCAGGCTGGGAGGAGTTGGGCCAGGGGGAGCTCCCCAGGGTGCACCCCGCACCCCCACTGTTCCTGCCCACCCACCCTCCTGCTGCCCGCTGCTCCTGGCCATGGCGACGGGACTGGGGCCGCTTCTTCCCAGCCGGCTTGTCCCGGGGTTGGCCCGAGCTGCCGTCTTCCTTCGGCTCATCGTCATCGCTACTGTCAGATTTGTCATCTGACTTCGTCTTCTCCTTGGCCAGCACGGCACCGGCTGCCGCACCGAGTGACCCCAGCGCAGATGTCAGCCCAAGTTTGGCAGCAAGAGAGAAACCTGCAGCTCCTGCAACGACAGAAGGAGGTGTGATGCCCCGGGAGCGGGGCTGCAGCCGGCGGAGGGACCCAGCACCGGGCAGAGGCAGCCAAGGACCCCTCCGGAGTGTCCCGAGGAGCCGGCCACTGCAGCCCCTTCAGCCGCCCCCCCATTGCGGATTGATCCCTTCCCAACACTTGGGGGGGGTTCAGACCGACGGTGGGTTAAAGGGCTGGTGTGTAACCCCCTGCAGCCCCCCCGGGATGACCCCAGCCCAGCTCCCCTGCCCTCCCCACTCACCGATGGACTGCAGCACGGCCACGGCGCTGCCCGCAGCCACTCCGCCGCCGTTGGCGATGGCGGCTGCCGACATCATCTTGGCGGCCACCGACCCAGCGGCGATGCCGGTGGCTGTAAAGCCCATTGCACCGATGGCCACCGGGATTCCAACGAGTGCCACTCCTGCAGGTGGAACACCACAGCGTTGGGGGGGGGGGTCTCTGTGACCGTGACCCACGTCTCCCTTGGCACCAGCACGACCAGGAAGGACAGAGGTGTCAGAGTGGGGAGTGAGGGCTGTGGGGTGCAGGGACGGGGACACCCCATCCCCGGGGAGGGAGGGAGGAGAGCAGAGGCGTGTGGGGCTGCAGCAGCGGCTGTAGACACATCCCCAGGCTCAGGCCAGCGCTGCCCCCCCCGGCAGCAGCACCCCACGTCTCCCCAGCAGTCACAGACCCCAGCCCGGCCGAGTCCCCTCTGCCAGCCCGGGGATGGGACCGGGCACCCGAGCGTCGAATCACAGAATAGTTTGGGTTGGAAGGGACCTTAAAAACCATCTAGTTCTCACACACACACACACACCCCGCCCCGCCCCGGACACCTCCCACCACACCAGGTGGCTCCAAGCCCCCTCCAACCTGGCCTTGAACCCCTCCAGGGATGGGGCAGCCA
>JAOTQQ010000009.1:1722417-1778694 GCA_026546715.1 Gallinago undulata
GGAGGCGGAGGCTGCCTTGGGGGGGTCTTTCTCTGGGGGTCCGATACAGAGAGGGGCACAGCAGAGGGATGCGGGGGGTGCCGAGGGGGCTCCGGAGAGGTCGCAGCGGGGTCCGGTGTCGGGGGATCGCATCGGGCATCAGTGAGGGACCCGGTGGGATCACGGGGGACCAGGGCTCTTCAGGACCGGTGGCAGCCCCGGCCACAGCCCCGACGGCTGTCAGGGCAGCCTGCTCTGCTGTGGGGGCCCCCGAGGAAGAGGAGGAGGAAGCAGCCCGAGCCCCCCAGCCGCGGCCCCAGCCCCGGCAAGGGCTCCCCACTGCGCTCCCGGGGGAGCCCCCCCGACTGAAACGGCTTTAAGCTGGACTGTGACTGCAAAGTAATTAACCATTGTGCTAATTCCCTTCACTCGATGGCTCTGAGATGAGGAAGGGTTTGGTGCTCTGGGACAGAAGGGACAGAAGAAGCAGTTTCAGGTTCTGGGGTCACACACCTTCTGCGTGGAGGCCCTTGGGCACCCGCCTGCGTGTTTTGGGGGGAACCTGGGCGATCTCTGCCTCTCGAGAGCTCCAGTTGCACCCCCGGCTGTGGGGCTGCCCCCACGGACCCATAGCGCCCGCCGGGTCACCCCCTCCCACCCCAGGGCCGGCCCCACTCAGCGCATCAGGAGGCTGCCTTGGGGAGGTCTTTATTTGGGGGTCACGTACAGCAGCAGGGGACGGGTGTGGCAGGTCCACCCCTCCCTCACCCCCTTTCTCCCCCCACCCCTTGAGGACGAAGCCTCTGGAAGCCGCACGGTGGCTGCCATCCCCCTTGAGACCCCCTAAGTCCACTGTGTGCCGTTAGTTCCGCGTTACATCTCAGACCTGGGGTTTATTGACGTCGTGGGAGCCTTAAACAGTTCCGGTTGGCATCGAGTTGGTTGCTCAGAATAAAGTTTATTTTGAGTTTACCCCCTGCCCGATTTTCCTGTGAGTCTCTGCAACGGCACGGGAGGGAGGCGGGGGGTCCCAGCGGGGATCCAGGGGGCTTCGCAGCAGGGTGGGGTGTTGTGGGGTCATAGCAGACACCAGGGAGTTATCCCAGTGGGCATCCGGGGGGTGGGTGGGGTGGTCACGGCTCATCAGCGTTCATGGCGGCCCCGGTGACAGCCCCGATGGCAGCCCCAACGGCTGTCGGGGCAACCTGCATGGCTGTGGACAATCCTGCTGCCCCTGAGGAAGAGGAGGAAGAATCAGCCCGAGGCTCCCAGCCCGGCCTGAGCCCCGGCAAGGGGTCCCCACTGCGTCCCATTGCCTGGGGAAGCTCCCCCATGTGAAATGGCTTTAAGCCCGACTGGCTGACAGCAAAAATTGTTAAACGTGGTGCTAGAAGTTTGATTCCCCACTCACCGATGGACTGCAGCACGGCCACGGCGCTGCCCGCAGCCACTCCGCCGCCGTTGGCGATGGCGGCTGCCGACATCATCTTGGCGGCCACCGACCCAGCGGCGATGCCGGTGGCTGTAAAGCCCAGGGCACTGACGGCCACCGGGATTCCAACGACTGCCACTCCTGCAGGTGGGACACCGCAGCGTTAGAGGGATCTCCGTGACCTGCATCTCCCCTGCCACCAGCATGACCAGGAAGGACAGAGGTGCCAGAGTGGGGAGCGAGGGCTGTGGGGTGCAGGGACGGGGACACCCCATCCCCGGGGAGGGGAGGGGAGGCGTGTGGGGCTGCAGCAGCCGTGTCCCAGCTGCCGGCCTGGGGATGGGACTGAGCACCCAAGCGCTGTTGATCGTAGAATCACAGAATGGTTTGGGTTGGAAGATCCGGGGGGGGGTGTGTGTGTGTCACTCCGGCTGCACACGCGTGTCCCTAGGCTGCAAAACCTCAGCCACATGCACCCCACACCCCGAAATCAGGAGGGGGTCTGCGTGGGGCGTGAAGGCAGAGCTGCAGCGCAGCCAGGACAGCCCGGGTGGTGCGGGCCCCGGGGCCAAACCCCCCTAGAGAGGCCAAACCCTTGGGGGCAGGGCTGGGGAGGGGGTGGCACCCCCCGAATGGATTCTGGGTGTGCAGCGCAGCAGCGTGACGCTCCGCAAAAAAAAAAAAGATTGATTCCCGCATGGCATCAGCCATCCCCACAACCACCGGCGCCTTACCGATCCCTGCGACCGCCCCGATGGCAGTGCCGAGGAAGTCTGGAAGAAAGCAGAGAGGGCGGGCGGTCAGCGGGGGGGGGGGGGGGGGGGGGGGGGTGCTGCCCCCTGCTCCGGGCAGCGCTGCGAGGGGCTCCTCCGCCCCCCACCCACACCCCCAGACCCCTCCTGCCCGATTGGGCAGCTTCTGCCCCTTCCCGGGACCATCCCGGCTCCTCACCCCACCGGGACGGCACCGAGACCCCTGAGACCCCCGAACCCCCTCCCCCCCCCCGAGTCCCCGCTCAAAAGCAGAGGGACATTCACGGTGAGCCCCGGGTCCCCCGCGACACTTACCCATGGCGGGCTGGTCCGGGGGGCAGCGCTGGAGCGGGAGGTGTGCGGGGTCTGGGCCGAGCCTGGGCCTTTGGGGAGCAAGAATTTCTTCCCAGAGTGGGGGGGGCGGTGAGCGGGGCCGGCCACAGCTCCCGCAGCCCCCCCCCTCCCACCCATCCTGACCCCCGAGAGCCCCCCCGGCCACCCCACAAAAGCAGGGACCCCCCCCGAACACCCCGCGTTTCTTCCCCGCCCGCTCCGCCGGCCCCGCGGGGCGAGCAGCCCCCCCGCCTTCATCCCCCCGCTCGGAAAAGGGGGGGCTGTCCCCAAACCCCCACCGCGGGGCCCCGCCACCCTGTGCCACCAACCTCTCCCGTCGCCTGTCGCCTGTCGCAGTGACGGCAGCGCGCGGGGCTGGGGGTAGAGCCCTCGCGTGACGTCACCGCAGCCAATTCACAGGAAACGGCTCCGCCCACTTTCGTTTTCCCCGGTAGCCCCGCCCCTGCCCCGCGCCACGCCCCGCCCACATCCCGCCCACGCCCCGCCCTCGCCCCGCCCTCGCCCCGCCCCCGACGGGGACAAGGCTCCGGGCGGCTCCTGCTCCCCGGGTTTTAGGGGGCATTTCCCCCCCGTCGGGGGTCGCTGGCTCTCCCCGGGCTGTGCGGAGGCCGAGGGGCAGCGGGGGGGGGAAGGGGGTGTCCGGGCATCGCGGGGGGGGGGGGTTCCCCCCCGGCCTCCGGCTGCGCCCCCTCAAACGCCGTCCCGAGCCCCCGTGTTGGGCGGGGGGCGCCGTAGGGAATGCGCCGCCGCAGCTGGTTGAAGGGGACCAAATCCAGTTGCAAGTTGATCTGGTTCCTTTTTACCAGCCCCGGGGACGCACCGTCCGTCCGTCCGTCCGTCTGTCCGTCTGTCCATCTGTCTGTCTGTCTGTCTGTCCCGGCGCTGGCGGAGGAGGGTCCCGGCGCGGGGGTCCCAGCCCAAAAATACATACTTCTTAACATTCCATAACGCCGGCCGACTCCATATGGGCATATGAAGAAGTATGTAGGGTTGGGAGGGGGAGGGGGGGGCGGCGTGGGGCTGGGCACGGGGGCACCCCCCGCTCCCGGCAGCGGCCGCCGGCTCCGGTTGGGGAGACCCTGGAAAGAGCCGGTGGCCGCGGTGGAGCCCGAGGCCGGGCAGGGGTTGTGGGGAGCATCTCTCGCCCACTCCCAAAATCCAGCCTCTGGCTGTGCCCGGCCCCAGGTGCGTCCCGGAGGGTGCCCTAGTGCCCGTGAGGGTGCCAGAGCAAGGGCACCCCCGTGTTCAGAGAGCGAGAGGGGGCCGTGGCCAACATCTGTGCCCGGCACACGGAGCCTCCGCACCGGCCACGGGGTGCTCGGGCTGGCAACCTGCCCACCACCCCCTGGTTCGGCCCCTGGCAACCTGCCCACCACCCCCTGGTTTGGCCCTCGGGGGGCACAGCAGGATGCCCCAGGACACCATGAGGGTGAGCAGGTTGGGCCACGGGGCACCCGGCGGGGAGGGGTTGGGGGGGACACTGCAGCCCCCGGGAGATGGGGCCACGACCAAGTACTGTGTCCCCTGAGCCCCCAGGGACCGGCGTGGATGGCGGAGGTGTGTGCCAGCTTTCGGGAATGCTTCTGCGGGAGGGTCCCCCTTCCACCTGGGGTGCACCAGCTGCACCCCACACTGCCCCAGCACCCCCCAGCACCCCCACCCTGCACCCCACACTGCCCCAGCCCCCCAGCACCCCACACTGTCCCATCCTGGTCCCCGCTACAGCCCGTGTGCCAGAGCAGCAGTGGCAGCTCGGTGCAGCGCTGGGGGACACACACATCCCGCACCTCCCACCCCCCCCACCCTGCCCAGCTCATTTGCAAGGCCAGGAGAAGGAGTGGGGGGGTCCGGGCCCTCCCCACACCCCAGCTCTGGGCAGGGGAGGCCGGAGATGCCTTTGCCTGCAAAAGGGGGGTTCAGCCGAGACCCCAGGGGCTGGAGACCATGAGGGGGATGCAATGGGGGGACTCCCCAGCCCCAGCACGGCGTGGCCAGGGCAGGGTGACGGAGGGGCGAGTGTCACCACAGCCCAGCCCTGCCTTGACCCCGGTGACCTTCCTAACCCTAAATTCGCGGGGGGAGCGGCGCGTCGGTGGGGGCAGGGAACCGTCCTGGTGGTCCCAGCCCTGCCCTCTCCCAGGACAAGGGAGCGAGGGGTGCGTGGGGGGCCCAGACACGGGCAGAAGGGACACGGGGCTGGCCAGGTCTGGCGTGGCTGTGACTCAGCGCCAGGAGCCGTGGCCACATGTGCTGTGACTCCCTGCAAGGAGCCGGTGGGTGCCAAGTCCACGCTCGCCCCACTCCCGGCACCCACAGCCAGCCCAGATGCTGCTCGGTGGCCCCCAGAGCCACCAGCCACCACTGCGGGGCTCAGGGCTGCTGCCAGTGCGACCACGGTCCCCTCGGGATGATCCACCCGCACCCTGGAGCCTCCACCACGGCCAGTCCCCTGCACTGGGACCCCAGAGAGATGTGGCTCCCAGGACCCAAGTCCCCATCCCGGCAGCAGCGTGATGGGACAGAGCGTGTCTGGCCAGACAAGCACCCCTGGCCCCCCCAAAAAAGCAGTGTCCTGAGGACAGGGGCTGCAGAGATGGGCCTGCTTAACCCTTTGGGCTCCCCCGGCCCTGCAGCACAGGGGGATGCTGCCGCACAGCTTGGGGTGCAGGGGGTCCCCGGGGCCAGCGGGGCTGTTGGGGCACGGCGGCAGCCAAAAGCCAGTGGCTGTGCCCCCCCCAAACCCTCGGAGCCAGAGAACAGGGGGAGGGCTCTCGCATCCCCCCTCCAGCCACCTCGGCTGACCTTGGGCAGCCTCCCAGGACTGCGGTGCCAGGGTTACCCCCCCCCCTCCCCCGGGGGGGCTCACACAGCCCCATCCCACAGCACGGGCCCCGCAGCCCGTGGCCGGGCTCTCCCTGTGACCTTGGGGGGCTGCACCCAGCCCTGCGGGATGGTCACCACATCCAGGCACCTCCTCTCACCCGATCCCAGCCCAGGCCACCCCTGCACAATCCCAACACCCTTCCTTGCCTCTCCTCTGCCCCACAACCCACCTCCCTCCCACCGCCCCCCAAACATTCCCAGTCACCAGTGCAAGCCCCTCCGCAGCCCTGGAGGTGCCCCCACCGCCCTGAGCCCTCCCCAGCCCCAGCGCTGCCCTTGAGGGCTGCAGAGGTGTCCCCAAAGCCGAAGCTCTCCCGTGGGGCAGCCCCTCTCCCACTGCTCCCCTGTGCCCCCACACCGGCTGGGAGCCCCCAGCCCGGGCAGCCCCCGAGTCCTCTGCCTGCCCCCAGAGCAGCTCCCTGACCTGGGCGGGGTGGCTTGTGGGCACTGGGGGAAAACAGCCTCGCAGGGGGATGGCAGGGGAGCTGGGGGGGGGCTGCCGGGTCGGCCGTGGTGGCACCCACCCGCTTGCAGGGCACCCAACAGGCCCAGCCTGTCTATAAAAGGAAGCATCTTTTTTCCCCGCTCCCCCCGGCGCCGTGTGTCCGGCCGTGCTCTGCGTCGCTGCCTCGCAGGGGCCTTTCCAAGTTTCACTATTCAGCTCTTCCCTCCCCCCCCCCAACATCTCCCCCCCGGCTCATCCATCCCCAGCAAAACCACTGCAGCAGCCACTCCAGCCCGAGCGCCTCAAAAAACCACCCAGAGGCTCAGGAAAGAGGAGGGAGGTGGGTGCGGGGGGGGGGGCTGGCTGGAGGGGGGTGCCTGGGGGAGCACCCCAGCCCCCTTCACCTGCGGGCATCGCCCGTTTCGGGGCTGTGGGTCCCCTGGTGCACCCGGCCGTGGTGGCCACCACTTCCCCCCCCCCAGTGCAAGTCCAAAATACGACGCCGAGGTGCCCAGGAGTTGGGCTTCCCACCCCGTCCCACCGGCGTGGGGGGGTCCCCGCTTTGCGTGGCCGAGGGTACCCCATCCCCCTGGGGAGGGGACAGCCAGCCCCGCTGCAGGGGGGCACCCACAGGCCCATTGCGCTGCCCGCCGCCCCCAGCGCCCCCCTGCCGCCGGCACCTGCCGGGGGGGCCCCACCGCCCCCCTCAGCCCCACAGAGAGTTTGCCGCTCCCCTACCCGGGCTAGCCCAAGAGGTGGGGGGGCCACCGTGACCCCCAGCCCCGGGGTTGCCCCCTCCCTGCCCGCGCCAGGAGCCGAGCCGGGGGCTGCGAGCGGCGGCAGCATCCCCAGCCCCGGCGGGGCTCGCTGAAGGTTAAACGCCTCCCGCAAACCCCGCGCCTCCCGCAAACCCCCGCACGGCCCCACTCACCGTCCTGGAGGGGACAGCGGGCCGGCTGCGGGCTCGGCTGGTGGCAAGGGTGGCAGCCGGGGCGAGCACACGCCGCTTCCCCGCTCGCCTTGACTTTGGCACCGGAGCCCCGGGGCTCTCCCGCAGGCGCTTGCAGCATCCTCCGGAGCCGGAGAAGTTCCTCGCAGGGAGGGAGGGAGGGAGGGAGGGAGGGGTTTAAGGCAGACCCTGCCTGGGATGCGGACGCCTCCGGCTGCAGGTGAGGACCCTCCGGTTCCCCCCCCCCCCTTCCCCGCAGCCCCCTCCTCCCGCACCCCAGCCCCGGCTCGGTGTCCCCGGCACTGGGCTCACGGGGTACCCGGGCTCGGGGGACGCCGCGGGGGTGATCTCTGCCGAGAAACCCTCTCCCCCCCGGGACGAGGCGCCCAGGGCTGCCAGCGGCACCGAGCCAGGCACCTCTGTCCCCCGGCCACCAGCCCTGTGCCCCCCGGCTGGGGGTCCCGGAGCAGCGCCATGCGCTGCTGGGCCCAGAGGAGCCCGTGGGGCGTTCGGGAGGGCAAAACTCGTCACCACTGTAGCCACAGTGGCTTCCCTGGGCTAGGGGGATCCACAGGGATGGGGATCCCCGTGCCACCGGCTCTGGGTGTCCCCGACACCCTCAGGGTGGCCGTTCCACCACCCGGAGCGTCACGGCCGGGGGGTACAGGGTTCCTCTGCCCACCCCGGGACCCTGCTGGCTCCGGCCAGTCCTACCTCTGCCTGCGGAGGGGCGAGGGGGGACCCCCAGCCCGGGGCTGCGGCGGGGGCAGGAGGCCGGGAGAGACCTTATGGTGGTTCCCAGAGGGAAAAGCCAGGAAAAGCAGCGGCGTCCCTCCCGCGGGGGCCCCGGCGGCTCCCCGCCTGCCACGACGCCCTCCCCACCCCGGGTGCGCTCTGTTTGCCTGCTATTTTTGGCAGCCTCCGAAGAGCTCCTCTCGGGCTATTAATAATGAGAGTGCGAAATTCGTTTGGCCTCTCCTATATAAGGAAAGGTAGAGGCTTGGAGGCAGCTAAATATACTGGGGCGTGCGGGAGCGAGCGGGGAGGCTTTGGCACCGCGTGTGGAAAAGAGATTGTTTGAACAATGGAAAGAGGGACTCACTTGGCCCACGGGGCCCTGCACGGACGGACAGACGGATGGAGGGATGGACGCAGGGTGATGGCGCCCGTGGGCCTGCACAGCAGCACCCCCATGGCACCCCGATGACCCTCGGGGCCCTGCTTTGGCCGGACGGGCAGCGGGAGGAGGTGGCTGCAGGAGGGATGTCCCTGTCCCGAGCCAGCCATGCTCTCCCCAAACCCACTTGTAACTCGCCCCCTGGGCCAGCAGCGACCCTGGGATGAACGTGGGGTCCGTGCCTGGCCAGGAGGGAGGCGTGGGGTGCTGGGGAGCAGGGGGGGCTGCGGCAAGGGGACCCGTTCCCATGGGGTCACAGCCAGCACAGGGTGGCTCCTCCAGCTGATCCCCCTGCAAATCCTGGGGGCAGCGACCAAACACCCCCCTCTGCCCCCCTGACACAGCCCTGGGGGCAGCTCCCGTGGTTGGGGGGTGCTGGTGGTGCCACGGTGTCCCCAGGAGCCCCCAGCATCCCTGCAGTGCTGGGGCTGCCCGTGCCCATCCTCGTCGCAGAGCTTAATGAGGAGGTCGTTACCGTAACCATAACCATAACCCTGTCCCCCCCCGGGCTGCGGGGGCCTTGGGCGAGGGGCAGGAGTTCAATATGTCCACTCCATGCCAGCGGCCACCGAGAGCCCGGCTGGGAGAGGGAAAGCAGGAGCCATTCGGGGAATCCTACTGAGGGGAAGGCGCTGGGGAGCGGCACCAAATCCACGGGGTGGGAGCAAGGACAGCGAGACGTGAGGGGCAAAGATGGTGTGGAGAGAAAAATCCAAATCCCTGCTCTCCCCCCCAGGCTCCAGCAAGAGGTTGTTGGTTTTCTTTTTCCCTTTTTTAACTCCTCCTTGCCCTGGGCACTGCTTAGGGAGGGACAAGTGGAGCTGGGGGGGTGTTTGCAGCCACACGGTCATGCTGTGACGAGGGACCCTGGTCTCAGGTGCCTGCAGCGGTGCAGTGACAGCAGCCACGTCCTTGCACCCCCTTCCCAGGGCTTCCCTGGGTTGCTCTGCCACCGAAAGGCCAGGACAACCCCCCCCTGGGGGTGGGCAGAGTCCTTGAGGTGCCCTGGTCAACACTGCCTCGGTTTCCTGAGCTGTGAAACACCTGCAACAAAACTGATTTCTCTGAGATTTCTCTCCAATATCGAGGCTGGGGCTGCTGGGAGGCTCCAGATCCCGACCCGGCTCCCCCGGGAAGGGGACACAGCTGGAGCAGGAGCAGCTCTGTGCCCTCAGGGCAGCGAGAAATCCAGGCTCTCCCCACCTTGCTCCGGGGCTGGTACAAGCTTTCTCCCCACCAGAAGCTGAGCCCTGAGCCCCCGCAGCTGGGGGACACGGGGCTCCCTCGTCCAGGGCCACCAAACCCTGTCCCTTGCCACCAGCAAGCACCTGCTGGGCTTCCTCCTGCATCACAAACAGCGGGTGATGCTGAGCAGACACCAAAGGGAGCCGTTGGGGAACGCAGGGGACGTGGCAGCCCTTGGGAGAGCTTCCCACAGGGACAAGGAAGGGAAAAAGGCAGCAGAGCTGGGTGACAGCAAGCAGAGAGCGTGAAGGGACCCAGCTGAGCACCGATGGCAGAGAGGGGACAGGCAGGAGCCTTCTGCTGCCTCGGAGTGCCAGAGACATGGCTGCTCCCAGGCAGGTTCCTGCTGGGGGTGGCAGGGGGGACCCCTGCCCCGGGGCCAGGCAGAGGTGAGCTGTGGCACGGGGAGCTGGCTGATGCCCGGGGAGGAGGCTCTGTTTTGAAGGCAGAGGGCTGGGGAGCCCAGCAGATTTGGCTTCTCGTGTCCTTAAGTGACACTGAGCCACTTGAACTCCAAAGGCTCCAGCCCAACCCCTGGACCACGTGAGACACACAGGGACAGAAGAACTTTGAGGGGGAGTTCTGAAAAACTCCTCCCCGCTCTGAAAAATCCATGCCCCCCTATGCCACTGGGTCCCTTCCGGGTGCTAAAGGGCATTCCCTCCAGCAGCCAGCCCCAGGGGTGGCTGGGCAGCCTTAATGTCCCTCAAGGACTCCACTAATTAATAAACCTTCCTGTGCTCTGGCAGGAAAAACAGTCACCCCAGGTGTGGGGGCAGCTCCAGCCCCAACGCTGCTGCTATTTCACTTTCCAGGGAAAATTAACAGTCGGCCCCTGGCTTGGCTGGGGGGGAACAGCCCCGGGCAGGATGGGGGCTCCAGACCTGGTCAGCAGGAGACCAGGGACAAGGGCCTCTGGGGGCTTAGGCTGAAAGCTGACTTCAAATAGCAGAAAGTAATTATAGTTGTGCTAAAACGGGGGCACATAAACAATCTGGGGGGTCAAAACACAAGCCTAGGGCCCGTAGCTTGGCATCTCCCACTCCCCACGCAATCAACACATCGAGGCTCCTGCACCGGTCACAGAGGGGACTTGGTCATCTGTCAGGCAGGCTCCTGGCAGCCCCGGTGGCCAAACTGGCCCTGGAACCCCACCACGAGCCCCAGGGGCTGGAGCAAAGGCAGCCCCTCGTCCAGCAGCGCCTGCCCAGACCCTCTGCCGGGCACCAGGAACGAGGGGGGACTTCCAATTCCTGCACAGAGGAGTCACTGGGAACCATCCCACAGCTCAAACTGGAGAAAGAAGCAAGCTGAGCAGCAGCAAAACATCTTCCCTGTTTATTTGCAAGAAACATTTTGTTTAAAAAAATTACTTTTAGTCTTGATCCAAGTAACACTGCAATCAACAAACATTGTTAAACCAAAGTTCAGACAGGTTGAGAAAAGATTTAAGAGCAAACTTTTAAAACTAGAACGCAACATTTGTGTGAAACATCTCAACCAGGGTTTGAACACGTGAAAGAGGAAAACAAAATCAAGTGAAGCTGACGGCTCATCTAACAGTGGTCTCAGCTTTTAACTCCCACACACGGGTGACGCGTAGCCGGTGTCTCTAATTGGGAAATCATTAACACAGGAGGATGCAGGACCTTCCCCAGCAAGGGCAGCTCGTGGGGTGACAATCCAGCAGCGATGTCAGTGAGGCCACAGGGCAGGAGTGGCAGGGGGTTTCAAACCCCACACGTTTGCTGGGCACACACACCTCGGGAGCTCAGCATTAACGGGGTGCTAAAGCCAAGAGCCCACCCCAGCCCCCAGGGGTCCTACACTGAGCCAAAATCTACAGTCTTCAGCCCAGGGGGGGTCTCTTCGCCCCATCACCCTCACAGGCCCTTGTGCTCCCACGAGGCTGGTTACTGCGTGTCCCTGTTTCTTGGAGCCCTGCGAGGGCTCAGCGAGAGTTAACGCTCCTCCTGGAGCGAGAAAAGGGCTGCACAGCCCAGGAATACTCAATATCCTGGGAATACTCATGGGAGCCTGCGCTGTGCTGTCACAAACCTCCCGATGGCAAAGGGCTGAGGAGCGAGGACGCTGTCGTCCCTAACCCAGCCACTTGGGGGGGGGAACGCCACAGCCCCCCCCCAAAACCCCAGCCGTGGCAGGCCCTGCTGCCTAAAGCACCCCGAGGCTGTGCCGGGCACCCCAGGGAGACACAAGGACAAAGGAAACAGCCTGAGCCAAGCAAAGGTGCTGCCGATACAGGTCATCATTCTTCCCTCTTCCGTAACAAGAAGCCAGGCTCCCCTGGAAGGACACTCTGCATCTGCTGGGAGGGTACAGTCTCTGCAGCTGAACCACCGCCCCCAGCCCTCATCTACCACAGGGGGGACATCCCCGGGCTGGGGGGGAGTGAGACACTCAGAGGGCACATGCCCCCACGGAGGAGAACCAGCGCGAGTCCCGCAGCCCCCCTCAAACACCACAACTCTCTCCCAGGCACGGTCCCAGGACGGGTCAGAGCCACCCCTGCAGCCTCAAAACCTCATTTTCTCCCAGTTTGTCCATCCTACGTCCCAAGGAGGGGACACGCAGCAGAGGGGAGCGTCACCAAGAGTTAAGCATCCGGGCATCACACCGCAGCCAGCACTGAGCACTCCGTGGGGAGCGTCCCAGTGCCCACCATCCCCGTGTGTGGTCCCGGGAGGGACAGAGCCACGGGGAGAGTGGGAGCAGCCCGGGAAGGGGAAGCCTGGCTCTGAGCACCAGCTCGAGGCCAGACACAAGCCAGAGGGTGGCCCAGGCTGGGACACAGGCAAGCGAGAGGCAAGTCCCGTGGCCAGGAGGCTAATGGCTCGGTGCTCGGGAGAGCAGCAGGGCCCCGTGCTGGTGCCCGGGGAAGGGACCCGAGCGCCCAGAAAAACAAACTTAGCAGCAGCCATGACTACATTCAGTGAGGGAACATTCCCCCGCATTCAATAGTGTTTAATCTTCATCGAGCTCAACACAAATCAGTAGTGCAGCAATATAAATACAACCGAGGAAGTTAAAGCCTTTTGGCTTTCATAGCTCAAAAAAAAAAAAAAAAAAAAAAAAAGAGAGCCAATGAAATGAGTTTCCAGTTTTTAAATTAAACACAAAGAAAGGCAATGAACTGCCCACCCATCCACAGAGGAGCAGCAGCATCCTTCATGCCAGCAAGAGGCTGGTTTCTGACCGAGGACAGGGATGCAACTCATGAAAGCAGCACGGTGAGATAAAGGAGAGGGTATAAAGGGCCACCACGAGCCTGTCACCCAGAGCCACACGGCCACTGGCTGCTGGCACTCACCACGCAATGCCCTCGCGTCCCGAGAGTTCCCTTTTCCACCAAGTGAAGACACCAAGCTGCCAGCCAGAGGGAGCAGCCTGCTGCTGGGAAACGGAGGTGTCAACCCCTCTTTGCCTGGCTTGTGCAAATTTTAAGGAAAAAAAAAACCACAACAAAACAAACCCAAACCCCATAGAATATGGTGTTTCATAAGTGAGATATGGTCAATGTCCAGGCTCATGGACGGCTTGGCGACCAACAGAAGGTGCTGGAGCCACTGAACATCTCACAGCTTTGGAATTAAGCCAGCCATCAGGGAGCAAAGGTGAGAGTCCCCTCCTGGCTCTGGTACCCAGCAAAAGAGGGGTACCAGAGACCTTCACCACAGACAGGGCAGCTTTCCACATCCGAACAGGCACCGTGTCACCAACACTCCCAGCCAGAAAAGCCTGACAGTAATTTAGAACAGCTACAAAACCCTCTCCTACCCACAAGCTGACGGAGGGTGACCACAGTGTTTAGATTCCCCCTCCTCTACACTCCCAGTGTACGTGAAAGGACAAGTTCTAAATTAAAACAGTGCTTGAACCATTAGGGAAGGTGGGAGGGAAAGAGAGGAAAGATGTTTGACAGCACAAGTAGCCTGCGGTGGCTACTGGAGCCTGAAGGGAGCTCAGAGCTCAGCTCAAAGCACGGCCTTGACCCTCCTCCTCCAAGGAACTCCCAAGGCCAGTGAGCTGGGAGTCCATGGGCGATTCCTCCCTGCAGTCTGAGGTGGATGAGGAGGGTCCTGCGCCTTCACAGTTGTTCCAAGTGGTTCTGTGCTGTCCCGCCGCTCTCCGGGTGCCGGCTTTGCACTTTCCTGATGCTCTGCCTGGGGTTCACAGTCGCCTCCTCCTCCCTTTGATTTCCCTTCAAGTTCAAATTCAAGTACAACCAGTTTTAACTGAACAAAAAGAAACCCAACAAAGTTATTTTCTGTGAAACGAGTTAGCAGCGTTGTTCCTAATCAAACTGGCCTCCGAAGGCCCTTGTAGGATAGGGACGGGAACGGCCTTTCCCACTGAGCTCCAGCAAAAGGCCGCCTGAGGGGAGCTATAGGATTTCCTCCCTCTGGTTCTTGGCTTTGAGCATCACTTGTCCGTTGCGCAAGGAGCCGTTCTGGCTTCGGAGCAGCTTCCCTTTCTCACGGTCAGGCCAGGTGAAGATGGCTTCATCGCTGTCCAGTTCAGACTCGGAGTGCATCAGGCTAGTGTTGAGGACCTGAGCTTTCTGTCTGCCACCTTGGAAGGAGAGAGATTCCCAGGTTAAAAATACTTTTAATACTGGGCAACCACCTCACCTTATTCCATTCCCCCTTTAAGTCTCCTTTTTCTATCACAGCAAAGGGGCAGCCCAATCAGACTTTCCTTTGTCTGTCACTCATTTCCTCAAATGCAGAAGCCAAAGCGATCCAGTTTCAGACACTTTGGCATGACAGAGGTCACACAGACACTCTGAGATAGTGCAAAGCAAAACAAACAGGTAAGAAAGCAAATTACATTACCAGGAGCATATGTGAGCATACAGGGGAGCTTTGGCTCCCTGACCTTGCTCGGGGCATTGCCTAGAAAGCTCTCTGAGGGCTAACAGCTGTAGTAAAGAGAATATGCAGGTGTGAGAAGGAAAATCACTGCCTTCTTACTACCCTCCCTACTCTCATCTCTGCTTCTCTTGCCTGCAAGGGAAAAGAGATAAATTAGCAGGCTGAATTTAGATTAATGCACAAGGACAGGAGAGAGACATTTACTGATACTGTCAGCAGAGGAAATATTTAAATTTAGCTTTTCCTTAATGGAGAAATGCAACATTTTCTCTGTTAGCAGAATGCTCCCTGGACATATCTAACAGGGAAAAAGACTTTAGTCAGCAGCCAGCCTCAGAAGAGGCAAGATGAGTTTAGTTACCAGAGAGCAAACGGTTGAGGCACATTTGCTCCAGACTGCAGAACAACGAGCCCTTTATTTAACAGCGGGGCTCTTCTGCGTGCGGTGACAGATGGTCAGATTAAAGCCGAGTTGGGTGCTGAGGGAAGAAGAAACACCCGGGTTTTCTTCAAGGGTATGTGTATTTGTGCAGTTGGTATGGCGGGGCTCTCAGAGGAGCTGTCTGATCAGCTCTGGGGCTGCAATGCCCTCTGACGCTGGCATCCAGCACTGCTCACGTTGCTGGAACAGTGTTAAATGGGATAACACGGGGGGGAACGATTAATTTTCCACCAGTGAACAAGGACGAGGGACTATTTTCCACATACAGTAAAAATAACCCCTCCTCTGAACAAAACCAGGATGCACACTCTTAATTGAAACGTGTATTTCCGCAGCTGAAGTGCTCCCCAGCATCTGGGGGGGGCTGTGGGTGCACATCCCTGACCACGGCTCGGTTCAGGTATCAGATACGATCGCAGCAAAAACGCTCCAGCCTGAAATAACTCGGTGATCTTTGCAAAGCACCTGATAAAGCACTCTCGAGGAGAGCCCTGAGGAGAGGAAAGTGCTGGCTAAGAACACTGGAGACAAACGAGTGCCTCTCGGGAATGGGCCAATGGGCCTGTGGCCACATGGAGCACTGAGGACTTCATGGGTCTTCCCCCTAAGATAAGCATCTGCTTCCTGAAAAAATCAGAGGATGAGCTAAAACGTGAAACTTTCAGAGCCTGATTGATGGTCACAAGGACAAGAATGAATAAATTTATGGACAACTCATTTGGGGTGGGAGAATAAGGGGGCAAAGATAAGCATCACTCTCCTCAGGCCATGAGTATTTTCAGAGTGCTTGGTGCCCCTTTGCTTACAAGCCAAAGTCACCCAGCTTAGTGAACGGCTTCGTGACACTGAATTCATGCTCTGCTGCAGAGCAAGGCCAAGGAATTGCGTATTGGCAAGAAGGAAACTATCTGAACAGAGTGGAAAACTTTCAAGCAAAAGAAGTTACAGTCAAGAGCCAGATTTGAGCTTCTTGGATCAGGCTGGTGTCTGCACAACTTAAACACATCCACTTCTACTCCTGTGACAGGAAGTAGAGACATCAGGACCAAGCCAGTCTCAGCCCCAATTTCTAAACCAAAGGGTTAGATAACTTGACTAAATACCCTGCCTACAGAGCTGAAACAAACTCTTAGATCTTCTGAGACTCGCCTGTTAGTGCCTAACATCATGTTTGTTTCACTCTGTGATTTTAAGTCCACTGAGGAAGAGTGTTCTTAGTCAGCATTCTGGAAATGCCGAGCTCTTCCCTCTCACATCTTACCTGCTTTTGAATTTGGTTTCAACTCCAGGCTTTCTTGGTCTGTTGCATCCAAAATCTTGTATTTGCTTTTTCTTTTGGATTTTCCTTTTCGTCTAAAGGGGAAGAAAGGGAATTAAGAGGCAGGCCATTTCTAGAAAAGCCGGAAGAAAAAAAACCCAACTTTGATCTTCAAAGCCAGAGTACTTGCTTATTTCAGATTATGCTCCTATCACAAAGCAAAACATTACAAACATTGCTTTAGTTGCAGGCTTATAGGCTAATCCAAGTCTCGCTTCTTAACTGAACTCAGAGTTCTAGGAATTCAACGTTTCACATGAAAGACTGGGTGACAAAACCTAACATCCCAGAGCTAAGGAGACCTGCTGGGCTTTGAATCTTTCACCTCCTGATGCAGCTACTCGGCTCTGAAGCACCGATATAGTGAGGGTTACGGCCTCAGTCCTACCTCTTGCAACAGCAGATGACCATCCAGGATAAGATTCCAAAGGCAACCACAATGACGAAAGATGCAATGATCACATACAGCACACTCCACTCTGAAAGCAAAACACCCCAGAGAGAAAGACATTTTGGCATTTCATACAGTTGACAGTGTGTGCTTTACATGAGTGTTCTCGGGCAAGGAAAAGGAAGGCCTGACCCTTTGCAGCGTAAGAGGCTAATTCTGACAGCACCACTAACACCTACAGAACTCAGAGGCTTGAGATCCAGTGTGTGGACTCGCTCACAAGGGCATTTTTCAATGTGTATTGATTTATAAAATTTGCTTTTCCGTGGCAGAAAAGTCTCTGCAGGGGCACGACAGAAGAGCTGTGATTTATACACTAAGAATGGACTCGACTCTTAGCGAGTGTTCACCGGGAGCCTCTGAAGAGGAGTCACTTCCCTACCAAGTACCTCCTGCCTAGAAGGAGTGTGGTGAGACCAGGGCAGGGACTGTCTCTGTGTGTGAGCACCACATCAGAGACACTGGGGGAAAGTGCTGCTGCCCTGGGTTTCAAACACTGTTTGCGTTCCCAAGGTGAACAATCCCAGGGGGTTGCACGTACCACAGTTGCTTTCGCCGTCCCCCATCTGCACCCTGATGAAGTTCTCCATCCAGAAAGGGTCACAGACACACCGCTTGGTGAAGGAGTCACAGCGCCCGTGCTCGGAGCAGTTCAGCTGACACGCTAGGGACCAAAACCAACAAGGTGAACCAAGAGACTTGCACGCGAGGCAAAAATGGAACAGTACAGATCGATACCAGCAGCCCCCCCAGGCTCTGACTGGAGGCTCGTCACTCTGTAGCTCATCCTCTTGGCTTAGCCGTAAGAAGTGCAAACGTAAGGACCAAGGTCTCATGCCAAAGCAAAAGGCACTGCTTCACTAACAACCGAACACAGAATCACAGAATTACAGAATCTTAGTGGTTGGAAGGGACCTTGGAGATCATCGAGTCCAACCACGTAACAAAAAAAAACCAAAACAAAAAAACCCCCCACCCAAACAAACACAAAAACACACCCACAACCCAAAACAAAACAAAAAAACCCACAAAAACCAGAAAAACCACACAAAAAAAGCACCCACCAACTAAACCCCACACCCACAACCCCACACACAACACCCCACCACAAACACACACTAACATGGTAAGAAAATTTTGCCTAATAAATCAAGTTATGGAACTTGTATATTTGTTTAGTAAATGATTTTTAAACAAGACTTTGATTTTCAAATTCAAGCACAGCCCGTGAGACAGACAAGAGACAAAGGGACCAAACAGAACTGAAGAGTGGCTTTTGAAGGCTACAAAATCGTAACATCAGGAAGTCATGAAAATAATTACTTTACATAATTCTAATTTAAAATATCTAACTGATCAGCACATGATCCTCATAGGATAGAGCTCATAAATGAAAAAAAACAACAGCGTTAATGTAAACTTGTAAAAAACAGAAGGGAAACATTTCCTTCAGAGTGATGTATGTGCTGGAGAGGAAATCAGTATGTTCACAGCTACAAGATCGGTGGTTTTAGTGTTTTCATTCTGACACTCATTTCATTGGCTGTCTTCCATTAACACTGTATTTTAGTTTCATAAGTATCAATCTGCTTTTGATTTTGTGAATATTTATCTTCCCAGCAACATTACAAGGAACCATTTATTTATATGAAGTTGAATAGTGAACAGACAGAATTGATTAGGAAATAACTGATTAACATATAGTCCAACAGACTTATTTTTCTGTTTCCCATTTCCTAAGAAATGAAAGCTACTGGAGTGAGTCTGTGCCCACACAGGTGTTTGCAGCACACACAAAGGTCATTATTCATTATTCTTGCAGGCACCTGAGAAGAAGGGAAAAGATGTTACCTTGTACCCCAGTGACTCTTACTTACTGACTGTGTTGATTTCTAGGGCCCGGAAGATGAGGAAGTCTGACTGTTGTTTCCGCAGCTCGTTTTTTAGCGTCCAGGCTACCTCTCGTCCTTTGAATATCTGATGAGGAGGCTGGTTCTGTACAAAAAACACCATCTTCGTGCTGGAAGTCAGACAAAAACAATTATCTGCTGCTTCTCCAAACATTGGGCAGAGAGCCATTCTCCCCAGTCTGTCATTACATGGACTTATTCAGAATTCCAGATGTATTTGAAGGCCAGACTTTTGTCTCCATCTTGGAAGCAGTAACGTTGGACCCGGTCACACAGCAGAAAACCCTTTGGGACATCTGATCTGACGTATCTGCAAAGCTAGGGCTGGACTCCTCTTGACTTTGCTAATGGTTTTCTCAAGGCTAGTTACAAACACCATCAGGTACATCTTTGCATGTTTGTGCTAAGTATGAAATTCCCCAAAACTTTAAGGTCCTGCCATTTCCATAATCTCCTCCTTCCCTCACTGGGATCCTTAGACTTTACTACCCAGGGAACTTGGGGCTCATTTAACAAGAGCTCCAGCATCAGAGAAGACAGTGAAGGGTTACAGCCTTTTGCAAAGCTTAGTTTGAATGCAAATGTCTTATAAGCAGAAAAAAGCACAGGTGTAGAGGATTCTGCATCTTTTATTGCATTAGCTTTATGACAGAAGAACTTGTTCCCCTAGGCTTGCTACCCCTGCAGAGCCCTGTGTATCCTTCAGATTCACAGACGGATGCATGGATACTTCAGATTTATTAGTACCAGTGAGCCCATGAGTCAAAAGGATATTAGTGAAGCCCTCAGAGTATGTGAAAAAAACAGCAGCCGGGGGAGAAAGATCATTTTTAAACAGTACAAGTTACTTTGACAGTTGAGGCAAAAATGGGATCTTAAAGCCATCTGTCAGGAAAATAAGCTCTGCTCTTTTATACTTCCTGCTCTTCTGTCTTCTTAATACACATATAAACAGACGAAGCATTAATTACAAGAATCCCTTCCTTGCCTTACTCGGTGAAGAACAATGGCAACCGGCCTGGTCACGGCAGAGACAGAAAGGCAGGATTACAGCAAAGTGCTGGCTGAGCTCTTTAGCTCTGCACGGACGATGAATTCTGATTTCACTGCTACAGCAGGCAACGTGGACACCAAGGAATCGATACATTACTGAACTCAGGAAAGCCTAAAGCATAACTGCAGATTTATTGCTGACTTGCTGCATGACTTTAAGCATGTCCCTTAAATCTTTTTCAGTGCTTTATCTACTTTGAAGCTACTCTGTTTTTAGCAAAAATTAAGTGCAATATTGCACTTATTTTAGAGGATTACCACTCTGCCCTTGATGAGCTTGTTGCCGTGCCCCTCACAGGCATGTTCAGGCATCCCTGAATACCCCTGCAGTAGTGACAAGCTGCTGTTAGTACAGGGACACATGTGACAATGCCACAGTGCCAGTTGCTGAAGTTTTCTGCAGAACAGCAAATTTCCCAGCCCAGCCATTTGTACCGAGGTGAAGAGGTAAACTCTGTTGGGTACTTTCATGCCAAAGCAGGACAGTCAAGATTCAGCTGGGCTAAACCATCCCTTGTGTGACTTTGTGGCTGCTGGACTCGGGGCTGAGCAATACTGTCCAGGGCAGCCAACGCCACCCTGGCCCTCAGCCCTGGCTATAAGCAAACCTCCCCTTGTTTAGAAGAGACCAGCTATAGTTTATCATAAGCTGAATAGCAATCAAAACCAAGTTTTCCTTATCTCTTCAAACAAAAATTACATTGGTTTTCAACATTCCGTTTTAGGTAAAGCTAATGTCACACTACAAAGCTGGTTGCTACATCACCTCCTCTGGAGTGGCCTCAGCATTTCACCAACCCACCCTGTACCAAATCCCATTATTTGTCCTACTGTGAGTCACAGCTGTAGAACATCCTTCAGACAGTCTTCACAATTTTCAAAACCAAATAAGATTAGTTCTTATTTTACAGATCTGGGAGCAAAGACATTAGCAGCAGCAAACAGTTTTTGAGGACAATGCACTGTCTCCAGAGGGGAAAGACACCCAGGACCTGTTTGGCAACATACCTTCTCTGACCTGAGCAACCAGGAATAGCTATTTTAAGCAACATCTCCACATGTCCAGTCTGCTTCCCAAGAGTAAATACCTCTTGGTTTACTAAACCCTCAAGCAATCCCCCTCCAGGTGTTCTCACAGAAAACTCTACCTTTGTTCAGTGTAGGGCTGGATTTTCTGCACGGTGATGTCTGAGTCGAGGACCCCCAGCAGGACGCCTATTTGTCGGATGAACATCCCCTTCTGCCTCTCAGTCAGCTGGCTGACGTTGACGTCCAGAATCATCTCCACAAGGTTATTTTTCCTAGGATCTAGTGAGAACGTAGATAATACAGATCTTAGAACTTCTATTTAATAATCTGGGTACAAGTAAGATTTCTATTATCTTTCCAGAATCTTTGAACACAAAATTACAGAATCTCAGTGTAGGAAGGGATACAAGTCTATGAATTTCATAGGTAATGGCAACAGTCAGAGTGAGCCCCAAAGAACCACATGAAAATACAATCACATCCCCCCAAACTTTTGACCTTTTACAGTTCTGAGCTGGACTAGACTATACATTTTAATCTCAGTGCACTGTAGCCAGACAGAGGGCTTATGAGCGCACCCCAGGGAAACGTGATAGAGCACAAACACCAGGCTCACCAGGCTTGACTTCCACTGTGCTCCTTTCCACGTCACTCTCTCCTTTGGCATCTGTTACTCTGAGGTGGAATGTGTAGGTCCCTTCTACCAGATTGGACAGGAGAAGGACGGGATGATGATCTGAATTATTTAAGACTTCCTGGATGGCAGAGCAAAATAAGTATCAGGAAACAGAGGATCAAACCAGTGTGATACATCACCATACTTAAGGATCACTAAAAGGTAAAAGGTGCATCGATCAGCTTTACATTTCCTCAGGAGCCATCAATGCTACCTCTCACTGACTTGTGATGCTGCAGGTTTGCCATTTGAAAAACAACCCTCACCCCAGCTGCAGGGCTCCCCTCATCCCGGGTCCACAAGTAGCTGACAATTCCCTTATCATCAGAGGACTTGGATCCATCCAGCTCGGCTGTATTTGTGGGCAAGGTGATGACAACGTTACCAGCAATCTTCGCAACTGGCGGCTTGTTTATCTCTAAGCAAACAGAAAGAAAGCAGTTGGAGAAAAATCTGCTAAAGCCCAATCAAAACCTAGAGCATTAGATTTCCACTGTTAACCCAGAAATCCCCTTCTGACTCTGGGGGAAGAGAAGGGAAATAACACAGTGTGGGATTCAGCTGAAGATACTGTCCCTCCAGAAAGGGGTAAACCCTTGATTCAAATAAGGCCATTTCAGTGCTCTCCACATTATTTTTCACCCATTCCTTATTCTATTTTTGCCTCTGAGCACAGGATTTGCTGAAGTCTCAGAGATAACCTGTGTCTCCAGCAGCTCTGTCACGGCTGGACGTACCTTCTTTGACAATGACATTGACTGAGCTCTGGCTCTGCAAGTTCCTCTCGTCTTTAACCGTCAGAGTAAACTCGTACGTCCCAACTTGAAGGCCTGTCACAGTGGCAACGCTGCTGTTGGCGTTCTCCAGCTTGACACCATCTGGGCCCCTAACCAAAGGGCAAAAGGATGACTTTAAGCTTTGCACAGACCATGGGAACCAGCCTCACACCAAACAGGAGGCTCAAGCAGAGCTTACGGGGATGCAAACAGAGAGTTGTCTGGAAATACCAAGCCCACAACAAAAAGCAAAATTATTTTCTCCTGTTACAGTAAGAGAATCAAAAGAGTAAGTGCAGCACTCAGAACAAAAAGCATAATTTCTGGGGGTTTAGTGTTTTGGTTATTTTTAAACCAGGGGAGCATTGATACCAGCATTTAAGTAGGGTGTACAAAAAGTGGTACTTTCAGCAAAACTGGCTCGTGAATTGCACAATAAGGCAATTTTAAAAATAAAAGGTAGAGAGCAAAAAGAGTTCATTTCAAAGAGCTTTGCACAGACTGCTTTAGCAAAAAGAAAAAACTACTGCAAGTCGTTCATAGGCTTTTTCCCTGAATTCCCTAAAGCACTTCAGGGAATCATAGTCTGAAGGGAAGCACGACAAGAAGAAGAGCAGGGCTGTGCCTCGTTCCAACCTGCTGCAAAAGGACCAAGTTAGAAGGCCCTGCTGTTGTTTGATTACAAGAGTCAGTCTCTTCACACAGCCAAGACCACACTACACCCCTGTGATTTGAACGTGGCCTGTCTCCCTCATATGCCACAGCCACGCTGAGGCCCCGAGATGAAGGCAAAGGTATTTCTAATGCTTAAAACTCCACTTCTCCCCAATTAAACATAAATCCTTGTCTCATTTGAATCACTGGTAAAGCTTGTCAGGCCCCATGCAAGCAGGATTTAACACATGGGAGTTACGTGGCCGCATGTCTTGTTTACAATGAAAGACTGGGACACTTGCTTAAGAACAGTCTGGAAGATGATACGCACCGTGTTTTCTCCCAGAGGAAGGAGACTATCTTCTGGTCATCTGAGCTCTTGCTGCCATCTAGAGTGGTGCTGTCCACAGGAAGAGTTAATTCTTTATCTGGACCAGCATCTGCCTTTGGGGGCTTATTGTTCTCTGAAAAAGGATTGCAGTATTTTTCATACACACGCCATAAAAGGCAGAGATTAAAACCCCAGCAATAAGAAGTTTCTCCACGGTCCCTAGGATATTTCTTGCCCATTATCTCAACCCTGTGCTCAGAGAAAGTGAGGTTAAAAGCAGTTGAGAGTTCAGGTCAGTGTTTCATTCACAGATCTGCAATAAAATGAGAATGAAATCTAGGAGTTGTGATTTTTGCTCCCGTTATCTAAGCGTTACAACACTCTTCCTGCTCCTGTCCCAGGACCAAGCACTGTGGGCAGAGGCAGCTGCTCGGAACACAACCCTGCCGTTACGGTGGGGTGACAGCAATTAGACCCCATCGTGTAAAAGGAGAGAACAGCCTAGGAAAGCAGTATTTCTAGAAACATTCTTTCATTGGTTTATCAGCCCAGAATGGTCTGAAATTAGAGCAGCTTTTCTGAAAGTAGCACAAAGCTGCCATAAACTCTAGAGTCTGCTGACAGATTGATGCTCACCTCCAACCCCCAGGATTGAAGTGGCAAAAGCAGGTGAAGGCAGCTTACCCGGCTGGACTATCACAGTGACCTCTGCTGTGGACTGGTGCCCAGCAGAGTCCGTCACTATCAGCTGGTAGGTGTAATCACCTTCTTGCATGGCAGAGAGCTGTAAAACCGGTGTCCTCACCCCCTTTGAGAAAACATATTCGTGTATTAGGAAGAATCCTTACACAGACGATGACAGAACAAGGCTAATGCAGGTGTTCAGGGCTTTTGGGATTCAATAGACAGCATCTCGAGCAAAACCTCTGAGGACCCCTGTACAAATCATGCACATCGAGAACCAGATTCATGGACTTTCTTATTCCATGAATTTGACAGTAGTAATAATCTTTAAAAGAAAAACGATGACATGGAACAATGAGATACACAGGGGTGGTCAAATTGAGCTGAGACCTGCTGTATGGGACATCAGAATCCAGAGCCATCAGGTTCCCATCTCTCTCAATCCCCCGTTTTTGAGCACTGTTTAAAACTGCAGTGCTCGAGAAAGGAAACAGGATGCCAGTAAAAACCTCTGGCTAGACTGCTGCACCAGCTCAGCCACTCAGCCAATACCAGCTTCACATGGATTTAGTTTTAAGTATATATTTAATCATCACATGCTTGTTCTGTAGGATTATAAGAAACACTTGCTAACAGTTAAAAATGGTGTGATTACAGAAAAAAAAAAGAAAAAAGCCAGCTAGTGAGTAACCCAGGATGAGCACAGGAGACCTGCACTGACCTGCATCTCCATCACCTTCCCTTTGCTGTTGGGGCTGAGGAGCCACTCGTAGCTGACAATGCTGTGATCGTCGGTGCTCTGGTTGCCGTAGAGGGTGATGGAGTTCTGAGGCAGGGTGATCACTTGGTTTGGGCCAGCATTTGCCACTGGAGGATAATCCACCGCTTTGTTCACAGTCAGATTTGCAGTGGTGGAGTTGCTGGCACCATCCGAGTCCACTACTGTTAAACTGGAGAGAGGAGGGAAAAATACAGAATGAAAGCAATGAATAGTCATGATTATCAGAACTGAATACAAAACACTGGCTGGAGTTAACTGAAATGCAAAAGAAGAGTTAGAAACTTAAAACACTTTAAGGACAGGATAGCAATTTTTTTTTTAAGGAGTGAAAAACCCCTACAGTTTGAGGCAACTGTGCTTTTTTCTAAATAGAAACTTCTGCCAAATGCCCAATTATCAGCTTCAAAGCGATGCAAGAAATTCAACAGTCACATTCATCTCAGTTGAAATCTACTGATTGCCAAGACAAAACCATGCTAGTGACAGATCATTAGCTTTCACATACTCAGCTGTGATGGAAAAGACCTCCCTGGTCTGATGCTGCCTCCCAGTAACAGACACTCGTTAACGCAGACACAGTTCATTATTAAGCCACACGTGGCCTGAACACAGGCTTCCTCGGGTAGGCTCGTACCACGAAACAAAACTGCTTTTTCTAAATCTAGATCTGAACATCGATCTGATCAGATCATATAACCAACTGCTTCAGAAGAAAACAGTGTTCAGTTTACTTGTACTTGGGTTTACTCAGTACTTGGGTTTATTTTAAATAGATCTGCTGATGCAGCACATGGACATCACACCAAAATGCAGACAAAAGGAAAAACACACAATAAATATTAAAGTAAAACCAGCTACTATCTATTACTCAGGTATGTGCAGAAAACCATTAGGCCTCATGCACTTATCTGGGACAAACACATTGCATTTAAAAACTGGATGTAAGACTGCATTTCTTCCTAAGCCTTTACCCAAACAGTTTAGATTTGACATTTCAAGAGACATTTTGTAGCTCTGGCAGAGCATACGTTCCCTTCTGCCATCATCTTAAAGCAGGGCTACAACTTAGGAATAAAAAGTAGCTGGGTCACTTATCTCTTCTGAAGTGAAAAGCTCTGAAACCACCTGAAAGTGGAGAGAGAACATCAAGAAATAAGAGTTTTCTCCCTCTTTTTTTTTTTTGTTTGGTTTTGAGGGTTTGTTCGTGTTTTTTTGGTTTGGTTTTGTTTGCTTGGGTTTTTTTTGAAACCACTCTAACACTTCAGGAATCTCATAAATTTTACTCATAAAGGATGAGAACTGATCAACTCTTCCCAGGTGCAACCTACCTGAACGTGTAATTCCCAGGTACCAGGTTGGTCAGCGTCAATATGGCAGTATCACTAGAAACCTTTTCCTCCCGCAAAGGGCCCTTCAGCTCTTCCCAGTGATAGCTGACAATTTTATCATCATCAGTGCTTTCTGTTCCAATTAGGGAAGAAAATACACAGAACAAGGAATTGGAAAATGATGCTTCACAAAACCCAGATGTTTAGTCCCCTACTCCAACACTCTCAGTTCCAGGTTTGCATGCGTGCTGGGGGAAGACAACACCCCCCCACCCCAAACAAAACAAAACATTAACAAAATAATATTACTTGGGGGTAAGACAACCTGAACATATTTCAAGAAATTCCTGAAAAGCCCCAGTGCGGTCCAGGCTGAGCAGAGGTGCTGTGTCAGCTCACTAATATGTTTGAAGCTCAACTCAAGAAGCCAGTAATCTGACCGATAGTAAATTTTTTTTATTCTAACCAGCAACCTCGAAAGCTGTTCCTTTTTTAGGAGATTGACTCAGGCCAATGCCTTTCAAAAGGAAACATGGAGATGCTGTCGTGCATGCATTCCCCTCTCCTGGCAAGAGAAAATGATTCTTTTCACTAAAGCGTGTTTGATAGCGTCACAGCCAGTTCCTCTTAAATTTAACCCAAAGGGTGAGCCCGGGAGCAAACGCACAGAAACCAGGCTTGCCAGACTACTGCATTTAACACAGCGGGTACTCACGGCTGCCGTCGATAACCGTTGAAATGGTTGGCAGTGAAATCTCCTGGAACTGTGGGGACACGATGGCAACAGGGGGCTGATTCACTCGAGGCTCTGCAACAACAACGGAGCTCTCACAAGGACATCTACAGGCAGATCACGATACAAAGCCCTGGCCAACCAACCGCAAAAACTCTGTGCACCGGGAGTAGCAGGCAGGATATGTATTGCACATCCCCTTCCCTCTCCCCAGCCCTGTCTAACCCTGCAGTCCCACAGTCAGTGAGTCCAGGAGAGGAACCCCAAATAGAACTGCTGTGCCATACAGCTCAGGACAGCCACCGAGCAGATCGACTGCAAAGAGCTGCACAATCAACGGTAGAGATTCCTGCTTTCAGCAAGTTATACACTGAAGCAGGGAAACGGTGCCAAGGAAAGGGATTTAAAATAGCAAGGAGGTGAACTGCCACACCAGTGGCTCTGAAAGTGCTGCACTGCATCAGCTCTCCCATACTGGGGCAAGCATTCAAGCACAGACTACTAACAGAGCAGCACCTAGAGCTTCTTGCCAAAGTTTGGCTACAGCTCTGAAAAATGAATGATTTTGCTGCATGCTGCCAGCTGCAGATTCACTGCTTATAAGGAAATGATCAGTAAGGGCATCCAAAAGGCCAGCCACACACTCTTACTAATTTAGGGAGTGCAAAACCCACTTTTTTTCCCCCCACAAATGTTGTAGAAAAAGTCTTGCTGCAGTGTGTAAAATAGTCTTTTTTGCATAAAAAAAGGAGATGCAGAACCTGTGGCTCCCTCTTTATGCAGGCCATCTAAGAGTGAGAGCTGGTGGGACAGTCAGCACAAGCTGCTGTACCTACACCAGCTCATCTGCAAACCGTGTCTTACAGCAAGGAATGAGATTTGACTTAACCTGCCTGTGGTTGGGAGCGATATTCTTTACTGGACAGGGAAGAAAAGAACCTCCAAAGGAGCTTCAAAGCTCTGGCTTCCCTTCATTTTTTGCTCCTGCCGCTCTAAGCTTTTTACCCGGTTACAGCTAGAAAGAGTGGCTTTCCAGGGTGAGGCATCTGCTAAGCACTTTTGTATCAGTATCTAGCTCTTCTGTTGAGTGGTTGGCCCACATGCAGGACAGCAGAAACAGCTACATGTATTAGCAGTTGTTTCCCATCTCAGGAAACGACTTAATACACATATGTGTATCCAGAGTTCACAGCACAACGAGTTTTCACTACGTTAAACCAGGGTCCAGTCAAATAAACAAAATACACCATGATACAGGTATCAGAGAGAAAGAGATGAAGTTAAGGAAAGACACAATTCCACCCACTCACTTGGATTCACGGTAACATTCACGTAACCCTCTCCATGTGCATTTTCCCCATCAACGACGACTTTGAATTCGTACAGACCAACAGTAAGCTGGAAGGAAACACAAAAGATTATTTACCTTCAGGATGGCAGCACCTTGTTCAGGAGCTATTAGAAGGTCAAGTTACGATGCCTTGGCACAGAAATACATTAGCAGCATAAACCAGGTAATTATGCCTCAACCTCTGCACACACAGTAGGGATGGTTTCCATGCCAAAATAGTATTACGTATCTTTTAGTTTACAATGGCTGTGCAGAAACCGAAGACCAATATTTCTTTCTGCCACAGGATTGTCAGTCAAGCTTTATTTTCAAGCAACAACAGGCAAACAGAAGAGAGATAAGAGAGATTAGTTCAGGTTGCCTGGCCAGAGGAATCTGTACGAGCAGATTGCTTTTGAGATGAGAAAGGTTGTATGTAAGAGAAGAAAATCTCTTCTTGTGTATTTTGACAAAGGAAAGAATTTCTTCTCTTCCTTCTAGGTGACATGACTCAGGCAGTCACCCCTTCATCGTCCACTGCTGAACTAAGAAGAGAAGACAAAGGACTACGTGCTGGACAACAATCATGGTATCCAGAAGGCTGAAACCCTGAGAGAGACAGACATACTCCTTTCAAATGGCTTTTCTCTGCATGACACTGTCACTAGAGCCTGTAGATTTTTTCCGAGTGCAGCACAATCCAAGATGCTCAAAGAAATGTCTCAAATACAGAACCGTATATTCACATATTTAAAGCTATTCTTTTGTTAAGAATCCCCATGTGCAGAAACCAGCAATTCTTTCACTGTTAGAACTTGTCTGAAAGCAGCAGCCAGGGACCTGCTAAGAGGCAGTCCCCAGCTCTCGGTAACGGAATCAGTGAGTCCCTTTTCCAGAGGGTAAGTACAAGGCTTCAGACCTAAACAGACGACCAAAACCATTCAGTAGCGGAAACATTCACAACCCTTTGTTAAATTTTGCTATTTGTACGGCTTGACACACTGCTTGTAGGCAGCTTTTAGATCCTGAAATCAATTTCTTCTTTCCCTCACACCAGATCAATCTTTTTTGTAAGAGACTTAGAAGAGGGCTTGCAGTCAAACGTTGGCTGCCTGCCCATCACGCAATTTCCTATTCATCCCGAAATCACACACGAGTCTCTCCTGGCTGCCAGGGTCCTTATCTTCTCCACTTGGCATTTCACACAACAGGATACTAAGCAGGAAAAGCTTTACCTTAGATAACTTAAGGGTCTGGGAGTGCTTCCCTTCCATTTCTCCACTGTAGTCTTTTGGATGAGTAATCAATTCCCACTCATACGAGTAAGTGGTTCCTTAAAAAAAAGGCTAGACGTTAGCTTTTAGAAGACTGCCTTTTTGCCATGCTAAATAAAAGCAAAGGTATTAAACATTTACAAGGCACATTCTACCGCACTATGGAGAAATGAGACAGCTTGGAATTTGGGCTGCAGCTTTTTGGGAATATTCCCAGGAAAAGTGACAATCTGTGCTTCTAAACACATTTACTCTGGAGCCAAACCCCATCTTTCAGCCTCTAAGGCATTAAAGAGCTTTGGAACAACCACAGCTCCAGGATAGTAAGAGAGAAAAATTGTGCCCTCAAATCCTGCAGACACACCATAATGCCAGTTTTGGAAGAGGAATGCATCTCAGCCACCCCTGCTGCTGCACAACACCCAACACACTTGCCTCTCCCTGCACTCTCCCGCTGCCATCGTGGACAGAGCCATAGACAAGGACTTCACAAATACTTGTGAACAATTTGCACAATGAAATGAGCAGTGTATTTAAACGTGTTCCTCAGCATGTCAACCCCCCCATCAGATTGCAATCCATCAAACAAGAGACCACTTTCTAAGACAGCTCATCACCTATCAGCAAAAATCACAAATAGATGCTGAAGCTTCACTGCTTCCTCACATACTGCTTTGAGAATACGCCATCACCCCAATCTAATGACTTTGTGGCATTTCCAATGATTTCTGTGTCTTGCTATTTTCTGTGAGAGGCAGCATGAGATAATAACACAGGATGAAAGATTTCTACAGGTAAATGTTCTCTGAGAAAAGACATTGTTGAGACTGTCCTTATTTAATGCTGCATATAACACCTATTTGCCATTCCACCACCCTCAGCCCTCAGCAGAACTCCCAGGGAAGCCTTACGAGGTGGTGGTTCAGGAAGCACAAACGCATTCAGCTGAACTTCATTCTTTGGCAGGGTCACTTCGACGCTGTCTCCAGCGGAAACCACCAGCTCCTTCATAACTGAGAGGAAGAAGCACAGAATTGAAAGAGGAACAGGAAAAAAAAAATAGATACATACATAAAACCAGCCTTGACTTCTGAGCCTGTGGAATAAAAACCAGCCACAAATGGCTGTATTTTGTAAATACCCCGTGACTCAATACAGCTGCTGTTTCAGGTTTCGCTCTCATTGTTACTGCAAAAACACTAATGGGGTTTTACAATTTAAAGACAAGCCCAAAATTACTCAGTCATCCCTCTCTCTTTGCAGATACTGTGCAGCTCCTGCTCCTTGTTTCTAAAAAGCTGAAATGTGACCCTTGGGCCCTGCACAGGGGAATCTTCACCTGCAGCCTCATGGCACAGCAAGACAAACACTGCTACTCACCAAACTGCAATTTCAGGTCTTCACAAATATATGAAGAATCCAAGGCATTTCTTTTTTGAAAAAATGCTTGGGGACTAAGATTTTTTTTTAAAAAAACAACTGCATAGCTACCACACTGAGCATGGAAACTCAAAATACAAACTTGTTCCTTTTATTTATATTTTCTTTTCAATCCCTGCTTAAGCATTTTCTTGCCATCCTATTTCAACTAAATCAACACGTAGCTTGTTCTTAAAAAAACTACAAAACTATGGCCAATGCTGCAATGCCTTGTCAACAAAACCTGAGCAGATGACACTTGGTGGAGCAGCTGGTCCTCACCTGGAGTGGTGGCAGTAGTACTTGGGGACTCAGCAGTGCTGGTCTGGAGCGTAGAAACACTGCCGTTTGTGGGAACTCCACTTGGCACAGAAGTAGCTGTCGGCATCTTCATTGTGCTCTTCCCTGGCACGGGGCTGACTGTGGGCAACACATCTGAGGAGTGAGGATGGAGCGAAGCATCATCTGTCTGTCCAGGCTTCTCCATCTTCCCTGTGGCAGGCAAGCCCTGTGCTGAAGCGCTGGAGAACGTAGCCAACACTGAAGGTGCGGGTGCAGATGTTCCCGTGTGGATCTGTGAAGAAAGAAGTTGTCTTAGCTTGAATTCTGAATGTCAGTTTTGTTTTACTGTGCCACACTTCATGTCCTTCAGTTAGGGAGGCTGAGAAGTCCCTGGTTTGTTTTTCCCAGAGGTAGGATGTTTTATTGCTTCCTTCTGTCTCTTTGCAATGTTTCTCCGTGTTCTTCCTCCACAGCAGATACATCACCTCTAGCTCAGATGAACGCTGGTTAGGACCTTAGGTTTAACTATACTATCTTAAGTATTACAGCTGCTGATGTGGCAAACCTGAGAGAAGGTCTAGGTTCAAAATTGCAGCGAGTGGAGCTGAAAGAACAAAGAGGAGGGATAACACAGAAGCAAAAAACAGGGACCAGGAACTGGGGTTCATTTGGGCCATTTGTTTTGGCCATGTGTTCCTTTTTCTAAAGTCATGCAGTTGGCAAGCACCAAGCAGGAGGATTGCAATGGCATTTTTATGTAATAATCAAATTGTTGCAGCAAGAGGAAATTTACTTCAGAATCATGCTTCAAAGCAAGGTGACCCGACACAGGGCATTCCCCGTGTGCACTCCACAGGAGATGCTGCTGTGGCAGGGAGCCCAGCTCATGGGCAGAACCTGTGCTCACATCCTCACAGGATGAGCCACTTTATTGAAAATAAGCAACCTGGCAGTAACAATTTCCTTTCTTTCATCAGAAAATTCCTCATCAGAAAAACCCAGCCCCATTCCAGTTCTTAGCCTGCCAGGCAATACTCTCGACGATTCACCTTCCCCCACGAAGTCCACATGTGTAGCACATTTCGTGGCACTAACCTTATTCTGAGAACATCTGCTAAATATTTAAAAAGGAGCAATTTACCATCTTTGACTTGGGAAGTGTTTTGGAGCTGAATTGCTCACGAAGATTCCCCACTAGAGGAGCCGATCAAAAGCTCACATTGGAGGAAATATTCTCCAGCTTTTATACGACGCTGCTGGCGTTCTGTCCAGGAAACAGGAACTGTAAAACCACTCCAGACTATGGTGGGCAACATCCTCACCAGTAAATGGGCTGGGCCTCAGAAAATATTAAGTGCCAGTTTTAAAAATAAAGCCATTCTGCATGTCCTACAACAGCTGGCCAGGCTAGGAGCAGCACTGGTGGCTTCTCTGCAAGGAGGGTTTTTTTTACAGTCTTGTGCAAACTATTTCCTCTCCCCATATCTGAGCTGACTTTCCTTCAGTCATGGGATATAAAACATCTCATTTCATTTGTATGTTTGATTATAACATCTGAGCTTTACAAACCAAACACTATTTGTTACGGATATAAGCAGTTTTTCTTTGTTTGCCTGCTTGTTAATGGGCTTCCTTTATTTCTAACAAAACTATGGATTCTTTGGAATGAAGATGCAGGAAAGATCTGGCGCATTGCTCTGCGCTGTGGCCTCAGGACAGCCAGCTGTCCCCAGCAGTACCACCTTACACCCATCCAGAGCTCTGGTCAGCTCAAGACACTGCCTCCCTTTGCCAAGTCAGTGAAAAGATAAAGCTAGAAATAGTGGTACAACAAGAAGGGAGCAGCCAGGCAGAACTTGGATGCTCGAGACAGAGTCTTTAGGAAAGACACAGGAGCAGAAGGTCTCTATAACTTCATACCACTATGGGAATGAAGAAACTAGAGACACGCTGCTGAGCAAGAGCTCAGCAGGTGTTGTTGTACTGATGGGAAGGAAGCCCTGAGAACACAAAAACAATGTCTTTATATGGTATTATTTGTGTGGTGGAAAACAGATAGCAGTGTAATGAAGCAGACAGTAATGACTGTTTAGCCTAGGCGTGTAAACATTTAAATGTAGCCAACTGTATTGCTCACAACAGCGCGTGGACATTCACTCACAACCTATCTGTGTAGAGAACACAGCACATGATCAAAAGATAGAAATTATATATGTTGAAAATGTGAAACAATAAAGGTCTTCGCTTCCCCCCCCCAGCGGAGTCCGTACCCTTTGTCACTGCAGGAAACCACTTTTTGCTGAGCAAGAATCAATCCCGATGGGTGACAAGACCAGTTGTCACATGCAGCACACATCTGCCACCAGGCACCACAGCCAAGCCTCCACTTTGCTCAGTAACATTTCCAGCGAGCTGGATGCTTCCTTAATTCACTCTTTAATACCTAAAAAACTCCAAACTTTACAGTTAAGAGAGATCTCTTCCTCCCAGAAGTCTCCAGGATGAATTGACAGCCAAATGTCTGTGGAGAGCTTGAGTTAGATAAAGCTTTGCCTGGGGCAACATAACAGTCAGAAATGCCTCTAATGCTTGCAAGCTGAGACATTTCTTATCTTTACTCTGTAACCCTGAATTCTTTAAAGAACAGAAGACTTCATTCTTGAGGATAAATGAGGATGAGACTAGAAGTTTACCAGCTGTCCTATCCTATTAGTTTAGAAAATAGAGAAGTGGCACATTGACCCGAGTGAACGCAGGAGCGTCAGACACTTTGGATTCCAACCCTTAACTGCCTTTGGCCCGGGATGAGTGACTTGGTCTCCCTGTCTGAGAGTCCCGTGTCTGTTCGATGGAGCCAGAGCAGCCACGTGCATCAAAACCTGCACATGAAGAAACCTGCACATGTTACTTGGAAGAAAAACACCCGTCTTCTGGATTTTTCTTTTCTTTTTGAATTTAAATGGGCCTCACTTCGCTAAGCCTAGTCTGAATTTAAAAAATGAGCTCTTTTCAGCTGAGATTGTGCCCCGAGTTGTTTGCAACAGGTGCCATGTCTGTGAAGACCCTTAAGACACAAAAACATGGCTAATGTCACAAACCATTACAGAATTAGCGCTGGGTGCGAAGAGAGGCCTTTCCTCCTCCTTCATGGTGTAAATATCACCCAGCACCAGCGTGAAGCTGGACAGCAGGAGTCAAACTGGTCTCGCAAGGGCCAGAAGTAGCCAGAACTGTGAGCGCAGGAATGAGCTCTGTTTTAACAACTCCACTTTAAAGGCTGCAGCTTTTTCCACAGCCTCCCCACAGAACTGCTGCAGTGCTGCAGCAGCCCTTCTCCTCAGCAGCACTGCGCCCAAATACATCTCCTAACTGGCTATTAAATGCATTGCTATATTTTAAAACTGACAAGTACTTCTACGGTGAGGCAGAAAAAAACCTGGTGCCCAGAAAATGTCACTCACTCATGGAAAAACACAACTTTCTCTCCCTTAGCTAAGGGCTGATGAGCGGGGTGCACTGCGGTTTATCTTGGTACCCTCTCCTTCACCTATCTCCGGTTCCACAGCATGGGTACAGTAAAACCACAAATTACTGCTAGCTGCACATCAGCAAAGGACACTGCAGATGGCCATGGAGCCATGAGAACTGCAAGAGGAAAATTAAAACTCAGTGAGGCAATGTTTTCCTAAAAGAGTCACTTGACTTTTCCCTGAGTCTCTAGGAGAAGACCTGCCTTGACAAAAGGGGAGAATATGCATATTAATTTATCTTGGCCTTTTTAGAGAGGAGGCAAGAGCCCCTTCGACCTCAGATGTCCTTTCCCACTTCAGATGTTTGATGCCCTAAGGTATGGACTGCTTTGCATGCAGTGACGATCTAGTATTTTCTCCACTTTCCAACCCTTTGAGAATATAGTCTAAAATGCTCAGTGTTCACCTGCTGAAGGCACGTGCTCCATGTACTGGTCCAAAACCTAGCCCAGGTGAAATTCTACTGATTTCACCACGTGTGTAACTTTACATATTCTGGCCCAAATCAATCCAACTTGGAAAACTCCCTGCCTGAGCATCTCCCTCCTGCAAAGTCTGGCCACGGCCCAAGTACACAGCCTCAAATGTTATATCCTTGGCCTAAATTAAGCTGCTCTCAGATCAGGAACACACAGAGGACAGCTGCAGAGCTCACCTTAGATTTTGCCAGTGAAAATTGGATGGTTCAATAATCAAGGAATTAGCCCAGGGCTGTGTAGAACCATCTTCCACTCAATACTCTGTTAAGGTGGATTTCTTAACTCCTTCTCCTCCACAAAAACTCCATGCTAAACCTCAAAAATGTGACTGCCAGGAATTCCATCGCAGCCAATATACTTCAGTAAGAAGTATTTGTTTTGGTGAACCTGCATTTTGTCAAGAGATCTGGACTTTCTTACTAGCAAAAAAAAAATCAGTAAGAAGAACAAAAACCTTTCCCCAGCATATATTCAAGAGTGCACCTTAATGGCAATGGAGATGGGAAATCCTAAATATTCAGCAATACTCAGAAGCTGATTAATCCATGTAATTTAATATTTGCAACCAGTTTATTGGACAGGCATGAAGAGTAATTATACAACTCAGAATGTAACACTTCCAACTGAACAAGCAGGGAGATAGAACAACTATTACCCAAGAACAACAGAAGCCAGTTTAAGACTGGCTGTGAAGAAATCTCCCCAGACACCACACGTGTAACAACTACGAGAATGGGGTCACCGCATAAATCTCAACTATTACGAGGAAGAAGAGGCAGGTCGGAAATGCTGCAGTACTGCAGGAGAGAGAGAAAGCTGAGACCTTGAGTCAACCCTAAATTCTGTGGAGTCTGGAAAATCAAACATTTGTGAAGTTGTAGTACATGATTTCACACGGCAGCAGGGCTGCCCTGGAGCTCTCAGCCGTGTCCCTTGGCTGCTCTCCACATCCTGCTCTGCTGGGTGGTGACTCGGACCAGTCACAGCCCTACCTGGAACCAAGATTTGAAGACAAGGGAGAGAAACAAATTCAGTCAGGTTTCCAGACCTAGAATGTGACTACAGGGAAAGGCATCAGGCTTCAGCAGTGCCAAATCCTAGAAATATGGCAAAAGGTATTTAAAGAACAGCTTCACAAAGCAGAATTCTTTCTATTTCACCATCAGAAGCGCATGGGCTTTTTTGGATGATAAAACTCAAAAAAACCCACCTATTTGCAGATTTAAAAATACAAACATAATTTAACAATTGAAATGTGTCCATTTCTCCTTAAGACTAACATCTAGATTTACTAGATTAACATTGCACATGTTTGCAGTAGAGACTAAACTGGTTTCATTCAACCAATGCCAATGTAAGCTTTTGTGAATTTGACAAACTGAAGCAGTTTTTAAAACAGAACAAAAAAGTTGGCATTAAGATGCCAGCTCAAGCAAGCAGGGTGACCTGGAAGTACCCTGGAAACTCTATGCATGAGTCTGTAAAATAACATATTTAACTGCCTCAATTCAGCACTCAAAGGAAAGCAGCTCATTTTATTTTGTGGATCTAAAAAGGTACTTGTACAGGTAGCAGTTTTCAACTCCCTGGCACTTCCCACTGACATCCCATCTCACCTTTCCTCCTCCCCTGGCAAGTACGTTGTATGATTACACAAAGGATAAGCATTATCACAACCGCCATCTCCCTCACCTTCCCAAGACAGTTTACCCCAGCGAGAAAGAGGAGGGGAAAAAACCCTACCTCCCCCACCCCCAAAACTGAATAAAATACCCAACCCTTGGCCTCGCCTTGCTGAGAGAAGGCGGAGAACAGGCACCCAGGAAGGTACCCTACCACTGAAGCAGTTTTAAGTCAAAGCCTACATACAGCAAGATTGAGCCGGAGGGTGGCAGCTGCCCAGGAAAGCCCCAGTCCAGCCCCAGAAATCCCACTCACCTGTGGTGAGACAACACCGTCTGCATCACTCCCTCTAGTCACATTATTGCTTTTAGGAGGGAACGGGCTTATGGTTTTCTGCTCTCTTGAATCCTGTCCATTTGTCAGCAAGTCTTCCTTTGGACTTGGGTGGCCTTCAGGAACTGGTCTGTTGGCCACCAAGCGCCTCAGCACTCGATCCTTCAAGCGCTCTGCTTCACTTCGGCTGCTTCTGGATTTTCTATCCAATGCTCCAGCTGCAGCCTCGCTGCTGGGGCTCACTGCTAGCTCCCTTTGCAGGAGTTGTACCCTGTTACCTGCCAAGCTCCGCTGCTGGAGTGATCTCCGCAGTCTTTTTTTCCCCCGGAGAGGGATGTCCCAGTCCAACCACTTGTGAAACCAGGTCTTCACATCACCTTCCATTTGAAACGCTAAGTGCTCTGTGCTTCGTGATTTCTTTAAAAACACCAAAACTGAGCCTGGAAAGCCAGTCCTGTTTGCCTGACACATGCCAGGCGCAGTGCACTTCACCTGGATGCACATATTTTCTAAGAGCCAAAATGCATCACAGGTGGGGCTCTGGCAGCAGGCGCTCTGACAGGAGCGCACAGTGTGAAATCCTTCCAGAAGCTGCAAATGCTGATCTTCCCACGATCTCAAACGGCCACCAAACAGGATCTTTGCTGGCTCGCATTTAGATCTGTTCCAGTTTGCATCTGGAAAGGGGAGGGAAGACAAATAAAGACAATTCTCAATCCTTTAAAGCAGTGGACAACAGATCCTCATCGTTATTGTCACAAATTGAGGACACAGGAGTAATGTGGGAGAGAGGGTGTAGGACAGTAAAATGGGGGCTCCTCAGAATCTATACCTGCCCTCAGTATCCAGTACTTGCACAAGTTTTTAGGTAATAAACTCGTAATCAATGGGACCACCACCCTTTTTGATAGCAATGAAGCGAAATCCATCCACAACAGCAGCAGCAAAATCAGAAACATTCCTGTTTCAGAGAGGACCATCAGGCACAGCCTGAAGAGCGAGGCTGAGGTCACGCAGCAAGTTAAGAGGCAGAAATTGAACCCGGGAATCCCGAGTACAGTTTCTTATTGTAACCAGGAAATGGCATCGCCTCTCTGCCCACAGTCTGCTTTGAAAGGGAACTCTGGAAACAGGGACACTGGCTTGGGTCATAGTGTAAAGGCACATTTTTCTCTTCCACGCTGATGTTTGAAGTCAAGTCACTTGACTGAAACTGCTCCATTTGAGAAGTCCTCACATCTCTCCAAGGCCTGTCCTCGCCACCTGCTCCACCATAGTGCTTTCTAGAACAGAAATTATCAGTCAAACATGCTTTTTAAGAGTCAAGTTACTTCAGGCCTCAGACCAGTGGTAAAGCAGCAACTGCTTTGCATATGGACTTTTTTTTTCTTAGCATGAAAAATTGGAGCACTTGGAGGGATCAATGGATTAAAGGCTTCCAAAATTCAGGGCTCTGCAGATTAAGGACTCCCTAAAAATAGACTAATGACCTATGGGACTGTTACACTGTGCTGTGTTCAGCATCCAAGGGATAATAGGTCACTGGAAGATTACTTTACAAACCACATTGCTGGACTCTAAGTGGTGCAGCTGGAAACTGTGCTCCAGGTCTGGCTCCCTGCCTGTCAAGAATGGAGTTCTTGAGCACAAGACAAATCGGAAATGCTTTTTCTTCATTAAAATAAAGTCTAAATTGTAATTATAATACCTTCATCCCTGTTTCTTGACAGCTCACAAAGTTCAGTAACATCTTACTACTCCAGTAACATTGAATGAATACAGCCTCACGTTGCATTATACCCCCATTCCCTACAGTGGGACCCAAAGAAAGGCTCAGGCAGCAGGAGCTTTCCAAGTGCCAACCATGACACAGACAGAAGTAACGAGGGGGAGGTATTTTTTCTGATCTAGAACCTCAACCTCCTGAAGCATCAATCCTGGAAAACTCCCTGTGAGACCAGAACAGTCCAGGCAGATGCAGGTGAAGCATTTGACTTCAGGACTTTAAACCCCAGCCACAAAGGGACTTACCTCACGGTACCAAGATGGCAAGGAACTCTGACCCTCTGACTCACAGCTAATACCACCCCCACGTGCAGGAGAAAGGGAAAGTCGTAACACTTTTATAACCTTGTATGACCTGGATAACCTTGTTTGACCAAAGAAAGCCAGCAGGGAAGACAGAGTCTCCAGCTACACCAAGAATTTCAACCCAAAAAGGGAACTCGCACTACTATCGTGAAAAGTTTGTTTCCGAGACATCAGAAAGCAGGAAGCAAAAGTGTTATTTATAGCTTACTGTGAAGCCAGCTGAAGACAAGACTCCAGAAATCAACATCAGCTGCAACAAAACACACTTGAGATCTGTGGCCAAGTGATGGGGGAGCAGAGCTCCCTGCGGGTGTCTGAACCCACAACTGCACAGGAGGAGGGGAAGTTCTTCAAGTGAGCAACGTCCAACTGCAACATGTAGATGAATCTTTGTGTGTGTTCAACAGAGAGAGAATTTGCCAACAGCACCTTTAAAATCAGCCTTGCCTTTGTCACACTTCATCAACACACAGCCCTTCCTCGGAGAGCAAGCAGACGGGCAGCCTCTCTGCCCCAGGCAACAACCGACCTCCTTACACCCCGAAGTGCTTGGGCTGACAGTCACCCTGACACCACCGCACACAGGCAGGGACAGCACCTGGCACTGATCTGGTGGGCCTGGAATCAGGACAGAGTACAAAGTGAGGGGGGCCGTACACACAAAAAGTGCACGTGTGTACACGTACACACACTCCCCAGACTTAGAGCAATGGAAGAATAACACTATTGCTGTGTATTTCAAGAGGATCTTAACCACTGAGACTCAGTTTAGCCTTAAAAAAAAAATATAAATAAAAATCACTTTATTAAAGGTGAAGCTCTGTCCCTACTAGATCCTGTAGAAAAGGGAAATGCGCTGCTTCCCACATCCCTAAAATCTCTCCTCCCCCTCAACCAGCACTCATCAGACATCAGCCCTGGCTCACACACACCACTCAAATAAAAGCTTGATACAGAACCCAGGGAAATTCATGATACAGGGAAATTCAGCAGCAGCTTTCTAGTAACAGGCTTAAAACTAAGTACAAAAAGAATGGGGCATATTTAAAAGAAAAGATTGTGCAGGGAAGATATCCTTTGTGAAAAATCACTACATACACAATTATTTTATTTATTCATCCAAAATGTAAAACCTGAATCCCCATGAGCACCTCCTAGGTATGCCAGAGCCAGGACTTAGCCCAGATGACACACCACTACCATGCTGAGAGCATTCTGCTTTTCTTTTAACTCCCTGCTAAACCAAGATGCAGAGATTTTCATTATACATGGTCAGATTTCGTTTCCAGATCTCTGAATGCCCACCTAGGGCATGTTTATTTGAAATTAGCCAATATTACTCTACACTTGCGTTTCACATCTGGAAAGATGAAAAATCTTTTGCCAGCAAAATCTACCCGTCCCAAAACACTTCCTCCCTGAGAGTTCTGCAGGAACATATGCTGGGCCAAACGAATTGTTGTGACAAGAAGCCACACGCTGCCATTTGCAGCCTTGCAAAGGGGGAACCTCCAGAGAACCTGGTGCAGCACCTGCACTGAGCTGACATGGACCTACATGAAATGAGAGAAGGCAGCTGCGAGTACCAGCAGCGTTACCAACTCCTGCTTACTGTGAGAGCAGCCTGTTCAGTCCCTCCCAGGTCCCTGTGCTGGCCCCATGGCAGCCACACACACATACAGGGACTCGCGGGGTGGGTCAGCAGTAAATCCTGTCACTGACACCATCAATGCCAGCAGCTTCAGAGAACAGCATGAGAAACCGGTCAGCAGGAACGTCCCTGAGGACAAATTCCCTCCTAAGCCTACCCAGCCCAGCACAACACAGATCACAAGACGCCAGCACAGCGGGTGTGCTCAGTCACTTCTTAGTATTGTTTTTGTCTTTTTTTTTTTTCTTCTCTAGTGTATCAGTACAAAAAATGCTGCTCTTCCCAGGAACTCCGGAGTTCCTGTCCCAGCGATGCAGCTCACGGCTTTGCTGAGCAGCAGGGGAATGGAACTGACAAGAACAGTTTCTATTAATAAGCTCAGGTTCACAGACTTGCTCAGGCAGTTAATCCCTCCTGATATCAGATTAATGATTAAAGACTTGACTCCATAGACATTTTTAATCTGTCACATGTAACCAATTATGTCAACACAGTTCCTCTTGCGTAACTCTGCACAACCACACTAATTTCTAGGCAGCCATAATTCCTCTTCAGTTTCACAACCTCTGCAGCCTAAGTGAACAAACAAGACCAAAAACTCCACAGTGGAAAAAGCGTCCATGTAAGGACAACTACGTCACATAGAATTACAGTTATTTCTGCACACGCATCAGCCTTCAGGATTTTAACTCTCCCAAGCAGATCAGCCCTCGAACACTGCAGCACTGTGCAGAACGCTTCCCAAGAGCAACAGAGGATCGGCAGCTCTAGCTCTGGACTTCTAAGACATTACTAAAACAGGAAACTCCAAGGAGGAAGCCCAGTCTACAAGGAAACACGCGATCCACCTGACACGCCACCCAAACACGCAGTGCTGAGAACTCTTTGCTAAGGCCAGGAATATAAATATATCTTTCCAGCTTCTAAATTAGCTGATTAAGGTCACACAGCTCATTAGTTTAATCAAATCTGTCACTCAGTAAACGCTCAGGAAGGCCTGGTGAAACAGAGATGCTACAGCAGCCTAGAAAACATGTCCACAAAACTGAGAAACAAAGTAAAACAACCCCCCTTTTCAAATCTTGCTACCATTAAGACACAACAACCTTTCCAGCAGAAAGCAAGCAGCTGGCTGCTGTCACACGGGTTGACACATAATGAAGTCACCACTGCCTCAAACCTGTAACTGACTGCAACTTGAAACGAGGGTGAAAAAAGGCACTGAAAAAACTTTCTAAACTAAGATCTGGTGAATGGTACACGCACATCCAAAAAATACAACCTCCTGGTGAAAACGTGACCTCAAAATACTCACAGGTACTTAACACGTCTCTCTGAAAAGTCATAATCAGCACTTTTTAAATAAAAAAATCCCCACACAATCCATTACGTGAGAACTTCCATACAAGCCTCTAGCTTGGTTATTTACTTGAGTGGGAGGCTGGTTACTCAAGTTTGAACAGGAAATAAAAAACCCAAACATAACAATGGCCTGTAGGGAAATACAGACTATTGACATACTGCATCTGGGGAGAGTTAAACATTTGAGGGCTAAAAAGATGTTCTTGCTGTCCTGATTCCCCTCAAGCATCCCTTAGCTGAAATTATTTACCAGAGTATCACTCATTAATTTTGCAGAAAAGAAAGATTCTCAGCTCAGAGAAAGGTCTCTATGAGATACAGGCAAGTGCCTGAAAGCCAGCAGCGCGTGTGAGGACCCACAACAGTAGCTGTGGGACACAGACCCCCTGCTGCTGACCACTTGGTGACTCAAACCAGCAGTTGGTTATCAGAGCTACAGGGTGTTACGAGAAGGAACCCCCTCACGCTCCACATCTCTCCCACTCATTTAGTAACTGTTAAGGGTGGGGTTTTGTTTGTTTTTTTTTAAACCAGCTACAATGGCTAGCAGCAAATAATTTCACCTTCCCCTCAGGATATTTTAAACAAGTGAAAGGGATAAATACCATAAAAGCTATAGACACAGTCCCAGAGAAAACAGAAGAATCACCTGCTGAGGAGCACAAGGCACACAGGCAAGCACACAGGTAGAACAGCCACAGACTCCTCAGCTCCCTCGCAGGTTTTCCCAGGCAGTACCGTGACAGGAATCGGGCGCTAATGCTGAACTTGGCTTCCAACCTCTTCTCCATGGCCTTTGTGGGCTGCAGCGGGGTTCTGGAAACATAGAAGATATGAAACACAAAACATCCACTGGCAATTGATATGTTCTTGCAGAGTTTCAGTTGACATTATGAAAAGCATGAGGCATTTGCAAAGGAAAAGGAGTGTCTTATCTTATCCGCTGTGACTTAGTCCAACTGCTGCTAAGTAACTATCGAGGTACAATACTAAGGTGAAATCCACAGCAGCAAAGTTTCCAGTGCTGAAGGCCAGTGGGCCACCACAGTGGCCTTTTCCATTACCCTTCTGATTTCCTCCTCTACCACTTTCAGTGGCAAAATACCTAATATCACAGTCTGGTGGATTCCAAAGATACACATGGGAAATTTCAGTTTCAGACATGCCACAGGCAGTGGACACCCAGCCAGCACCACGAGCATAAATAAGACAAGCACTGATAAACCCAGCACATCTGCCTGGCGATGTCATCGCTCACACGTTGGTGCTGGCTGGTACCAGCCAGAAACAAAGAGAGACAAGAAGCCAGCAACACTGAGAAACAGGGAGATAAAGACCTGGTTTGCCTCATATTTTGCTCCACAGGGCACAGAACACAAAAGCACTGAGGCTCCTTATCAGCCTTTCCTTATGCTACTGAAATCTAAGTTAGCTCTTAGTGATATGATATGAAAACATTAATTATTTCACAAGTAATAAATATTATCTGTTTTCATAGAGTAACAAAGCACTGTTGGGCAGAGTTAAGCCTGCCTTTTGTAAAGAATCAAAGGGGAATATTGTTAGAGATGGCTGGACTTGATAATCACAGAAGAACAGAACAATCCAACCCAGATGATTCTATGAGCCTATCAACCAGGCCAACCGCTTAACCTTTCATCCTGCGTTAATTCCCCAGGGAATTTCCCCCAACTGTCAGGTACGGAAGAGCCACCGGAGGCTGTCCCGGTCCCCTGCTGCCAGGGCTGGCCCCGGCCGGGAAACCATGAGTGGGGACGCGAACCTGCGGCTCCTCACCCAACAACAGGTCCTTCAGGAAACTTCCCGGCCCCCCGGGCTCTCCGCTCCGCCAGCCCTAGGCTCCCGCGGGGACCGTCCACGGCGACCCGGGACCGGCCCGTCGGCGCCCACCAGCCGGACTCGCCCCGCTGACAGGGCGCCCGGCCCGACTCCCCTCACCCCGAGCCGTGCGCAGCCTGTCGGTGCCCCCGGGGCCGGGAGGAGGGAGGGCACCGACAGGTACGTACCAGGGGCGCATGGCGAGGCGAGCTCGGCGGCTTCTCAGCGGCCTCAGGAGGGCGGCAGGGCCGGGCCGGGCCTCCAGCGCGGCGGGCCGGGGGGCACCACGGCCTCCTGCCCCGCGGCCATGGCGGCGGCGGGCGCCCGCTCACCCTTCACCCGGAAGCTGAACCGCGTCTCCCGGAACCGGGACCAGGATCGGGACCGCCTCAGCGGGCACCCTCCGGTGGGTGCCGGGGCTCCGGGGCCGGCTGTGCGGGCTCAGCTCGGCGCGGGGCGGGGCCGGACCGCCCTCCCACAGCCAGCGAGTGAGGAGGCCGCGCACCCACAGGTGATATGCCCTCACAGGCCGCGGGGAGGAGGTGGCTTCCGTCACTGACCAACAAGGCGCTACGTGATTGGCTGGTGGCGCGGCAGCGGCTCGCCGATTGGCTGAGAGGCGGCGAGAGCGGAAGAGCGGTGAGGGAAAGGGGCTGAGAGAGGCCTCGACTGCCAACCGGTCTGCCCGGCCATGGCGTCCGGCAGCGCGGGCGGACACTCGACGCTGAAGAGGTGCCTCAGCGTGCTTAGAGACGCGAAGAACGACAGCGAGCAGTTCGCGGCCCTGCTCCTGGTGAGGGACCCGCCATCGCCTCAGGAAGGGGCAGGGGGAGGCAAAACCCGCCTGTGGGGACAGGCGCGGACAAGCTGGCGGGTGATGGGGGCTCCGGGACAAGGTGCTTCAGTGCCTCGGTGCTCCCGACAGCAAAACGGGGGGATCCCGGCCTTCATTTGGATGTTGTGGGGTTAATCATTGCTGTATGCAGCTGTTGAAGCGCCCTGGTAAAGCTCTGGAGGAGCACTTAGACCAAAGGCCCAGCCCAGCAGTTAAGGGTTAACGTTTCTGTACTACTGAAAGTGGTTTGGGCTTCTTATTTTTCCCCGTTCAATCCTGTAAATTTAGCAGGGCCTCTGTGCACTCACCCCGGGTTTGCCTTGTAGGTGACCAAGGCGGTTAAAGCCGGAGAACTGGATGCAAAGACCCGTCGCCAGATCTTTGACGCCATTGGATTCACATTTCCCAACCGCCTGCTCACCTCCCGGCAGCCCCCGGCCGGCTGCCCCGAGGACACCTTCCGGGCACTGGGCCTCACGCTCCTGGCATGTTTCTGCACTGATCCAGAGTTAGCTGGTCACTCCCAGATCCTGAACAAGATTCCAACCTTCAATGACATCCTGGTTTCCCCCTGCAATCCGGACAGCACGTCCATGATCGATGATGTATACCAGTGCCTGAGCGCTGTCCTGGCCACTGCCAGGGGCCCCAGAGAGCTGGTGACCAAAGGAACAGTGTCTGCTCTCTGCCAGGCCTACCTGAATGGCAGTTATGGCTCTGACCGTGCCTTGACGCTGCTTCTGGGGCTGTTGGCCATAGCAGAGGCGAGGTGCTGGCAGAGAGACGCTCCACACCTCTTGGCCGTGCTGAGCAAGCTCTCCAATGATTTTCTCAAGGCTGAAGACATGACCAAATTTGAGTTGTGTGAGCTTTTGCCACACTTCATCCCCCTGTCGCCACCCCTCACGCAGGACTCGCAGGGCTGCGAGTGCCTCCGTAGACTTTACAAAGGGCTGGCAAACATCTTGGGCAGTAAACTCAGCCAGTCTCAGCGGGACCCTGCTCTGAAGCTTGCTGCCTGCCTCGTGCAGGCCTGTGGGACAGAGTGGATCCCAGCAGGGAGTGCTGGAAGCAAGTTCTTGGCCTTGCTGGTGAACTTGGCATGTGTGGAGGTCCGCCTGACCCTGGAGGAGCCAGATCCCTTGGAGGTGGAGGGGAAGAAAGAAGTGGTAACAGCCTGCTATGTCCTTATTGAGACAGGGATCCAGGAGTGCTTGAGAGAAGAGAAGCCGCTACTAGAAGAGGTGCAGAAAATGCAGCTCATGAGGATCATGGAGGAGGCATTTGGAGCTGTAATATTCTACTTGAGACAGGTGATTCGGGAGTTTCAAGCAAACAGCATGTTTTTGTGGGTTTCTCTGGGTGGCTTCGATAGGGTGTTCACTGGGATGCTTAATGGGCAATCAGCAGCTCACAGTTGTAGCTGTGTAGAGGAAAATGTGCTTCTTGGCCCACTGTGGTTTTCACACCAACAGCTGCTCAATAGGACAGCAGCCTAACATGCCATTTTCTGTCTGCTTTCTTCTTTGTTCAGGTTAAACAGGAAGAGCTACAAGATCCTTTCATATTTGCTTCTGTTCGAATCCTTGGAGCCTGGATGGCAGAAGAGACGTCCTCCCTCAAGCAGGAAATCTGTGAGCTCTTGCCCTTCCTTGTTGATTACGCCAAGAAGCTTTTCAAAGAGGGCAGCCCAGCTGGGAGTCTTCCCCAGCCAGAGCTGGTCAGCACCGAGGGCTCTGGCTTACCCCAGGATGCTCTGAGGTGCGTATTTTAAGCACAGAGTTGATGCATTTTAGCACAAACCTGCTCAAACCTTTTTCTATTTTCTGTTCTCCCTGCAGTGCCAGTTCCGTGACCCTTTTTTCTCCCCAGTTAGAATGGGTCTAAGCCCTACACTTACATCCATCTCACATTCCAAATTTCTTTTCTCTTCCAGATTTCTGCTACCTGGCTTTTGCCATTTAACGGCAGAGGACAAGCCCCGGGACATCCTCATCTCGGAAGGGGCACCAGCACTGCTGTGTGAGTACTTCTTCCATCAGTGGGAGGTGCTGATGTCTGAGCCCATGTCCCCAGCTCCAGTGACGAGCACTGAAATGAGCCTGCAGACGATGTGTGGGATTTTCCTCAACCTGGTTGTGATGGCACCAGATCTCATCAGGTAACAGTGTCCCAGGCACTGTCAGTAAGAAGAGGGTACATTGTGAAACGAGCTTGCAGGATCTTTTAAGACACTCTGCCGAAACAGGGATGTCCCTTTTTCAACACCAATGATGTTATTTTTTGGGGTGCTGCGTTTAACCTTGACCTTTTCAGGTGCTTCTGGCTCTGCTCAGGAAATGCGTCTCAGGGTTTGCTTTCTCTCTAGGCGAGACAAAACCTTTTCCTCCTTGATGGAGCTGTTGCTGAAGGCTCTTCCACTTCTGCTGCCCCAGAAGGATCACCTGGTTCTAGCAGCCAACGTGGCCACGCTGGGCCTGATGATGGCCAGGATCCTTGCGAGTTCAGCAGGTGAGCAGAGTTCCCACGGGCAAGCTGCACATGAGCAGAGACCAGGCCTAGGTGTTTGGGCTGGAAAAAGCAAACACTAGGGAAAAAGGTCCAGTTTCTGTCATTGGAAAAGTATCAAAACCAAAAACCTGGAGAAGCAAGGAACATGCAGAAAATTCAGTAGGGTAATGGGCTGGGATTAAGAGATTTCTAGGGCAGGAGGGTGGTATCCTGCTCTCCCTGAAAGCTGCTGCTCCAGACAGACCCCCTGGAGGGCCCCTCCTTTGGCTGAACAAGCTCTGTATCAACTCGCTCATTTCCTTTTTCTTCCAGTTCTTTGGGACACCCAGTCTGCCAAGGACTTTTTCGGAGCTGCCATTCACTTCCTCTCCCAGGCCCACACCGCCCAGGCAGACCCCGGCAGCGAGGGCTTGGCCGTGGCCGTGTCTCCTGCCTACGCCAGCGCCTGGGCCGACATCCACGAGCTCTGGTTCCTGGGGATGCAGGCCCTGGCCGGCTCCATCCCGCTTTTCCCGTGGCTACCGCAGGCTGTCCTCCAGGCCCAGTGGCTGGAAAACCTCTCGGAGCTCCTGACCCGCGTCTCTCCAGCCTCGGTGGATTTTGAGCTCATCGCCGCTTTCCAGGGCGTGCTGGTAGAGCTGGCCAGGGCCAGCCAGCCCTGCAGGGACATCATCCTGTCACACCAGGGCAGGGAGTGGGCCAACCTTTACGGGATGGCAGCTTTGGAGCAGTGCCTATCTGAGCAGTGAGGAGCCAGCAGCACCCCGCTGCGGGACATGAACCCACACACAGATCAGTTCAGTGTCTCTCACGCACCCTTTGGTACCGGAGAGGGACAAAAACACATTGAAATCACCAAACTTTGTAAAAAGTGGAGCTCGGGATGGTTTGCACCGTGATGTGCAGAACCTTTGCTGCCTCAGAACACTTCACCACTCACCTCCTTGACCTTCTGTTTGTATTTCTTTTTAAAAACAGCCTGGTTTATTATTAAAGATGTTTTCTGATGCCTTGTTTTTCGAACTCCTGCAGTCTGGGGATTTCTTTCTGCCCAGAGCCCTGGGAAGTTGCCTGCTTCTCCCTTTAATGTGCTCTCCCAATTTTGTCACAATAAACCCTTCAGGATGTCACCTTATTTTACATCAGAGGCCTGCACACGTTAGTACAGTAGCTTGGCATTGCACACAGAAGGGTGCAGAAGGCAGGAACAGGAAAAGCTTTAAATTTTATTGCTAGAATAACTCCGTGACTTGGCCCAGACCTGTCCCCTCCTGGGGTGAAGCTGCACAAAGGCCCTATTGCCGTGCTGTGGGATGACCACATCCACGGTTGGTACCGTAATTCCAAATTAATTCCTACAAAACCTTCACGGCACCACCTGCTGTTGCCTTTTTTTTTTTTTTCCCCTGTAAAACTCCTTGCAGAAGGGATTTGGCTCTGCTCAGGCTCCCTCTCGCTGCAGGGAAGGGATGTACAGGGAAGAGTTTTTCTGCTTTTGCAAGACGGGGGGGTTCCAGCTGCAGCGACCTGGGCTCTCTGCAGCCCGTGGGTACAGAGTGGGGCAGCAGAAAGGAGGGAGTTACACCTCGCTGTCTCCCTGCAGACCGAGGAGCAGTTTGCATTTCAGAAGAGAAAGGCCAAACTCACGATGGGGGCATAAATCACTTGGACCAGCACCTCTCGGGTACCCCGTGAGCCCAGGCGTAAAAACCCCTGGGAAGAGCAGCTGGGATGGGCGGTATTTGGGGGTTTCTCGGGGGGGGAGAATGGCTGCAGCTGGGGTGAGATGGGATTTGGGGGTTTGTCCAGGGGAGAGCGGCTGCAGCCGGGGCTGGGAAGGCTTTTCCACCAGGTGTCAGCCGAGGAGCTCTTTGGGAGCCGCAGCCTCGCCGGGGACCAGCTCTGCGGGCGCAGCAAGGCACCGATTCCAGCTGCCCCCCAAACTCACGCCGGGGGGGGGGCTGTGGAATCATCTGATCGAGAGGAAAAATAATAATTCAAGAACAGAGCTGTCTCAAAAGGAGGGCTGAGTCTGGGTGCGTTCCTGCTTTACACATGTTTTTAGCTCACTGTTTTACAAAAGCAAACTCCTGACATCAGCAGAGAGGAGACGTCTGCTGTTACTCAGGAAAAAAAAAATGTATATATCAAAAAAAATAAAAATCTTTCTGATCTTTGCAGCTCAGCCCTGAAAAGTTAACACAAGTTGGAGCAAAGGCAGGTGCTGCCAGAAGAAGGCAACGCGAGCCAAGAAGGCAAATGAGCCTCCTGGCCCTGGAAAAGAGCATAACTCTGCCCGAGCGTGGGCTGGGAGAGCTGCCCCCCAGCCCAGCACCACCGGGAAACATCAATGCACTGGAGGAGTCAGAAACACATTGCAGATAGTCAGAAAAAAAAAAAAAACAACAACCCCAAACATCCAAACCCTCAAACGCTTTACCTTCGACTGTTCCCCATCCCACATGCTCTTCTGCCTCTGGTCAAAGGGTGTGGGCTTCCCATTAATGAAAGGCTATCATTAGCGCTAATGAGAGATACGTGCCTGTATCAGCAGGAGGGTGATCTCCTCTCTCCCCCAGCGCTGCACTGGGCTGGCTGTGGTTCCCAGTACTGGCTTGGCCATTGTCCATCCCCACGGGCAGCAGTAGGAGCTTCCACAACACCTGACTGGAGCTCCAGGCTGGGCCTGCAGGACCCCGTCCAAGACCAGAGCAGCTCTAGACCCAGAGGCCTTGGGCTGCTGGTCTTTAATTCCCAGGCAGGCTACCTGGGAGCCAACCGGGAGCCCAGGGAAGTCCTCCAGCTCATCCTTCACCACATCCCAGGGCAGTGGGGTTCGGCCACCAGCAGGTGCCTGGAGAGGAGCACCTGTCCCTTATTCTCACACTCTTCAAAGGGAAGTCCCATCAGGTGCGGGAAGGACCATCCCTGAGACCCCGGTGGTTCACCATATACTTGGTCTTTTCTATAACATGCAACACGCTCCTCTCAGCTGCCCCTGGGCTGACAGGGGACAGGGTGAGACACCAGCCTTGCTCTGGGATGTTACCGAGCTGAATGCCAGACGAGATGTGTAGGTGCTGGGGCTCCTTGAGCAATATCCCTGCTCTCCTGTCCCAGGACACCACTTTCCAAACACATTCTCGGCCAGAGAACCCCTAAAGGGCTGTTTTCCCTCCCCAGGACCCCTGGGCTCCAACAACAGCACGTTCAGGAGGGAGCTGGTGGAGGCTCCTGCCACCCAGGTGTCTCCATTGGCTCTGCTTTGTGAGCGTCTGCAGACCCCGGCGTGCCCCCAGCCCAGCGCCAGGGAGATGGTGCCCCAGCAGCCTGGCCAAGGCTTCGAAGGCTGGAGGGTCCCTCCTTGGCCACCCCGAGCTTTGCGAGGCCAACAGCAGGTCCTGAGATCCCAGCCCGGGGTGGGAGTGCAGCCACCAACACCCAGAGCAGACCGTGCTTTGTCTCCCTGAGCATTTTCAACACCAGGGCGAGATCTCCAGGAAGAAGATGACCGTTCACCGTGGCTTGGACAAGACGGGTAAAGCCCCAGCGGAGCAGATGCACACTCTGTTTCGCTTTGACAGCTTAAAGGCCATAATGCCATTGCAGACCCGACCGTGGCGTGCATTGTCTTACAGTGTTTATTCCTATGGCCCCAAAAGCACTGGCAATAAAGTTAAATATTTCATAAGGTTGTTATTTGGCTGCTGCGCTGCAGGAACCCAGCGGGTTCCCTCTGAGCTGCTGCCGGGAGCATCCCCGTGGTCCCGCACGCAGACCGGCTCCCGGCCCTTCCCGCCCGGATTTCTCACCGTTTCACCTCTTTCTGATGAATAAAGACTCCACATTATACGGAGTAGATGAGCAAGGGATGTTAAGAATGAACTGGAACATAACTGCAAAATACAGCATGTCCAATCCAATTTTTCCCAGCAAATGAAACAGATCTGGTGGAAAATAAATACAGAACTTCCAGGAGCAGCGACGTTCAACAGCATCTGAGGGGAGATGAAGAGATTTGAACAGATGAGCCCTTTACACCCCTACACATCCCTCCTCCCTCCCCTAAATGCCATCTTTAATAGAAATAAATTAGAATAAATGATCAGCCCTTGCCTCCTAAAGACAGGTGGCAGGGTAATATTAAAAGAAATGAATAAAAATTCATTTAATGAGCATTGTTAATTAAACGTGGAAATCAAAGAGGTTCTGAGTGGTGGGAATTCAGAGGAAAAATGAAAATGAAGGGAGCCGTAGCTCGGGGCAGGAAGAGTGGAATTAAATGAAATGCAATGCGGGGTTGTTTGTTAATGCCTATCACACATCACGGCGTGTGACGGGGCCAAGGGTTTGTTCTCCGCTCGCACACGGGTTCCACGCTGCCACCAATGGAAACTCCTGCGCGGCCACGGGCAGCCCCCTCCCGGCGGGCGGCACGGTGAGACCGGGGGGACACGGCGTCCCTGGGGCCGGGGGTGGTGCGGGAGCGTGTGCCTGTGTCCCTGGGTGCCGCGGGGAGGGGGTGCGTGCGGGGGGTGCGTGCGGGTGTGCATCCCCCTGCATCGCCGGGCGGGCGCATCACTGCACGGGCGTGGGCAGCCGCCTGCGTGGGCGTCGTCAACGGGGGTCACTCTGTCCCCCTGGCAGGGCCGCCCCGTCCACCCGGCTCGCCCCGCCGGTGCCCGGTGCCGTGCTCAAGGACCCGGTGCTGCGGGCCCGCCTCGCCCTGCCCCGGAGGGAGGGTCCAAACGGAGGGAGGGCTGGATGGAGAGGAGGAGGAGGAGGAGGAGGAGGAGGAGGAGGAGGAGGAGGAGAGAGGGCTGGAGGAGGGAGGGGAGGGCGCGGAGGCAGGCACGCTGCCTGTCGTTGCTCCCCAGTTTCCCCTCGCTCTCTCTCGCCCGCCCTCCCGCCCGTCCCCTCGGGCAGGGAGCCAGGCCCGGGGCACCCCCAGACAGTTTTCCCTCTGCCCAGGCCCGGGTTGGGGCTCTCCGTTTCCCGTCGGGGAGGAAGGGGAAGCGCCCCGGGGGGACCCCCCGCCTCTCCCGGCAGGACCGGCCCCGGGCCCCGCTGCGGCCGCCGTCGGGCGGAGGTTGCAGCTGCCCCCGGGGCCCTCGCTGTGCTCACGGCCGGGCCCCCCTCTCCCTGCTCGAGCTAATAAAGTCAAACCGTAGAGCATCGCCGCAGCCCCGCAGCCCGCCCGCACCCCCCGGCCCTCGGGGCTCGGTCCCCGCTCCGGCCCGGGGCGCTCCCCGACAGGGCTCTCATGCGGCGCGGCCCGGGGCGGGGGGAGCCGGGGGTGGCACCGCGGGGAGTGTGAGTGGGTGGGTGTTGCGGCACCGTGCGACACGGGAACGGTGCGGGGAGCGGCGGGAGCGGAGCCGTCCGACGGCGCGGGGAGCGGCACCGGCCGCGCTCCCGGGGGCGGCGGGAGCCCCTCGTCCCCCGCCCCGACCACCGTCGGGAGCTGTCGGGAGCCGTCGGGAACCGTCGGGAGCCGTCGGGGCCCCGCGGGAGCGGGCGGCGCGTGCCCGTCCCCGCGCTCTGACGCGCGCTCCCGGCGCGGCGGGCGCGCCCCCGCCGCTATAACTGGCGTGCATGGAGTCGGGGCCGGCGCAGAGGAGCGGGCGGGAGATGGGAGACGCCGCTCCGGCGGGATAGAGGGGCGGAGACGGGGGCACCCCCGGGGCCCGGCCCGCCCGGGGCTCGCCGCGGGCCCGCACCGATGCTAGTGCACAGCTACCCGGGCATGGTGAGTGCGGGACGGGGCGCGGGCGGGGCGGGACGGGACGGGGAGAGAAAGAGGGGGGGGGGGGGTGTGCGGGGCCGGGGGTCAGCTCCCGCCTCACCGCCGCTGTCTCCGCCGCCGCAGGACCGCGCCGAGGGGCTGCCCGGGGCGCCGGCCGGTGCCCGCCTGCCGCAGCTTCCCGCACTCAACCAGGCGCCCTACGGCTCGGCGCCGCCGCTCTGCCACACGCCCGCCGCCGACTTCCAGCCGCCCTACTTCCCCCCGCCGTACCCGCAGCCGCCGCTGCCCTACCCGCAGGGCCAGGAGCCCGGTTACCCGCACCTGGGGGACCCGTACGCGGCGCTCAGCCCGCTGCACCAGCACCAGCAGCCCGCCTGGCCCCCGCAGCGCGGCCGGCAGGAGGACGCGGGGCTGCTCTCGCAGACCCACCGCGCCCTGGGGCTCGACCCCCGCCGCGAGTACCCCGCCGTGCCCCGCCTGCTCCACGGGCTGCCCGACGGCGGACACGGCCTCCCCGACGGCCCGCTGGGCCTCCACGGCCTCGGCCACCACGGCATCGAGGACATCCAGGTACCGGGGCCACGGAGGGAGGACGAGGGGGCGGCCGCGGGGGCCGGGTACGAAACGGCGGGGACCGATCCCGCCGCCGCCCGTGCCCCCCAGGGGACACGGGGATCCCGGCTGGGACGGGTCGGGCCCCGCGGCGCCCGCACCCCCGGGCGAGGAGGGCTGCCGGGCCGGGAGCCCCGTTACCGGAGCTCGTCCGTACCCGAACGATTCCTCCTGGGCGGGGGGCAACCGGTGGCCCGGATACCGACCGCTCGGGGCCCGTCCGCACCGGGAGCCGCCGGCTGACGGCTCTTGCTTCGGTTCTTTCAGGCCGTGGACGACGGCGGGATGAACCTGCTCGATCAGTCCGTGATCAAGAAAGGTAAGAGCGCGGCGGCACCGCGGGACCGGGCCGGGCTCCGCGCCCCGCTCCTGCCCTCGGGGATCCCCCCCCGCGTCGGGTTTCCCCCCGCGACAGGCGTCGGTCCCGCGGGAGCGCTCTCCTCCCGTCGGGAAGGGCTCGCCGCTGTCCCCGGCGAGACGGAAACGAAAGCGGCGGGTCCCGGCGGGCCGGCGCGTCCCTTCGCCCGCGGCTCGGTACCGAGGCCGCCGCACCTTCCCGGTACCGGGGACCGAGGGGCCCGGACGGACGGGTCCGGCTGCCGGGGAGCCCCCGGGGCCCGCCCCGCCGGCGACCGCGAACGGTTTGCGTGGCAAGCCCCGGGGATGCCCCCGGCGGGGCTCGGCGGCAGCTCCCGGTGCTCCCGATCCCGCCGCCCCGGGCCGGAGCCCTGCGTCCGCCGGCGGGGGAGGCGCTGGGTCACGGCGGAGGGGGCCCGTTCGGCGGGGCTCGTACCGGGAGCAAGGACGCGCTTAACGGGAAGGGCGGGTTGTCGCGGCCGTTGGATCCGGTGCTGCCCGTCCCCGCGGCGGGGAGCATCCCGCAGACCCCCCGGCGGCCGCCCCCGTCCCGCCGCCACGGCTCGGCCCCCGCTTCGGCAGCAACCCCGGGCCTGCGGGGACTCCCCGTCCGCGGCTCCAGAAACGGAGCTTTGCCCCGGGACCGGCGTGGAGACCGGCCGCTCTCTCCCGGGGCCGGAGCGGGGGCTGCGGGCAGGGACCCCGCACGGCCCCCGGGGACTCCCGCCGCCTCTTCGAATTTAGTGCCGGTTCTCCCCGACGCGCTGAGCAGCCCCCCTGCCTCCGGACACCGCCCCGCGGGGAAAACGGCTCCACTCCGTAAAATATTTTTCTAATAAAAACTTCACCGGGGCGTCGGGGGGATGCGGAGGAGTGCGGGGGGGGGGGGAACGGGGGGGATTGATGCGGCCGCTCGGGGCGAAAACTGGTATGAAATATTCAAGCGCCGCTCCCGGGCTTCTCCCCGCGATTTTTAACAAAAACGGGAAGATGGACGGGCGGTGTTTGGCCGCCGCTCGGGGCTGCGATCGCCTGCTCAGGCGGGCAAACGGAACCGCAGCCGCCCGTGCGGGTTCGGCGGGGGTGAAGGCGGGCAGGCCCGGTGCCCGCAGCCCGGCGGCGTGCGGGCTAGCTGGGCGAAACGCCGAGAGCCCCGGGGCAGCGGGAGCTGGCCCCCGGCCGGGCAAAATGTCTTTGAAACACGAGGTTTTAGGTCGGTAAACCGAGGGCTTAGGTCGGTAGCAGCGGCCGGGGCTGCAGCGAGCTCCGGTCCCGGTCCCGGTCCCGTCCCTCCCCGTCGCGCTCGGGTCCCGGTCCCATGGCCCGGCCGCAGCCGAACCCCCGGTAACTGCCCAGCCCCGGCATTCCGGGAAAAATATCCCGACGGTGCGGGTCTTCCCCCGCCGACACCGGCAGTGGCGGTCGTTATGCGGGGGGAGCAGCGTTCACGGTGCGTCACGGCCCCCCTTTTCGTGAAAATTGTTCTTCTAAGAACACGGCTTCGTTACACGCGGCATTTCAGTGGTGCATTAATGACCGTAATTATTTTAGCTTTAATTAGAGCCCACGAGAGGCATTTCATTAAATATCCTCGGATGAGAAACGGTTGCGCCGAGCTGCCCGTGCGGTCCCGTCGGGCGGGAGCGGCGGCCCCGCACTCGCTGCTCGGTGGGCGCCAGCCCCACAGAAAACGCAGAAAACACTCCGGTGGCTTCAGAAAACATTCCTCAATTAGAATATTTCTCTAGAAGTTCGGTTGAAGTTACGGTAGTTTTGGTTTGGGTTTTGTTTTCCCTATTTTTTTTTTCAAAACGTGCCCTTCCTTGGTCCTTCTGGCCTGCTCTCGGGAGGGTTTGTTGTTGTTTAGTCCCAGATTTGTGTCTGCGGATCCCTTAGATCCAGAAAAGAAAAAAAAAAACCAAAAAAAAGAAAAAAGAAAAAATAAGGACGATAAAAAGAAAGAAAAAAAATAAGGCAGATAAAAAGAAAGAAAAAAAATAAGGAAGATAAAAAGAAAATAAGCAGACAGCCCTGGCTGAGGGTGCGGTTCGGCTGCAGCCCCCGCGCCTGCGGAACCTTGCGCTCCCCGCTCCGCTTCTCCTCCTTTCTCCCCGCCGTGTTAACGATGTAAAATATATTTCGGGGAACGGTGGGATTCGGGCGGGGGGCTCGGGGGCGATTCGCTGCCGGGGTGTCCCCGGTTCTGCTGGACGCCCCGCGTTCGCAGGAGCGGCCTGAGAAAGCCCTAGATCCAGAGCAAAGCGGCTTTTTGCGGGGGGGCGCGGGCGGCCTCCCCAGAGCGGCCAGAAACGGCCCCGGGACGGAGGCGACGGGGGGGGTTTCTTGTCGTGGAGCCGGAATCCGGGACCACCCCTCCCGATCTCCGGGATTTCCATGGGGGGTGGGGGAGGGAGGGTGGCGGCCCCCAAATGGGGCGATTTGAACGGCAAAAGCAAGCTGGGGGATTCTGGAAGCCGCAGCCGGGAAAGGGCCCGATCCCGCACCGGTGACCCCCGGGGACAGCGGGTGACGGTGTGCGGGTCGCCCAAATAACCGGGGTGTCCGCTCCGCGCCGGGAGCAGCGCTGCGGGCAGGAGCTGCCCTCCGCTCCGACCGGGAGAGTTAATTACCTCCCAGCCCGCTTTATTCAATTTTAAATATATATATAATAGGGGGTCGTTCTCAGTTCGCTGGCTCCGCTGCTTTAACTGACCCCCGGGGCCGCAGCA
>JAOTQQ010000009.1:1786538-1826731 GCA_026546715.1 Gallinago undulata
AGACAGCCCTGTGCCTGAAGGTGGGAGATTGTTTTGTCCCAGGTTGTCTCCTGAAAGGATTAGCTGATACCCCTTTAAAATGCGATCTAAGCTGTGCCACACTCCCACTTCTAAAAGAGCTGTTGCAACAAAAGCTCCAATATCCAGGGATTGGGCTCTGCTGAGGAGGAGGATTTACCTGTAATGTATCTGAGGAGAGGAGAAAACAGACGTGTAAGACGGGCAGCGATTTGCATGTTCCCCCTGGACCTGTTTTTCCCCTCGCAGCACCCCCAGCTCCAGCTGGAAAAGGAACTGAACAAATAACACCACAATAAGCCATTCAATTGCCAAGTATCACAAATTTTCCTGCTTACAAATCATTTTTGCAGGCAGGTAGCACGGTTCTCAGACGGAAATGAGTCAGTACATCTTTTTCTTTTTGTAGGCAAAAATCTCTTTTCCCCTAGGAATCCCCAGGAGCAGGCGGTGGCGATCCCACAGCTCCCACAGGCAGAGCCACAGCCCGGGCTGCGGATGCGCCTCTCACACTGAACATTTACATGGAAAAGTGGCTCTTCCCGGGAATCACAGTGGTGGTTTATGACACAGGGGTTTGTGAATGTGGCTGGGGAAGGAGAGGGAGTGAGAGGGCAGCTCCGGGCTGGAGCATCATCCACCCAGCTGGTGGCAGAGGGATGCGGATCGCTCTGTGCTGGAACTCCTCAGGGAAAAACAGGAGATTCTCTGAGACTTTCCAGCTCCCTGGGTAAAAGCCTTTGAAGAATGGGTTTCTTTTGCTCCTCCTTCTTTGTACCTGGAACTTAAAAAAACCCCAAGGATCCCACCTCTGCAAACCAGAACAAAAGCATCAGAAACTTCATAGCTTATCTTGGGACACCTTGAAGGCATGAAGCTGCTTCCTCCATCAAAAATTCTATCTAAAAGCTGGATCACAACTGGGCAACCACCAGTTGAGTGGTGTTTCTTTCACCCTGCTGCCCGGTGCCTCCTGAAAAGTCCTCATGGAACCAAGATTGTGGCATTCCTTCACACCCCTCACACCTGGTGTTCAGGGGAATTGCCTTTCCAGGCCTGTCCACCTCCCCAAGGAGCATCTTCACATCCTGTGCTGAGGAGCTGGACCAGCTCCTTCTGGCTGCCTTTGCCACCCAGGGGCTCATCACCTGGAGAAACCTTTCATCCTGGGATCACTTGGCAAGTTTTAATTAGGTGTCACGGCACCCCTCCCAGTGGATATTATTATCTCCATTTAGTCACTGGAGACAGTCAAGCCCAAACTGGGGAGTCAACTTGCCCAGTGTCATAAAACGATTCCCCGGCAGAGCAGGGAGCCGGCTGTGGCCATCCCAGCCCGAGGGCTCCCTGCCACCCCCAGGGGGACAATGCAGGTGGGGTGCTCCCCAGCTCGGGAGAGCCACGGGATGAAGCCTTTGCTGTTCTTGGAGAGCAGGACCTGTTTTGGGATCGCCCTCTCTCTGATTCAGGGTTTTTCACAGCACAGCCCATGGAGTCGTGTGACTCCATCATCCGACAGCTACACCCAAGGCATGCTTTGAAGACAAACTTGGCACAAAAGAAGGCACCTCTGAAGGGAGATCTCAAGCCTCGTGGGTTCAAAGGGAAGATGAAGCCGTGGGTTCCTGCACCAGGACAGGCCACTCGCACCGGAGTTTGTGTCACTCCACGTTGCTGCTCAGTGCTCTCCTGGGAGGTACGGTGTATTGCAAGTGGTACCTGCCCTGCCACGTGAGAGGAGGCAGGGAGGGTGGAAGGAGGCAGCGAGGTGCTGAGCCCCGTGGGATCGCTCCCTGTGACGTTACACGGAGGAAATGGGGACAGTTTCCCTGCCCTCGTTCAGCAGGACACCCAGCGCCTGGGATTGCCACCCTGCCACTCTCAGACTCCAAAATACAAGAGCATCAGGAGGCAAGATGCTGCAGTGACAAATACTGCACAGCATTGGAAAGAAAGCCTGGAGTGATAAAAGCAGAGGCCACGCTTACTGAGAGGTCTGTAGCTGCTGCCTGGGCGTTAGGAAGTGCTGTAAAGCCCAGATTGCTTATAAAAGCATTCCCACAGCCCAGCAGCGCAGGCATTCAGCCCATGCCCATACACCTGATCCTTGGTAAATCATTTAACTTGTTCTGTGCCTCAATTTTCCCCAGCAGCAATAATGACCCAGCTCACACAGGCACTGGGAGCCAGTTAATGACTTAAGTGGCTGGTCCTGTCCCAGCCCTGGGCTGGGGATTAGCGACGGGCGAAGCTCTCTGAGGTCTGTCAGCAGAACCTTGTTTCAAAATCAGTTTTCCCTTTCAAATCCCATCCCTGTGACACTGGTGCTCACCTGCATCCAGCCCTTTGCTCCCCAGGACCGAGGACCCACCAGGGCAAAAGGCTTCAGTTTGTGACCCCCGCAGCTGAGCTCATCCCTACACGCAGAGCTGAGGACCAGCAGCACCAGTCCAGGCTCCTTGATTTGCTGAGCTAAAAGCAGCAGGATTAATCTGAGCTAAGCAGCACTCCCATGGGGGGAAAAAAACCTCTCAGGAACCTCTGTCAGCTAAAGGAAAGAGCCAAAAAAAACAAACTTTAGAGAGACAAAGTGAAGCACCCAAACCTCAGCGACCAAGGTTGTCTCAGGGAGCAGACAAAGATTTATTTTCTTTTTTATCTTTGCCCCATGTGGATACATCTACTTTCTCTCCAGGAACTCACCCTGGAGCATCACCAGGACTGGTCCCAGGGCTTTGTTCCCTCTCCTGCCATCCCCAGCTCCCGGGGTGACACTAAACCCACACAACATCTCATTTTCTCAAGAGCCCCCAATTTCTTGCATAAACAGGTGAGGCAGTAGCAGAGCACGGATGTTCACCCTCATGTTCCCCCAGTTCAGTGGTCAATTTGCCATGAGGCTCCTGACCAGAAGCCACTGGTACTGATGGGTCCAGCTGCAGACCCTGTTTTTTGGGAACAGCCTTTCCCTAGTGCTGCTGCAGGGTCCCCTCCACTCACCCATCTATCACACAGTTTGTGGAGCTCACATGGGGGAAATTAGGAAATAATAATGATGGATATAAGAGAAAAAGACCTTACACTCCCCGGGAGTTTTCTGAGCTGTCGCTAAAAGCCCAACATCCTTGTCTTCTCCTTTCTTTGACTGAATCAACCCAAACACAGCCTCACAGAGGAAGCTCAGCTTGTGACCTGCCCTTTATATCTTCCTGGGCTGGGGGGACCCAGCTGAGCCCTGTCCCTCTCATCAGGCAGGGCTGGGAGGGGGCCAAGCACCTGGGCACCAGCCACTAACCCTTTCCTCATCAGCCTGGGCAACGTGTTGGGTCCATCGCTGTATGAATGAGCATCTCTGGGGCGTGTTTTTGGTGAAATCCTGGTTCTCCACAGTCATGAGTGGGAGCTGAGCCTGCCCAAGCTGCTGCCTTGGGGGTGAGCAGGGTGAGAGCTGGGTTATTGAGGGAAAGGCACTGTCCTGTCATAGAATCATAGAATTGTCTAGGTTGGAAGGGACCTTAAAGGTCATCTAATGCAACCATCAACCTAACCCTGACAAAAATCACTAAACCATATTCCTAAGGACTACGTCGACCTGTTTTTTGAACACCTCCAGGGATGGTGCCTCAACCACCTCCCTGGGCAGCCCATTCCAATGCCCGATAACCCTCTCTGTGAAGAAATGTTCCCTAATATCCAATCCAAACCTCCCCTGGTGCAACTTGAGGCCACTGCCCCTTGTTCTGTCTCCTGTGACCTGGGAGATGAGACCGAATCCCATCTCTCTACACCCTCCTTTCAGGGAGTTATAAAGCATGAGAAGGTCTCCCCTCAGCCTCCTCTTCCTCAGACTGAACACCCCCAGTTCCCTCAGCCTCTCCTCACCAGACTTGTTCTCCAGACCCCTCACCAGCTCCGTCGCCCTTCTCTGGACCCGCTCCAGCCCCTCAATGTCTTTTTTGGGGTGAGGGGCCCAAAACTGGACACAGTACTCGAGGTGGGGTCTCACCAGCACAGGGGGAGGATCACCCCTCAGGTCACCATGCTGTTCTTGTCACGTGTCAAGGATGGCCATCTCCATGGCTGAGTCCAGGAGCCCTCAGAAGGGGTGACCCGTGCAGTGACAATGATGTGACATTTCCGTTCCCGGCATCAAAGCACCGTGTGTGGGGTCAGGTCTGCTCCTCTGCTGGGACATGGTGGCACCGAGAGCCTCCCGCTCGCGCTGTGGCTGTTTGGCACCCGGCGAAACCTCGTGGTGAACCTCCCATCCCCATCCCCTGCCCCACTGCTGCATTTCCCTACCCCGTGGCTGGGACAGACCCTCGCCATGGGGCACGTGGCTCGTCCCGGTGGGGCCGGCCGCCTGCATGCACCCGTCCGGGTTCGGAAGGGTTCCGTGGCGCAGGGGTCGGCGTGGCCAGTGCGCCGGGGCGTTGGGCTATCGGCTGCGCTCCCTGCCCACCCGCAACGGTCTCATGCTTCCTTCTTGTCTGCAGGCTGGCTCAGGTGCTCCGATCACCTGCTGCTTGCGGGAACGGGGAAGCAGCAGCTGAAGATCGAGGGGGACTTTTGGTTTACTCAGATGACAAGAGACAATTTTGGTTCCCCCAAAGCCAAGGAAACAAAGCTGTCAGGCTTTAATGGTAGCTTGTCTCCCTCCTGCAGCATGTTTATGGACAAACAAGCTGCAGATCAGACCAGGCAAACAGCAGCAGGTGAGGCCAAATAACAATAATTAATAATTAATGGCGAACGTGGCTATGTTTATTCTTGTTGTATTGAGGCAACGCTGTCTAACGGATGAAGCACTGTTACAGGACTCCAGAGACCGGCTCAGCTTCCAGCGCTGCCGCAAACCGCTGCGGGATGGGTCTGCCACCCCTTCCCTTCCTCCCTCCACATCCCCCCAGGGGGGCAAGCCCTCCGTGACACGGCCAACCCCATCCCATGCTCACCTGTGCAGAAATGTGCTGGGGCTCTGGCCGCGGTGGGGACCCGGAGGCAGAAGAGCGATGCCAGTGGTACCTTCTGCGACGTGCCCGCAGGGTTGGCTGGTGGCACGGAGCTGCCTGCGCCGGGCATCAACCTCTGGGCCACAGCTCTTTTTGGGGGGTTTGTTTCTGACAGCCAGGTCGTTCCTAGACATGCCAGTACGTGTTTCAAACCTGTCGTGGTGTCTCCATGTCATGGCCCCGCTGAGCATCGGCACCCATCCCTGCCTTCCCCCCGCCCTGCCCGTCCTTCCCCCCCCAGGAGCTGGGTCAGACCCAGCCCCAGTTTGGTTTTCCACAGGCTCCGGCATTAATTCCTGCCGGGGCCGGCTGGGTTTGCCCCCTCCATAGATGCCATGTCTCATGGACACGCGTGGCGAAGGCATGACCCCCCGCTCCCCTGCATGGCCGCCCGGTCCCTCCGCATGCGGCGGGGATGCACGTCACCGCACGGCTCCGGGCATGCACAGATAGACAGAAGACGTGGATTACGCAGAGCTGGAGGTGGACAGGCAAAGCGTTTGATACTCCCAGCTCTCCAGGGGTTTGGGGGTGGCCCTTGCTTGCAGCAGACCCCAGCTCCGCGGGTGACACACGGCTGGCAGGGCTGCAGGGCTGGTTGTGACACACGCTCTGATTTTAAGGGTGACCCCTCAAGACAAATGGAACCCGTTCTGGGCCTGTGGAGGGAAGCTTTGAAGTTGCTGCTTCCTGGAAATATCTCTGGTCTCCTACGAGGCACGGTGATGGTCCCACATTTGCTCTTCCCTGAACATCCCTCCACCAGCTACAGTCGTGGCAGAGCCCAGCACGGCCGGGGCTGTCTCCAGTGGGGCACCGGTCCGTGTTGTCCTTCAGTCCCCTGCCTTGCTCCATGTTTCATGCGGAGAGAAAACTTAATGTCCTTTAGCTCCTTCCCATTCATCTTTTAGTCTTAAAACACTGGCCGTTTGTATGTACCATGTGCTGCTTTTTTATTGCCACGCTAACAAGTTGTTGGGCTGTATTTACAATACGCTGATTGTGAGCGCCCACTGATAGTTCCAGCCTCCGGACCCTCCCCAGTTAATTTTTCGGATTTTCTTTTTCATTCTGGGCGTGTGCATTTCCTTCATGAAACCCTCATCTCGCCTGGCATCCCGTGCTGCGTTACTTGCAGGAACCGTCCGGGTGTGTGTTGTGGAACAGTCATTGCCGAGGAGCCACGAGGAACGCCAGGGCTGGAATGATCTGGAGCGATGGCATTTCCAGTCCTCTTTGGATTCTTTCAAAACCTGGTGGTTTTGGTCTTTTTTTTTTTGGTTGGGTTTTTCTTTTTTTCCTTTCCAGGGTTCATTTGGTCGTTAATTTCAGAACATAAAAGCCGGAGAGATTTGGCACAGGTTTCAGCCAGGTTTTTAACCTATAAACCTTTATTGCGTCTCAGAACGTCTCTGACGGGAATGACGTAGGGGAAAACCGTGCCCGCTCCCCCCGGGTGCGACACCGGGGCCCGATGCCACCCTGCAGCTCCATCGCCCGTCTCACCTCTGCTGTTAACCGACTCCTGCCCATTAAGTTAAAGGAATTCTGTGCTGGATTAACTGGGTTTGATTTTCTCCAGCTCCCCTTTTAAGCCAGGGAGGATGGGAGCTCAGGGCTGGGGCTGATCCCAAGGCTGAGGTCAAAGAAACTCCTTCCCCAGGTTCATGTGGGCTGGTGCTGGCAAACACGGCTCTCGGCCAGCCCAGCACGGCCCGGGGTTTCTGCTGGGGGTGGAGGTGGTGGCTCTCCATCCTGCCCCGTGGGATGCTGCCGTGTGCCCGGACCTGGGCTGTGGCTGCCACCCCGTCCCTGAGCCGGGAGGGGACCGGCCGCCGCTGCCACCCACCTCCCCGGCCACCCCGGGAGACAGGGAGGGGAAGCTGGTCCCAGGTCCGGGCAGCGATGCTGCGGACAGTCCTTAACCCCCCGGGAGAGCAGCCCAAAACCTTGGGTTTCATTAACAGGAGAGCTGGGAGGCGTGGGAAAGCAGGCGAGAGAAGAGCCCAGGTTCCTTCCATTATTTTTTTTTTTTTCTTTCCTTTCTTTAGTTTAGCTTCATCACCTCACCTCTCTCCTTTTATTGGGGAAAATATGAAACGAACTGAGATACCCCTGCCAGCCCTGCTGATGTCTGCCACGGCAGGGCACGGGTGCTGGGGGCCAGAAAGCTGCCAGGAGAGTCACCGAGCAGCGTCCCCCGGCTCCGGCGTCTCTCAGCCACGGTCTCTTCTCTCTCCCCCCGCTGTCTCCCAGTGCCCATCCCCTCGAAGGCCAACGGCACCACCATTTCCACCCTGTCGATGAACAAAGACGGCCTGATCGGAGGGGTGACGAACCCCAACGAGGTCTTCTGCTCCGTGCCCGGCCGCCTCTCTCTTCTCAGCTCCACCTCCAAGTACAAGGTGACGGTCGGGGAGGTGCAGAGAAGGCTCTCCCCCCCTGAGTGTCTCAACGCCTCTCTCCTCGGAGGAGTCCTCCGCAGGTAAGCGGCTCCCGAGAGCCCCGGGGCAGCCCAGGGACACGGGTCTGGGCCACGTGCTGAGAGATGGGGGGCAGCCCTGACGCAAATTTGGGGTTGAGCACCAGCTCCCACCCCTCGGATTGACGGAAGCGAGACATTCCGGCGTGTGGTTTTTGGGGAACAGCATTTGTGTTGCTTTTTCTTCTTCTCCTTCAGACCTAAAAGCTTAAACTGGGGTTGGTTACAGTTATCTTAACGTTAATTGCATTATAATTCCCCCCCCCCCTCCTTGTTTTGTCTTTTCAGAGCAAAATCAAAAAATGGGGGTCGGTGTTTAAGGGAAAGGTTAGAGAAAATTGGGCTAAATCTCCCAGCGGGAAGGCGCAAGGCTGCCAACGTCACCCTCCTGACGTCCCTCGTGGAAGGTAAGAGTCTCCCCGCGCCCGGAGGAAGGGAGCCCCCAAATTTGCAGCTTTCCACAAACGAGAACGCTTAAAACAAAGAACGCAGGGGTCCCCCCCGGCCGGGACTGGGAATATCCCCACACAAGTCTCCGTGCCGATCCCAGCACGTCTGTCTGTCTCCCCAAATGTCTCAGACGTTTCTGTCGGAGCAGTCCCAGCCCGTGGGGGAGCGGTGCCCGCAGCCGGGACGGGGACAGGAGCTTCCTTTCGTCTGGATCTAAGGGTGCCCTTCCCTCCTGGGGGTGCTCATGGTGCTCAGTCGGGTCGGCAGAAACCCCAGTGCCAAAGGGCTCGGATAAAACCTCCGAGAGTTTCTCCGCTGGGATGGGTTCCGTTTGGAGCCTGGTTCTGCAGCGCCGAGCACCCAGGGAGGACACTGACCCCTTCTGTCGGGGCTCCATCAACACCCGGGGCCGCGTTTTGTCTCCCATAAGAAGGAAATGCCCCGTGCCCCCCTCCCCTGGGAGAGCAGTGGGGCAGGGAGGAGGTGCCGCACAGCCCCGGGGTGCTGGGGGAGGAGGGGGGGTCGGCAGCAGGTCCCTTGGAGGGAGGGCTGACTATGGACTCGGAGAATCATAGAATTGCCTGGGTTGGAAGGGACCTTTAAGCATCAACCCTCAACCTAACTGATAAAAACCACCACGTCATGTCACTAAGCACCATGTCAACCCATCTGTCACACACCTCCAGGGATGGTGACCCCACCACCTCCCTGGGCAGCCCGTTTCAAGGTTTAATAGCCCTGTCAGGGTAAAAATTTTCCCTAATCTCCAATCTGAACCTCCCCTGGTGCAACTTGAGGCCATTTCCCCTTGTCCCATGGCCTGTTCCTTGGGAACAGAGACCAACCCCCTCCAGCTACACCCTCCTTTCAGGGGGATGGAGAGAGCGAGAAGGTCTCCTCTCAGCCCCCTTTTCTCCAGGCTCCACACCCCCAGCTCCCTCAGCTGCTCCTCATAACACTTGTGCTCCAGATTCTTCTTTTTGGGCTCCATCCCCTTTTCCTTCTTCCCCAGATCCTTCTCCTTCTTCTCCAGCCCCCTCTCCTTGTTCTCCAGATCCTTCTCCTTCTTCTCCAGCCCCCTCACCAGCTCTGTTGCCCATCTCTGGACCCTCTCCAGCCTCTCAATGTCTTTTTTGTGGCGAGGTGTGACCTGTCCTGACGTGTGAGGTGCCCCCGCTCAAAACTGCTTGTTTATTCGCCCCCCCCTCCCCGGTTTTGCCCTATGGAAATGGTGATGTCTCCGCTGCGTCGTGGGAGAAAAGGGACACGGGGTGCAAACAAACGCACTGAGGGCTCCGACTCCCTCCCAGCTTCGGAATCCATTGTGTTTGCCCCCAGCGTGTTGGAGGCAGCTGCCTGCAGTTTCTGAATAGAAAATCATCTCCATTGTTGCCGGCAAATTAAATGACCCGCTTCATTAGGCGGAGGTTGTTACTGAGGGCAGTTGGTTGGTGCTGAGTGAAAGGCTGATTTCCATTAAAAGAAAAGACAGAAAAGAATGAAAGAAAGAAAGAAAGAAAGGAAGGAGGAAACGTACAGTTTGATTTCAGGTGGCTGCTGATGTTTTGGTTACCGCTTACCAGCCCATAGTACATAAAAGAGCGGTGCCGTGGGTGCTGGGTGGATATCGTCCCCTGCACATCACCGTGTGGCACCCAGGGACGTGTCACCCCGAGGAAGGTGCTAGTGCATCGTCATTACTCCTCTCACAGAAACTGGCCCCTGTGTCCCAGGCACCCTCTTTCCTGGACATTTGCTGCCTTGATTTAATTTGTTTTCTCCCCTCTCCCTTCGCAACGTCTGGTCATTTTAAAAAAAAAACAACACCAAAACAACAAAACACAAAACCCTGGGTAGTTTTTTAAATGATAGACTTTAATGACAGACTGTTTCTTACACTGACCCACAGCTGTTGGTGTGGACGGAGGAGCAGTGCGAGGGCTGCAGGTAGAAACGCAGCCTCCCTGGGCAGCCTTTGCCACCAGCCCCAGCCCCAGCCCTCTCTTGGGCATCTGCTCGGCGGGAGCACAGCCCCAGGGGAGCAGCAGGGCTAGCGGTGTGCCTTCAGGGTGGCCCCTCTGCTCCCCTGGGCTCCCACACCTTGGCCCCCTCCTCTGAGCCAGCACCCAAATTGCCTGTAAAACTTGCACACGCTCACGGTGGAAATAAATCCTGGCTCCGGCGTTAGTTCTCACCGTGAGGTCACAGCCCTTTTTCATCCTCACTCATCCTCTCACATCCTCCCAATAACTGCTTTGCAGCAGCAATTACTTTCTGATAGCTTTCTGACGTACAGACGGCTGCAGTTCTCATCCTCCAGGTTCACCTCATCCGCTCGCTCTTCGGAGGAGGAGATAAAGTGGAAAGTATTATCCTTACAGGCACTTTCCCCGTAACGTGGCTCCGCAGAGGGAGCCCCGGGAGCCTGCGACGGGATCTGGGTTAATGCTGTCAGGATGGATGGGCTAATACGAGTGAGCAGCAGGGGGGCAAGTCAAATTAGCTCTGCCTGCCCGCCCGGGATTTCGGGTGTTGGGCATGATCAATTGCCATCAGCTCTGATTATTTCCACGGGGAACGACTGGAGATGGATCAATTCCATCAATGGGTGGGCATTTCCACGGGGTGATGGATACGCTGCCGGCGCGTCCCGCCCGAGGGCCCCGGCTCTCCACGGGAGGATGTCACCCCCTTCCCCCTTCTCACAGCCCCGTCTCATCTCGCCGTCGCAGGGCCGAGGTGGCTTTTTCACCCTCCAGCTCCGTTTTAAATCTCTGCTGAATCGGGAAATTTTGGAAGAAGTAGGGAGGGAAAGATGGAGCAAGGGAATGAGAACCCCCCCTCCCTTTTTGGAGGAGCATCCCAGAGTCACCCCTCGTCCTGCTCTAACTCCAGCACCTTCCTGATGCTTTATTCAATCTGGCAAAAGAAGAAGCTTCTGTTTAGAGCTGGCACTGGGTCACTTAGACCCGTGTGGAGTAATGGTCTGAGAGAGGAGCAGGAGGAACTCATAGCGGTGTCTCTGCACCGAGGACCAAAGGTGGAGAGAGCTCCTGGGGGCAACTGGGAAAGGAAAGTGCTCCAGTCCCAGCAGGAATAAGGCACCTCAGCGGGGTGGGGGAAGTGGCTGCAGAAGGGGGTCCCCTCTGAGGCAGGTGCTGACGCTTGTCCCTCTGTCCTGCCCGCAGGGGAAGCCGTTCACCTGGCTCGGGATTTCGGCTACGTGTGTGAAACGGAGTTCCCAGCCAAGGCGGCGGCGGAGTACCTGTGCCGACAGCACTCCGACCCCACGGAGCTCCACACCAGGAAAAACATGCTGCTGGCCACCAAGTGAGTACGGAGGGCAACCGGCCACCCCGCCTCGGGTACCCCCAGCCCGGGAGGGCAGCGTTAGCCCCGAAAGCTTGCCCTTTTGTGGGGAAGAGATGGCCTCACGCGCTGCCCACGGAGGTGGGAGATGCAGCAGGGTGAAGAGTGAGCAGGGATCGAAGGGCTGCTCTGACACGGGGGAGGGTAACCTGGCCCCAGGGAGCATTTTGACTCCGCATCCGGGGGATGTGATTCTACGGTGTCCCCAGGCTGGAGCCAAAAAACCCCTGGGGAAGAGGGGGGAGGCAGCTGCTGGGGCAGGGAATGGGAAAAGAGACACCCCCAAACACCGCTCACCCGGCAGCGTCCCCAGTAACACCAACCCCTCTCTCTCTCGCAGGCAAATCTGTAAAGAGTTCGCCGACTTGATAGCCCAGGATCGCTCTCCGCTGGGGAACAGCCGCCCCTCACTCATCCTGGAGCCCGGCGTCCAGAGCTGTTTGACTCATTTCAGCCTGATCACCCACGGCTTCGGGGGCCCGGCCATCTGCGCCGCCCTCACCGCCTTCCAGAACTACCTGGTGGAGTCCCTCAAGGGGCTGGATAAAATGTTCCTGAGCAGCACGGGGAACGGGCACGCGGCCGGAGACACCAAAGCCTCAGAAAAAGAAGTGAAGCATCGGAAATGAGGTGCTCTCCTGTCCCCCCCCCCCCTCCCCGGTCACCACGTGCGAGCACCGGGGCTGGGGGGGAAAAGGTGGTCCAGTGCACTGCTTTCTGAACTGCTACGGTTGAACTTGGGGTGAAACTCGTAAAGCAAAGAAAGATAAAAAAAAAAAAAAGAAAAAAAAAAAGAAGATTTAAAGAATTTAAGAAGAAAACAACTCCAATGGGCATAGTGAGAGTGAAAAAAATAAGCCAGGTTAATGGCTTTGGGGGTTTGCCTTTTTTTTTTATTTTATAAATCGTGGATGATGCAGGAAGCCAAGTCATGTGCAATTTTATTTTGTTTTGTTTTTTTGGTGTTTTTTTTTTTTCTGTTTTTGAAAAATCCTGTAGTGAGATCCTAACACACTCGAGGAATTTTTTTCCAACTGAAAAACTGAGAAGGAAGAACAAAAGCCTCATCCAGGGCAGAGGCCGGAGCAGCAGAGGGCAGGGAGCTGGGTCGCGGGCGGCACCTGGATTTATCAGCCGCTTTTCCCAGGCAAACACCCGGGAAACCTTCCCCCCTTCCCCACCTGCAGCCCAGTCCCAAAGCCAGACCAAGAGAGAATTTGCCAGCAGAACTGCTTGGGGTTTAAAGCAGTTTCAGACTTTGTTTACAGTTTTCAAACTGAGACTCGAGGTGGGTTTTCCCCGGGAGGAACCGCAGACCCCGCGGTTCCCAGGGCAGAGACCCCCACGGCTGCGCTCCCAGCGGGGGAACAGCAGGGGAAGTGAAACCCAGGACTAATGAAAACTCCACAACCTACAGATAACAGCACACACCTTTCTAAAATTAATAATAATTAATAAAGCACAAGGAGCAGAACTTGAACCAGGCCAAACTGAACTGTTCTAAATCTGTATATATTTATTTATGTGTAATTAAAAGCTGAAAGTTTTAAGATGTCCAGTGCAAGTTATTTATATCAAATTGAGGGTTTTTTTTTTTTTGTTTTTGGGTTCTATTTGTTGGTTTTGTGTTTTTTTTTTTTTCTTGAAAGATGAAAGTCTTTGGATTTTCTGCCATTAGAAATGGGAATGAAGTTTTGGATCCACAAAACTGTAGCATGGACAAGATAGGCTGTGATGATAATGACTATAGAAGTTCTGCAGGATTTTGTACTTGCTGTTGTTTCTCTTAATGCTGCAATAGATGTACCACACCCACGCCACGATGTCACCCTCATTATCTCAATAAACCTCTTTTTATTTGAAGGAAGCACCTCCATCGTCTTTGTGAGCAAGGATCCTTCTGCCTCTGGGTGGTGAAACGTTATACAGATTTTCACAAACTGTCTCCTCCAGTTCCACGGCTGAGGTTTGACCCGTGTGGTCACAGATGAAGTGCTCGGAGGATGCCAGGAGCTGGCGTTCATGTCCCCAAATCCCAAAGCCACCGTGGCCGAGCCACCGGCGCCTCCGGTAGCGCCAGGGATGAATAGTAAAATGATGTGCTTGAGGTGCTCCAGAACCACTCAGGGCAGTCAAATCTAAACCTGTCTGCGAGGACCTGCAGCAGGACCTCGTGGTATCAAGACAAGGACTGATAAATTAGCAGATAAACTAACCCCACTAAGGCACATGCACTGACACTCTCCCAAGGAGCTGCTGCCTTTGCAGGATTATGAAGGGCAGGACTCTGAGAACAGCCACCTGGGGCTCACAGGAGGTTGGAAATGCAAAGAAAATGATGGGAACTGTTAGAAAAGGATTAGAAATCCAGAACACAGATTATAGTGCATGACATGTGTGTTTGTACAGTATTATATTGGGCTTTTCTCAGGGCTGTACCCATCAGTTTTCTCTGGAGGCTGCAGAATAGGCTGGTGATAATAGAGAAATAATCAAACAGTCCCCAAAAAGGACCACAGGCTCCCAGAGGCGTTTCCCTTTTAGAAAAGTGTGAAAGGAAGCATTTGCTATACTAATATAATTTGTGGGGACGGCTCAGATTCAGAAACTTGCAGCTAAACACTCCCTTCAAGAGCTTAGGGATGCATTTAAATTGGGAATGGGATGGGAAAGGTCCCTTGGCATGAGGTTTGTGAAAGCAAAGACCTCAGCAACAGGCTCTGCAGGTCTGGTTTTGCTCTGGACCTTCCCAAAGGAAGAGCCAGGGAAGAAGGAGGAGCCAGGGAGCAGAATGGAAATACGACAGACACATTAGAGGCTTGTTTACACTTCAAAGCTGTTTTGGATAACGCAGGGTGTAAGCCCAAAGCACAAAAACTATCCCTATTTAAAATTACTCCAAAATAGGAGGGCCCTGTTCTGCATCAGCTTAATCCATATTTAAAATGGATTAAGATAAAGGAGAGGAAGGTGCTTTTGTGCTACAACACAGGTTTCCCTACACGGAGTTATTTAGGATACCCACCCTGAAAGAATTCCATTTGCAGGCACCCTCTGGAGCACGGTATCAGAGAGCAAACTGCACTGCCATACATGATGACAGTGTGTGTGTGTGCTCTGTAATACACAGGCGTGAAACAATTTCATAATGTGATCATCTTATGAAAATCTGACGTGGTCAGGGCACTCTCTGAATATCAAGGAATTCTCAGCCATCGCCACGATGAGCCACACGGAACCGGGAGATGCCGACAGTAATTACATGCCACGTCCATCAGGTGGAAAAATACCTCCCTCCTCATTTTCCTCTGCTTTTGAATGTTTAACGAGGCACAGTCTGGAGACATCAGGATGCCACCACTTACCTTTTAATTGGGAGGAAGTTTGACAATTTGGATTCACTTGTTGATTCTGCCAGGGATGCTCAAGACGGACAACGGACGTGACGCGTGGGACCAACCTTCTAGAAGCACTGAGACTTCTTCCACTTCCCAACATTTTGGGCACTTCTCTTTCTGCAGGCCCACAGAGATGCCCGAGAAGAGCAGCTTTCCGAGGCTGTACCAGGCCAATTATTATTATGAGTTAGTACCGGAGTTTCCCTCCCAGCTCACTGTCAAACAACATCCCCTCATGTGCTCTTTGCCTCTCCATCCTAGGAGGGGAAAAAAAAGAAAAAAAAAAAAAGAGGAGAAAAAAAAAAAGGCATTTACACAATTCATGGCTCAACCCCAGTATAAATTCCCACACTGATCACAAATATTATCGTGGGAAAATACGTGGGATCGTGTCAAAGAGTAAAAATAGATTCAGACTCATGGCTTCTACGCTTGTTATAGAACACTCTGGAATTTCAATCCTAAAGGGGAACTGAAAAAAAAGAAAGTATCTTTTTTGAATTACTTTTGAATGAATGAGAAGTCCAGGGAAACCACATGACGTCTTTGACAAGAGAGAAAGAAGAAGAACATTAAGAAAAACTCTTCGTTCCCAACAGCAGCCACCCCGAGGGCGACGCGGGGGTAAGAGTGACCTGGGATTCTCTGCTGCTTCTTCAGCATAAACAAGCTGAGGTGGTGCTGGCATTTCTGCACAGCTTTGGACAGGCTAAATAATTACCTTTAAGCAGGCCACCTTAAAACCAGAGGGTAATAATAGCTCTCCATGCTAAAACAACACAATAAACAGACTTTGCTGACCTGTAGTTAATGCATTCTTTCATAAATGAGAGAGTTCATTAAATTCCAGACTTTACATGGAGAAGCCAAGGAGCCACGCACCACCAGCGAGCAGAGGAAGTTTTTCCTGTTGGTGCAACTGAATCAAAACACCAAAACCGAAACCATTTTCAAATCAGGCTGTAAAACAAGTGTTGTTTGTAACAGAACGCGTGTTTCGGGGATGATTGATTCGGCCGCCCAGAGAGAGCGCAGGGAGCCACGAGAGGCACACGGCTACAGCCTCGGTTACCCAGACAGATTTGGGGAGAAACAGCCCAAACCCAGTCACCACACGGCATCTGAACACGCTGAGCCAGGAGGCATCATCTTGGTCTTCCTGCCTGACCTCCTTTAGGTTGCAAAGAATTCCCAGTGTGGCCACCTGAGCATCCCCACATTTTCACCAGGATCCCATAAATAGCAGTAAGGATTCCAGACACTGAGTAGACACCCGAGCTTTGGCCCCACAACCGTGGTGCTGACACATCCCAGTGACCTCCGAGGCCAGCAGCAAAAGCGATGCCAGTGTTATCCGGGATGGCTCCTTCGTAGGTTTTTATCCTGACACCTCCAGATGCTTCTTATTCGATTCTTTGAAGCGGAGAAAAGGCTAAAATTATACCCTGAAACTCAGAAGTATTTCCCCTAAGGGTAGCTTCATCTCAGTAGCAAGGGTCATGGCCAAAGAAGATTTGTTAAATGGAGACAACTCAGCTCTTTTTTGGGCGTGAAATGAGTTCAGAGAAAGATCAAGCTCTCGTGCCAAGTCGAGAAGTTCTGCAGCGTGTCAAGATGTGTCTGGATGTTCCTCTCACCTGCTGATGGCTCTGTCCCTGCAGAAGTGCCTTGGGTTCCCCTCGAGTTTTCCACTGTACAGAGCCTTGAATTGGCTGAAGGATCCCCAAGAGGCAGCATTTTCTCAGCACAACTGAATGACCTGCACTCAAAAACCCTGATAATCAGTCCACCATCCTCCTCTGTCCACACCCAGAATTGCATGTGTTCTATGGGGTTCTATTCATTTTCTCACAGAAGAGAGAAATCTCAGCTAATTCTGCAATGGTATCTTGGATTTATTTATTTTCAAGTCCGCAGTATTAGTAAATCCCATTCTTTCCACACACCACTCCAGGTCCTCCCCAGTCAAACTCACCCCGTGTTACAGACCTGATCACAGCAGATCCCCGGAGCCTTTTACTTGAGCTCCAGAACATCTGTGGCTGAAACACTGCACGCTTTTGTCCTGAAGTTCACGAGAGCTTCACCACACCTTGGAGACCTCACTGTTTCTGACCACTGCGTGGAATTGCAGACAGAGGACTTGCCTGTGTTTCCTACATAGATTGTATCATCCAGGGATGCTTCTTTTCCAACAGGTTTACTTCTCAGCATGCAGCAAATACTTTTAAAAAAGGAGCATGTCCTATGAAACCATTCCATGCCATCAGCATATCCAACTTTTTGTCTCGGGAAGGTTACCTTGATGTCCTACTAGTACCATGTTGTGCCACCAGACACCAAATCCTCTCTGTATTAGGTCCTGTACAAAGAGACCTTACCCCAACACTGCTACTTCAGCAGACAAGATGACAAAGGAAATAGTTACCTGCACCCTACAGAAAAGAGATGCCCCGCACAGAGCTGCAGCGATTTGCAGAGGGACACGTGGGGATTTGGGGAAAAAGCTGGGATCCAAACCCAGATAATTCAAGTCTAGCACCATAACCAAACAACAGAACTAGTTCCAACAGTCCGTTTCAGACAAAGATCTAGCCTATACATTTATTATTTTATTTCCGATGGCAAAAAGTTCTCTCCTTTAAGAACCCCTGCCCTACGTCGCTGCCTGTGGGTTCATTGCTGCAAGGAGAGGAGCATCCAAAGGGGGAAGGGAACCCGAGGTGCCGGTGCTGCCGAGGAGGAGCGTGGTGGAAAGGCCAGTTTGCTCAGTCTGGACAATGGAAAGAGCCTTTCTACACCCTCTGTGTAATGTGCTGCTGTTTTGCCTCTTAAATGGACCCTGGCACCAGAGGGAATTGCTGCAGCCCAGACCTCCCACTCCTGACCCATTTTCATTTCATTTCCTCCCCCCCAGCCCTGTCATATGTCAGGAGCACATTATACCTTTGAGAGTTTCCTGCTAATTTGGTGATCACAGGGAGCCTCACGAAGAGCACAGTAATTACCGCGCTAAATCAGAGGAGTCTTCCAGCAGAGATGGCTCTGACTCTGCCCTGTCCGGGAGCTCTCGGTGAGGAAGAGGAGGCAGAGTCCTTTGGAGATGGGAGCCCCTGCGCAGGACGGGGACCCCATTGCTGCCACGGGTGTCACAGCCACACATTCCTGGGGAAAGAGGCAGGTTTCAGGCAAACTGGGAAGCGTTCAGCTGTCCCCAGGAAAAAGATAAAGGCAAAAGAGGTGAGAAACCCATCCACCCTATGGAGCATCTTCCATAACATTCGGAAGAAAGGTGGAGAGTTTATAGAATCTACAGGCCTCACCTGGTAAATTCTGAAGACCTTGATGAAAAGACAAAAAAAATAAAGGAACATTCCTGTTTTAAAGGTTCTTAATAAAAAACTGTCATAGTGCCTTTGAGTCTGCTGAGGAGTAATTCAGCCGAGTGCCAAGAGCAAAAATAGCTCTGTTCAGTTTCGGGCAAAGATTTTTTCCTATTAAAGCCATGTGTTAATAAGCTTTTTCACAGCTTTTGAACATAAAGAACCTTTTGGTTTCATTCTCCACAGATTGTGGAGCCAACACAGAAACCAAACCCAAACCCGTACGGCTTTACAGCTCCTAAAAACATCAGCAGAGGTTAACCTCAAACCTTTAACCACCTTCTGCAGCCATGGGAGATGAAGGCAGGCTGGCCCCAGCAGCGTTCACACCCCCAGCCCTCCTCAGGCTTCCTCACAGCAATAAACACCCAGGTAAATAAAAGACACAGACCCAGGAACATCAGCTGGACCAGACTGGAGCCCGAGTGTGACGACTTGGAGGGGTTTCTCATGTGCTTCGAGTGAATACTGTAAAGACAAACACAAATAGAACCCAGTTTTAATTGTTTTCTCCTTGAAGGTGCCCACTCAGAGTGCCCGGATTAAGAACGACTATAAAAAGTGAAAAGAAAAACAGGCTTGAGCCATATCTCTTTAAATGAGAGATAATAAGAAACAAGTAAATTGAGGATCCTTTTATCCCCTGCACTTGGCCTTGCCTGGTAACAGAAGTTTCAAAGATTCAAGAAACTGATGTTCTGAAAAAGAAAACCACAAAATGATGTGACAGCTTAGGAAAGGTCTTCCCAACTCCCAGATGTCAGGGGCTGGATGTGGACTTCAAAGTCTCGGATTCCCACCCACTCCCACTGCAGACGTTTTCATTGCACAGACAAGTGCATTTTCTGCTAACCCCAGGACCATCAAGGTATCTTTCAGCCACGGCCTCAACACTCTGTGTTTGTTGAGTAAAAGCAAATGAATGTATTATGATGTCCCACATTCCAAAACAGACATTTCAGACTTCTCCTGAATCTTTTTCCTAAGCGTTATTTTTTTTTTTTTTTGCTGTGGGATCACAGAAAGTTCTTTGAAAACAGTATCACAGGGTGCTGTGGGTTTTCCTCCCCAGCACACTGTTGTCGATGAAATACTGTGAGCATCCTCACTTCAAGCTCATAGTGGTAAGTGTCAAGAGCCTTTTGCTAAAGGAGATCGGTGCTATCTTAAAAAAAATAAATAGTAAAGATGTGCTTTACCTCTGTGCTTGTTAGTGCTGGGACTACGTAGCAGAGGATGGCCTCCAGCCACTCTTTTTAGCAAGTCACGAGCTATCTCAGCCTTCACTTGGGAAAACATAGATCATTACCTGCTCCATGGGACAACTGTGCAACACTTGGGAGAAGTAAAGTGTGCACGTTCCAAGGGAAGGAACAATCCTGTACCTCCTCCCCGCCACCGCTGGACACGCATTAACCCGTTCTGTGACACCAAGGCTGTGGCCATCACAGTCCACGCAGAGATGGAGAGCCCAAACAGGCTGAGGAGGCACGAGGTGCAAGATCACTGCCCTCTGCTGAAGGGAAGAGGCTCCTGAGAGGCACAGATCTGCTCCACAAACCTGGGCTCTGGCATCTGTTGCGTTTCAAAAGACAACATTCAGCAAGAGGAGATCAGGCATCGCTTCAGCCCACCACCATCGGGGTGGTGTTACAGCAGGGTAGTCAATAATCCTGAAAAAACTGCCACGAAATAGGATGCAGCCTGCTTTGTCTCCTGTCAATTAAAGGAGATGCACTAGTTTCATGTTTGTGCATAAACACCAGGAATATTTGACGCCATCAAGGAAACTGCTTCTAAGCAAAAGGTGCTTTGCCCAAACCAAAATACATGGAGCCAAGTCATCGTTTCAGACCATTAGATGATTAGGTTGGCCCCACCTTGCACGGTTGCCTTGGAGTTAATGTGTAGATCCAAACTCCCACTGCATTTGCTGCTATCCAGATTATCCACATTTTACTTTCCTCTCTCTATAGATTTGACTGGCAGAGCTTAATTTTTCCCAAATCCTACCAAACTGTAGTGCTTTACTGTATTGCACGGGGAAAGAGAACATACTGGCAATTCTGAACCAGATCCTTTTAAACCTCCCCTCCCCGGTCCTCAGCAGCAGAGGGTTTTCTCTATTCCTTCCACAGCTGTCTCCAGTTAGACAACAAGAATAAGCTTATTGGATAACGACCTAATTGCACATTAGCACAGAAACAAAACGCTTAAACTGTCACTTTGCATTTTCAAGACAACTAACTTATTTTGAACATGGTCCTCAGCAAGTCAGGCGCACACAGAGCTTCAAACCAGCATCGTCACGGCCGTGGAAAATAAAGAGAAGTCACAGGAATTCCACCATTTCCATTCTGCTTTTTGAAAATCTGTTAAAACAACTTGCCCATTCTGTTCAATCAGTGCTCGAATGAAAATTTCCTGCCCTTAATTACTGTTGATGGCAGACTGATAGCAACACACGGAAACTCTGCAGAAGGTTAAACCTTCAGAGGGAAGGAACTAAAAATGGCTTGAAGGATAAAGTTTTTATGAGCAGGGTAAATTTACAGACACGGTATGTACAGAGCTTCACAGGCAGCAGTCAGAGGTTTTTCCTGCCTTAGATACAGAGTGATTTTATGCAAAAAGAATATTCTGTCGCTGCTTCAGACTGGAAAATGGAATCAACCACATTCTAAGCTCAATGAACATAATCCATGGTGTCAGCCCTGGCACCCGCCAACACTTCTTGTAGGAGCCACCGTCAAACCTAGAGCCAAGAGCAAACACAAACACATCCTTGGGAGAGTCGAGCCTGATCCCTCCCCTCTGCTCCCGCATCCTCGCCCCGAGCAGCGACAGCTTCTTTGCAAACAAGGTTTCTGCCAGTGACTGTTTGATCACGTCACCAGGAGCAGGAGTCAGAGAGCAGTGGGAATGCTCTACAGCATTGCTCCAAACAGGTTTATTTCTGTATCTTCGATAAATCTATCGCTGTGGAGTCTCTCCAGGGGCTCGCTGGTTCGACAAGCACCACCTGGGGAGGGCCCTCAGGATCACACAGAAAAAGCAACCCCTGCCCCAGGCATTTCTCCCACCCACACCTGGAGTGTCTCCCGTTTAACTTAATGGGGTTGTGGATTCACTGGCCTGGAGGAATCCTGGAGAAACCCTAGTGGAACACGTGGGGGAATCACTCTGGGGCACTCTCCCCCCCCAGCAGTTCCACAAAGGCTGGATCCAGCAACAGGGAGGTAGTTTTTTTTAACAGTCAGCCATTTCTATTTCTATTTGCACATCTGTGCTCAGCTGCCACTTGGCACCCCGCGCAGGGAGGATCCATCTCTCCAGACACCTTTAGCCATCAGATCACCTTCAGGACGGCAGAACGGTCCTGACCACGTTACAAACTTGTGCTAATTACAACGATGCCAGCACAAGTACCGACGACCCGCTCTGTGCCAACGTTTCTGGTCTTTCTAGGCATGAAGGTCTACAGGCGCACGTTTTCTTCCATGAAAGGGTATAATTAAACACCAAGAAAAAGACCCCCGAGCTCCGCACCTACACTCACATCCTTCTCTCAGCAAAGCACTCCCAGCCTAAGGTGGCCCAAAGCCCGGAGGGTCGGTTCCCATGTAAACCAATCTGGGAGCAGAGTGGTGGCCGGAGGAGATGAGCGGGAGCAGCGATCTGTTACCCCCTGCTCAGGAAGGGACGGCTTCAAACAGGAAACCTAAAACGAGAAAAAGTGCCTTGTTAACTCTTTAAGCCCTGAGGCTTTGGTGGTAGAACATATGGTCAGAATTAGCAGCCAAAGCAAAGCAGAACAGCGCGCTGTGGCTACGCTGCCCTCGGAACACGTTACCTTGCTTTACAACATTCAGTTTTTTATAATACAAAGAACAAAAAAAATCCCACTTAATAGTAGAACGCAGTACTTCCTTGCAGTGCTCAAGCCTTTCAGAGATTTCTTATGAAAGAGAGGCCTGTCGTGATAAATACAGATGCTTTTCAAATGGAAAGGTGAATTCTTTCCAAAAGGGGTTCCTGGATTCTAGGCAAAATACGGTTTTCAAATGCTTTAGGGCTAAACTTGAAGCAAGAAAAAAGTCTTCGTCTCCTTAAGTAATGCAGATGGGAAACTTTAAACATTGATTTTTTTTTTTTTAACAGATACCACATATTACTGCAAAAATTAAATTTGGAGACATTCAACTTTAAAGATCAGCCCTGTAAACCTTTAAAACAATCCAAAATTACACAGCAGAAGTATTACACCTTTCCTCAAAACGTGTAAATTCTTGGAAAGTCCTCAAAAGAATCTACTTCCTTAGAGGCCGGGGTCCAACCTCATTGGAGGCCAATTCTTTTGTTCTTCTGCTCCGCAATAAAGGTCTGCATTTATTTTATTCATTCCTGGAGGTTGCTGCTCCCTTGGCTTCTGAGCAGCCCCTTGTATCTTCCCTTCACCGGGGGATTCAGCCCCCGTCCCTGCCCTCGGGCAAAACATATGTTTCACCCCAGCCCCAATCCAGCCAGGGTGTTTGCAAGGGAATAATTGTTTTATGTTTATTAATCACCTGCATGCAAATAGGCACCAGTAAAAATTCCAGGCAGATTCTCTGCCAGACTCACATGATCCAGTAGCACCACAGCCCAGTTTGGGGCTCTGGAATAACGAACACCACCAATAAGGAGGCATCACTCCTTTGATATGCAGTGACAAAAATATCACATCAGCTCGGCCGCTCTGCAACGACGACTTTGAAAAGAGAGACAAAAAACCTGCAAAAACATTCAACATCAGTGGTAAAATAAATTAGAGACGCTGCACATTAAGCTCAACAAATCCATTAATGCAAGATGAAGGGTGAGATTTCAGTCGCAGAACTAGAACACTCAGACTCTCCTCACGCTGTTGTGACCCGTCAGGAGAAAAGAATCAGGCTGGGACCTCCTCTCTTACAGCATGAAAAAGTTTGAAAAAGTTTTTTAAAAGAAAAAGTAAATGTTAGCAACATGTTTCAGAGTGTTGTGTGTCATTGGCCTTAAATAAAAGCCAATGCAGCCATGACTACACTAAAATCAGCTGATAATTAAACTCTTTCTGGAAAAAATTAAACTACAAAGTCTGAGTTAAAAAATAATTTAAGTAAGGGCATTCTAAAGAGACAGAGTGAGTGAAGGCACTGGGGCTGAGTTTCTTCTGTGACGTTAAGTGAGTCTCAGCCTCTAATCCAGTTCTCACATGTTCAATAAGATGGGAAAACTTGGTCTTTAAGACTGGTAACTTTTGGGGGAAGAGAGCAACATTCTCAAGCACACCACAGAGAGAGGATTAAAAAAGCTTTGACAAATAAAGGCAGCTTGGTCTGTCACTTACCTTTCCAAGCTGAGAGCTCAGGTATTGTGCCACACCACACAATACAGGCTGCACCCAACCTTGGACACATCCATCCTATTTCCAAGACTCTTTTCCCAAGCTTACTCAAACACAGAACGAGCACCCAAACACAGCACTGTAAATGGTTACCTCATTCAAAGCAAAGCCCCGTTCGGAAGCACTTTCAGTGACAAATGCTCTCCCAAGAATCATTTCTGGGCAGACTGTATCAGCCATGTGATAATTGTCTGAGGCTGTTCTGTGAACGGAGTTTTTATATGGAAGCATCATCGACAGCCCAGGCATCAGCGACTGTTCTCATGGGAACAAAGCTCTGGCGAGTGGAGAGTAATTTAAAGAGTTGTGAAAAGTGCTGCAGTTTTATTTGTCATTGAGCTTCACGTTCTTCTAGAGACACATCAATTAAGAAAAATCACACAATTGATAAATCAGTTTGTATTTAAAATACTTAAGGTAGCTATGAGCCTACTGTGCTGGCAGAACATTCTTTCCCACTAACAGAACCACAGCCAGGTGAGCTCAAAATGATGTCAGCTTTTTCAAATCCATCCTACTTGATTATCTTTCACCTTTCCCTTGGATTAGATTGAAACAAAGTATAACACAAGCAAATTAGGTGTTTGAAAACTTGATTTTATAAAACAAAGGATGGTAACAACTCTGGAAAAATAAAGTAGATGCCATATGTTTAGTATGAAACACTTGCCCAAAATTTGTTGAGCTTTAATTACAAGAACCAACAACAGCACTTTGTCATCTAGAAAATACAATACCAGTTTCCCCACATGTAAGAAAAGTTATGGGGAGGGGGAAGTAAAAATCTCAGAAGAGAAAAGAGAGGTACGTAACCTGAATGTGCACCCATTAACAGTAAATCATGTTTCACACCTTCACTGGGGAATGATTTACTTAAAAGCTCTCAGGAAGGATCAGTGGAATAAAAAGATAAAACTGGCTATATAAATGTCAATCTTTATTCAATCTCCCAGTGCAGTACATGACTTGTGTGCTCCAAATGAATAGAAAAAAAAACAAAAGTGAACAAAAAAAAGACGACTGCTGAAGAAAGACCTCAGGGGTTAGGACGTCGCTTTCGGAAGGGGGATATTGTCCACTTCATGGATGCCATCTTTGTCAATGAACCGGGCATTGAAAGAAGCCAGATTGAGGATGAAGCGTTGCTGAAGCTGTTCAACAAAAGACAAAAGAGATGAGATTCATGCAAAGCTTAGACAAAAGAGAAGAGCATAATATAAGGGATATGCCGTTGCACATCAAAATCTCCATTTTCTTTACTTCTACTTCTTCCACGCTTAGCATAATACTGATACAGACAGTGTACCAGTGGATCTAGTGACCTGAAACATCAGGAACTAGAGTGGTTTTTTAACTGCTCAGGATTCAATTATTAAGACAATCCATGTTAGACAAGTCTTGGCTAAAGATGCAAAGCACACAAGCCTCATAACAAGGAAGACATTTAAACAGGAAGAAGTCTACAGTGGGCTACAACTTTGGGCACAAATGTATGTATCAAAAGGACACTTCAAACAGAACCTCTTTAGAGCATTTCTGCCTGGTGTTTCCCCCCGTTTCTTCCCAATTATATCCAATTCAACCTCTCAGAGACAAGAATAAAGAGTATTTCCCTACAATAAAAGCCCTGGAGTCTGAAAGGTTATGCTTATAATAAAACTGATCATGAATTTTAAGGTCAAATTTTTACCTGTTAGATATCCCTCCACAAGCTGGAAGAGGATTACACTTAGAAGTATATTCTAGTTAAGAGTAACACAAGTACCAGAAGGATGTTTGCACTATGTGCAGAAGAAACATAAAAGGCAAGACTCAGAAGACTGTCTGTATCAATATTATGCTAAGCGTGGAAGAAGCAGAAGTAAAGAAAAGCAATTAAGCTTCAAGTTTACGTTCTGGAGGACATGAACCATGCTAAGACAATGCAAGTACCCACAAATCCGTTTCCTCAGTAGCTATTTCACATCTGGTCAATGCGCTTTTATTACCCCTTCTGGCAAAGGCAGCAAAAAAATGCCACAAGAGGAACAGGAAAATATCAGTAAACGAATGCAAACAAACATTCCTTTCTCGAGATCATAAGGTTCTAAGTTTGGCAACTCACCTCTTCTAGACATTTTTTTAGGAGCTCCACAGCTTCCTCACGTGTGATACCTGAAAGAGAAAACATCCACAGATTGATTGAATTAGAGGCCGTCTCTCTCAACAGAAACTTTATTAAATTTAAACAACTTTTCAGCTGAGCACCAAAAGCTCTCCCTTCCCAGCTCACAGAAAACACTTTCCAGATGTACCGAGGACGCCCTGCACCGAAGCGCTCACACTGCAACAAGCCATTGAGAATCGATTTGTTCCAGTGAATGGGAAGCATGACGGAATTCTGCCTCCCATGGCCAGGGACGGGGCTTTGGAGAGGTCCAGCCGCCTCGCTCTCTCCTCCAGTTTATTACGGTTTTAAATCAGCTCCATCTGTCCGCAGCCGGCTGCGAGTCAGCGACAGTAGGCGGGGACTGGGTTTAGTGCTACGTTCCCTGCTGGGTATTAGTTTTAATAATGGGAAAGGCACGTGTGTGATGCCCCTGCTATTCTCACACATTAGGATAAAATCCAGCACTCCGTAGGGATGGTAAGCCAGGGCAACGTGCTGTAGCTCACTATTCTTCTCTTTTCACAAGGAATGGTGAAAATGGAGCAGTATCATTTTCAAGAGACATGACTAGAGAACTAAGCTCTTGTTTTTTCTAGAGTTTGTTCCAGACCTGCATCCTCTGTTCAGGCAGAAGCCCCACTACAATAAAATTTGTCAGTTTATAGCTATTTCTTGCCATGGATAGATGAAAGGATTACTAAGCGAACGTCTCTGCTATGAGATTAAACTCAGCTTTGCGCACAGGAATAAAGTAGTTTTGTAGCTACAGCCAAAGATGTCAGATTAACAATATTCCAAGCCTTGTACATTTCCTCATCTGTAAAGTGGGGATGGGGCCATGTTTACTCTTTGGCAGTGTAAGAACTGGATGATGATTCTAAAATTAAAACTTTAGACAGGTACAGACACGTGCAAGAATTACGATCGAGAGCTACCACATGCACAAAACTGTAAACCAAACCAACCATCACCACCACCACTTCAGAGTACTGATCTTGCAAGGAATATCTTTTCACTTGTATGTTTTTAATATATTACACACAAACCCAATCCAAGATATGGAGCAATAGAATTTGGGACTGCCCTCTGAAGATTGATACTCTGGAAAAATGTACATGCCATAGCCAACAGGGAAGCAAGCAGAAGATAAAGTTATCAAAATATTATTTATTAAAAACAGACTTACTAGCAGCTAATAGTCCAGGAAAGTCTAGTCATGTTTTGGAATAAATTGAAACTTCCTTCACTTACAGTCTGTTATGTTTCAAACAGGAAAACACTTTAAGGAGTCAACTAGTTTCACATTACCATTTCAGCAAAAACAGAAGGCAATCTTTAAAGCTACATTTATTCTAACAAAAAGTCACATTCAGATCTGTAGCATCACAGCAATTGCGCTGAACCATCTGACTCAGCAAATGTCAGTCTCTTGGTTTAAGCCTTTAATCTATTAATCAGTAACAGGGAAGTTTTCTTCTCCATAGACTCCACTCACCTGGTTTGTAATAGCGGTCGAGGATGCTGAGGGTGAGGAATGCACCGTACCCATGTGCTGCGAAAGGAGCTTTAGCCAGAGCCGCGAGGTAGTCCATGTAGTAAAGGGCAGGACCGTCGTGGTCGTCGTAGCCAGCCAGGAGCAGGTTCACATGGTAAGGGGTCTGCAGAGAGAAACCACCTTTTCATTAGAGCAGCCACACGCCAATCTCTGAATCTTAATTCCCCTTGTAACCTACAGGATAGCAACACACTGGGTTTCACAATTCTTTGCCATAAAATCCTACCAGCACCATCGATACTGTCTGCAGGAGATGATGCATCTCAATCTATAACCGATCAGGTCTCTTCATACACATAATGCAAAAGCAAATAAAGCCATAAAACTCAGTTCTCCTGAGAATTTTATTTTAACTAAAAAAGGCTTTCATGGCACATTCAAACTTCAGAAAACTTTAATTATGTTTTCACACCAGATTCTTTCATCTCAACGTATTGCGGATCTTTACTGTCAGCACGTGAGTACAACAGGAACATTCTGCAGTTTATAAAGACGTCTTTGTTAATTTAGCAGGCTCTTTCCTCAGCCACACCACTGCTAACCAGAGCACGCCAGCACATATGAAAGTTTACATCCAGTGCAAGCAGTTAGACACAGTGTTACACCGTCTTGTTAATTGATAGTTAGATTCTTATTGCACATACTAAGTTTATACTTATTATTAGACTAACATGACCAAGTGGATGAAGATGATCTAAGGAACTGGTTTATTTCTATCCAAAACTAAGATTCTGCAACATCTGTAGCTTTTCTCTTCAGTTGGGAACAGTTTTCTTAAACTAGAACTTCAATCTGCTTTAGCTGCTGTTTTCTCCAATTCTTGTTTATTGCTTTGGCAAGAGCCCACCAGACAAGACGAGAAATATCTACATCTTATCCAGAAAGACCAGGCAACTGCACCGATGTAACGGTGCCTTTTTATGGTGCACGTGCAAATTTAGCAATTCCTTCCCCGTTTCCTTCATAGTTTAGGTTTAGTGTGTTCCACCATAATGAATAAAGCAGATGTCCCTGTACATCTTCTTCCAAGATGTGTACTTTCTAAGACCATGAAAGACACATGCACTGTATTATTTTTAAATGTAGGCCAAGAAGAAAATTTTTGAGTTTTCTATATTTTTTAAAACAGCTTTTATATCCTTCCAGTATTTTCACATTTATATAATGTTTCTTATTAATGATACTAACAGGATCTCTCTTAAAATGCTGGAAAGTCTAGATCAACAAAGCAACAAAAAAAAGGGGAAAAAATGATGATGTGACTAACAATAGATCAGAACAAGCGAACACAATTTCACCCTAAAGCCAAAACATTAGCTTCATCAGAGGAAAAACTTCATTTTGATAATAAGCACAGTGAATTTGCACTCAAAAAATATTACAGTATACTATATATTGACTTCCAACAAATAGTTAGAAAGAATAAAGCAGGCTACAGTTATGTATCAAACATCACTGTAAATTGTGTGATTTAATCTTCAAAGCAATCAAGAATATTTGGAACCAAGTTACCATGCAGCTGTAGTAGTTTAATTAGTCTGTATTTCATCATTTAATTATTCTGAAACATCACACAAGTTGATATTTAAGAGCCATGACACAAGATCACTCAAATTGTTGTGTGACTTTGAATTACCAACAGTGGCATATGCGAGATAGTCAACCATAAACAAACAGGGTTGTACAGACTTCAACAAACCCACAAGCTGTGCTTCAGTCGTGAGATCTCCTGCTAACGGTGGATGAGACCACTTCTTAAAACTCAAACATAACAAAGTGTTCCCCATGCCTTCCTATCATTCAAGAGAGGTAGGATTTCAACATTAGAAAATATACATCATCTATTTACTACTTCTGTGATTACAACTGAAATTTGCAGAGAGCATCTCTTAGTGCTGTTTTAGTGGGGTTAACCCCTCCGTGCTGGGACACCCCTTGTACATCTCCATCCTTCTGTGCATTCCAAAGGCAGACTTGGATTTTGTAACCAAATCCATGCCAACAGTTCAAAACTTGTTATAAGACTGGCATAATTAAAAGGCTACCAAATGAGTGAATGACTAACATTCCACGACAGGTTTATTCCCCCCCACACACTCCCCACTAAACTTAACCTTGCTCTAAGAGGCAGTCTTTCTCATCCCAAGTAGCTTTGCACTTTACGCTGTTTGATTTAAAATAACTACAGCAATTAAGAGACGTGTGAAATTCTTCAGAATTTGCAGCTGAAGAGAACAGTTGTGATAAATACACCAACCCAACAAGCCCGGCAGCGGGAGGCCGGGCGGTGACAAGCAGCGGTGTGACATCTGGCGGAAGCCACAGTCACAGCAAGGGGGGAAAGGTGGGCGCGAGGAAGCATCCTGCCAAGCGTGGACACGGGGAGAGGAACTGACAGGCTTCCTTTGGACCCAGGCCAGGCCCTGTCACCTATAATTAAACATAGTGGCACAACAAGACACTGAACTTCATCGGGTTTAGAGGGTTGGTGGGGGTATTTTTCCCGTTTCCCCTCCCCTTCCACCAGGCAACCCCAGCAGTATGTAAAATGTACTAAACCCAGCCCCTGATTCAGCAGGTGAAGATGCTGCAGGAGGTAACAGCAGAAGAAGAACTGCAGCCCTCACCCATGTGAAAGCCCCTGGGCTCCAAAGCAGTTTCTAGGTTTGCCTCAATTGCAACATAGAAATGGAAATCAACAAAGATTCTTCTCAGATACTATTTGGCAGTGTAAGCTTTTTCTCTTTTAAAACAAAAACCAACAAACCAAAAAACGTCATGAAAAACCACATGTTGACTACTCAGTAAAAGAAAAGAGCACAGTGATGAAACAGTCTTAAGTTACAAGCCCAGTGTCTTTACACTTGATACTTCCCACCAAAAGAACAACTTCAAGGCGCTGCCTTCCAAGGGCCATCCCCAAGACATCAGGAACTTAGCCTACATGAGCCACAAGGTTCATAAATTGAATCAAACTGGTAACATCAGGAGGAACCCAGGTGGTGATTAACAACGGAGAACATCTTCTGTTTGGGGCTGGGCCACAAAAACAGTCCAATGCCTGAAAAACTGCTGGTTCAGTGTTTCCACTGCCCTTCACGTACCTTCTAGCGCTCCGTAACAGGATCAGCTTCACACTGTACATGGTAATACAGCAAACAACCTGTCCCCCAAACTGTTCACTTTTAATCTATTTTCCTGATCCTAATAGGAGGTGGTGGCATGTTTTACCTTTTCATTTTTTATCTTCCACGTAATTAAATTAGTAGCCTCCAGGAACCTTAAATGCAATTCAAATAGTCACAAAGAGCTCGTGTTAACCCAAATTAGGAGAAAAATGTAACAAAATTAACAGGAAAAATATTCTGATGGCAAGGTTTGTATCATCAAGTTCCAAATGCCACAAACAAATCATTAAGTGCTACGTTTAAAGAAAAAGAGTTCTCCCTGCAGTACAGAGATCACTGTAGTGTGACAGCAGTGTCAGAGTGCGCCGCTTGCTCCGGGGCATTGCCATCTGCAACTGCACAACATTTTATCTCCGGTAAATAAACACATCTGCCTTTGCCAGTGTCCTCCCCACCGTGCTGCCCATCTGGAGCAGGTGAGCTGGAAGACAGGCGTGGGCTCAGGAAGGAGGGGAGACACAGGGAGGATCAGGCCTCAGGGGACATGGCACAGAGGAAGATGACAGTGTCACATCAATGCCACATCCTACTGGCCAGGTTTACCAAAAACCTGTTAAATTATTCCTGTGGTAGTACTTTAAATTGTATGTAAGAAATGGCTGCTTCTGCTTTAGTGGGCAGGACATTCAGCGTCAGCCTCACCTACACCATCTGTGCAGGTCGGATGCCCTTGAGACAAGCCCCCAGCACCAGGCAGCCAACAGTCACCTGGGCCAGGCACCAAGCAGCACTTCTCCTTCACATCAGCCTCCAAAATGGCATGGAGTTCCACAAATGACACACAAACAACCATTCCAAATCACATCTGAGCAAAAGCTAAAGCAGGCAACATCACTGTCAACCATCATCCACCAACCAAGCTTAGTCCCTGTATTTGGCTGAAGTCATTTAAAGCACAAGAGCAGCATTTCAGGTGTGAGGCTGAGGCAGGACCCTGCGCTGAGCTCTACTGTCTCGCTCTAACTTCAGTACCCTGAAAACGTGCCACCTTCAGCTGTCACCCACAGCAGACATGAGAACAGTGATCTGAGGCCGTTCCTGCAGAGAAGTTCTTGAAGAAGGGTCTGGACCTCACTCCACACGTGTAATTCCCAACAATACAGCTGTAATGTTAATATTGGCCTTTATTTGCTACCACAAAACATCAGCTCAGGCCTGGGCAGTAAACTGTTAAAATAGCAACATAATTTCTCCCATGCCCTATTCCTGACAGAGTTGTTCAGCTTCATTCTCAACATCCTGTTTCTTCTCTTCTTTCACGTAGCATGTTGAGGAGAACGCTAATGAAATGCTTCCTAACCCTGGATCTTTAGAAGTCCATTTGTCCCTTCATGACACCTTTTCATGCTTTGAAAAAATTACCATGAGAAAAATCAGTAATTGCAGTTTAGTAACTTGAAAATACAGCCCCAACTTGGATTTGATATTTACTGAAAGCCTCATGTTGCTGTTTACAAAAGGGACTTGTTTTGCTAAGTACATCAAACAGCTTTGCTCTATTAAATCATTTTCCAAGAAGATTAAACGGATTCAGTGCATTTGCATGAACACTGACAACCTTATCTCGATGTTAAAGAGGCTTAATTCACTTAGCTGTCTGCAGTGTTTGTCACAAAATGTTTATTGGGCCCAAGGCTGGAATTTTAAGCCTATAGTATCAGTTATTGATACGTGACACGATTTTTTTTTTTAATAAGGAAATCAAGTTATATTTCAATAAAACATCCTTTCAGCAAAGTGAATTCATCACTAAAGACAGAAGCAGCCACCTTTTTAATCAGACTCCATTATTTGAAAATGGAAATTTTCCCCTCTGAGCCTTTGCCAAAATCTTTCAGCTACTACTCACCCGACTCCGAAGATAGTCAGCCAGGTTTCGCCGTGTGAAGTTTGCAGCTGCAGTAGGAGACAATTCATAACCTGGAGAAGAAATGTGTGCATTTGATAAAAGTGCAAATCCATATTCATGTTCACTTCCTGACTTTCCACTCCTATTTTGAAATAACAAAATATTCTTTCATGACAAATTGTCACTTGTCTAATCCCAGTTTATTCTAAAAGCTACAACTATAAAAAAGGCCCCCAAAACCCAGGTAACTCACATCTGTATAGACCATTTAAAATACATAGCTTCAAAAAATTACAATACTGTGGGCATGGGACCTGAATTTTTCAGTCCAGTGTATCAGAAAAACCAGTAACAGTTGTCCTGCAATGGACATATTAAAAGAAATATTGTACCAACCAATCTATTATGTCATTTATATTACAAACAGGTTATCTGGGCTTTGGATAAACCTCTTGGTTTATATTATATAATTCAATTTCCATTTCTTTATCCTACCTTTACTATCACCTTTGCATGAAACTAAAATGCAGAAATCCTTAAAGCTAGAGAAGCTTTGAGAACTTGCCACCAATATTCAACTGTTAACTCTATTTATTAACTCTGCTTCCAAACCCTCGGTGAGTAACTGTTCTCCTTCACTCACCATTTCTCATTTTGTAGAGCTGAACATTTTTCTGGATGTATTCTGCAAACTGCACAGTGTCTCCAGGCTCCCCAACACACAGGAGTAAGATCTTTTCACTCATCTTAAACATTTTATCATGGTCTAGGCAAAGAAAACATTAAGAGCCATGGTCATGAGAAAGACTAAATTACTTTGACAATGTCATAACACATCATGATCTTTCAGAAGCAAGAAAGTAAGAGACTTGGATAACTACATTAAAGTCTTCCTGAGTAAACCCTACCATCCAGCTTCTCACAGCACAATACACAGAGATTGTTCAACACATCGCCAAGAGAAACCACGCTGAAATGCACACAGTGCTCCCTTTGGGAAGGGAGGCATTGCAGAAACACACGGTCTTTCTTACATAGGGACAGACTAAAACTTCACACAGAATATTGTGTTCAGACAAACTTCAACATTGTGCCTAGCTCTTCCTTGGGTCAGGAATAACAATTTTCCTCATGGACCATTCAACTTTATCTAAATAAATACACAGCACCTGAAGCAAATCCTTTAGCATAAAGCTGAAACATCAACACATCGAGCAAAAGCAATCTCAGGAAATCAAGAAACAAATTCCATGTCAAGTGATCCCCCTCTCCCTGATATCCAGGATTGTCTCAAAAATTAGCAATCTAGGCAAGTAACACTTTTTCAGAAACAGGGTTTTGCTTGTCGTTATTTTTTATTTAAAAAAATGAACCTTTAAGTAATAATTATAACTTGTAAAACAACACAGTGGCATACACAGCAATTAAGGAACAGTAAGCTATACTTTTACTCATAACTGCAGTTTAAAAAAAAAAACTCTGTGTATTTGAGGGAATCCAAGTCATTGTGATGACAACACTGCTGACAGTTGCGTGCTGCAGGCTCACCTCCTCAGAGCAGCTGTTGGTAGTTGGAAAACTACTTCTCTACGCTGAAGGTAGGTGTACGGAACACTGCTAAATCTCCACCTCTGAACTTCACTTTCAGTTTGCTAAATGCTGCTGAACAATCTCTGCTGCAAGACCGGTATGAAATGTCACAATCCCTTAGTATGATTTCAAAGTACCCAAGAGCTCCCCAGAAGCTGTGTCTTGAGAGCTCAGGAAAGGCACAGGCACTGACCAGCCCTTCCAATCAATTTACAAACTAAAGCAAGCACTAATAAATACCCATATTCTAAACAAATATCTGAAATTCGCTGCTGGAGGAAGCGCTGGGGGGATCTCCCCAGAGCAGAGCAGAGAGGCAGAGTCCCCCCCCTCGCCCTGCTGGCCACGCTGCTGGGGATGCAGCCCAGGACGCAGGGGGCTTTCTGGGCTGCCAGCGCACATTGCTGGGTCATGTTGAGCTCCTTATCCGCCAACACCCCAAAGTCCTTCTCCTCAGGGCTGCTCTCCAGACACTACAACCACGAATAAAACCTAAACACTCACCAGCCTCCACCTTCACCCGCACCTACCTATTCTAACAGCCTTTCCCCAGCCGCAGCCAGAGGCTCACAGCTGCCTGACGGCACACAAGGAGCTCACCCTCGGTCGCCTCCTCATGACCGGAGCCCAGCGGCACCCTGCCCGCCCAGGGCTCCCCGCCGGGCCTGCCCCGGGGGAAGGCAGAGCTAACGGGGGCCGTTCGCTCCGCGCGGGCCTCTCCTCTCACCGTGCTTCATCTGGACGATGCTGGAGGCCGCCACCGTGTCGGCGGCCACCAGGACGTAGTCGGGGCCCTGGATGCCGATGAGGTACTCCATGGCCGCCCGCGCTCCGCCGTCCCCTCAGGCCGCGCCGTGACACAGCGAACCGCCGGCCTCCCCCCCGCTCGCGCGCAAGCGCCGTCGCGCAGTGATGACGCCACCGCTCGCGAGGGCCGCCGGGCCGGGAGGAGGGGTCACGTGGAGCGGCGGCCCGGAGCCATGGCGGAGGTCAGCCTGGTGCTGCTCCCCCCGTTTTATACCTCCCCCGCCACCTTCGCCAGTCACGGCGCCGGCCCCGACGAGCCTATGGGCGGCCCCGGGAAGGGGCCGGGGATGGCGTGAGGCGTTGGCCGGCCTGTCGGCATCCCGCCCCCTCCTCTGGGAGCCGCAGGATGCGGGGATCGGTCTGTCGGGGCGGGGGTGCGCGGCCGGTGTGCGGGACAGCGGGGCTCGTACACTCCAGCTGATGGAGGTTTCCCGTAAACCTGGGTTTCCTGTCGGGCAGAAGCCTTGGGGTTCTGATTTGGGACAAAAATCCTGTGAGTTTGGGTCTTTGGCCCCATTCCCAGCCAGAACACAAGAGTTTTTGTGCTTGAAGAGCACATTCCCGCGGCAGAGTCTCGGTGCAGAGAGCAGAGTGGTGATGATGGTGTGTCCTGTTCCTACCCCACAGCCTGTGGGGTGAAAGGAATGGCTGCTGCTTCCTCTGGGGCCTGTGGAGCTCCGAGAGGAAAGGCAAACACTAAACCCTGCTTGTGCGGCAGCTCTTCCCCAGGCAGAAGTTCTTTTGGAAGTACACAGCTGGCACTCCTGCAGCCTCTGATCTATGTAGTCAAAGGGAACAGAACTGGGAAGAGACTGAATCCCTTCCGGGAGTGATGAAGTGATTTTTTTGCTGCCCATCGTTCTGTGGTGGGGATGGCCAGTGGTGCTGGCTGTGTGTGAGCCCGGCCCCGAGCTGCTGCGTGGGGCTCCTGCAGCCACAGCCTGCCAGTCTGCAGCTACGGGTGTGCGCTGGGTCCCGTCCGGAGTCCCTCCTGCCACCCCAAACACCACCCCAAGCAGACTCCTGCACAGTCGAAGGGACAAGCCCTGTGGCACAACTAGAGAGCCAGTAAAGGAGATTTTTGCCAGCCACCAAGGGAAAAATCCCGAGCCACGGATGTGCCTGCAGATTTTTCTGTCAGCTGAGGGCTTCCTCATGAGCTCGGGTGGAGAGCTGGGGTCGTTTCTCTGTTCCATCACCCGGCTAGACGTGGGTCCTGGTGGCTGCTGATCAGCACGTGCTGTTCTCTGCTGCTCCATTCTTTCCCCCCAACTCTCAATCTACTTAAATTTCTCAGGGCAAAAACTGTCTTGTCTTGGGTGGCTGTGCAGCACCCAGAAGCTTCCAAGGTGTGGCTGTAAGGTAGATAATTAATAATAATGAGAGAAACAAAACAAACACTCTTAATTGCCTGGACGTTGTCTAACTGCAGGCGCCATCCCGACCAGCAGCGTGACTCCAGCTGGCACTTGGTGTGTTGATCGGCCCCTGCCACGGCCCCAGCCCCATCTGATGCCTCTGGCCAAGTGCAGCTCCACAAAGCCCAGCCCCGGGCTAATGAAAGGGGCCACCGAAGCATTAACCCTCCTCTCCCCACCCCGGGCAGTTCCCGTAAAGGAGGGGCAGCCCCCAGGAGATAAAACTCTGGAAGCTACAGCACGTGGCAAGCGCCCAACTGCACCTACACCCGGAAAGTCACTGTGCAATTAAGAGAGCTGGGCATAACCTTTGTGTGGTTTGAAAAATACTAAACGTGCCAAAAAGAAACAGCAAATTGTCTTCGGGAAACGGTATAAATGAGTGTGAGCAGCAAATTCACCATTTTGACTGTTTTCCAATTGCCTGTAGCTACACTTGTTAAATTGAGTGCCACACGCATAAATCAAACCAGGATGTTTTCCTTTACCTAAGGATGGCCGAGCTCCGTGCCAGCGCTTAAGCATTTTCTGTGGAGCCGATCTGAAGTTTCAAACACATTTTTCCCTATAGCTCTCCATACGTCCTGCACATGGACACACAGCCGGGCAGCCCGCCTTAGCAGTTATTTTTTGAGACCTTTCCAAGAGAAGGTTAACGAAAAATCAACAACTACCGTCCTCGTTGCTTTTTATTGGGCCCTAGGGTACAATTAAATGTTAAGGTTGTTATTGAATTTTCTTGACAGATTGAATTTCCCCGTTTAGGAAGCACAGGGGCATCCAGTGCACACCCACCTCTGCCTGGGCTGAAGGAGCTTCTGACATGGGTGTAAGGACAGCAGGACACCTCTGCCTAGCAGAAATCGGGGAGTATTTTCCATTAAAGGCTGCAGTATCTCTTAAAAATGTGCCTTTGTCTATTTTATTTTCGAGGCGAATATTGCAGTTAATGTGTATTTATCCTTGGGTGTGCTAAGCAGTTGCAGGGGGGTGGTATTCCAAGAGGAGAAGCTGTGAATAGCACAGGGATCACAGAGTCACAGAATCCCATGGGGTTGGAAGGGACCTCTGGAGATCATCCAGTCCAACCCCCTGCCAGAGCAAGGCCACCCAGAGCAGGTCCCACAGGAACATGTCCGGGGGGGTTTAAATGTCTCCAGAGAAGGAGACCCCACCACCTCCCTGGGCAGCCTCTGCCAGGGCTCTGCCACCCTCACAGGAAAGAAGTTCCTTCTCATCTTTAGGTGGAACTTCTTATATTCAAGTTTGTGCCTGTTACCTCTTGTCCTGTCCCTGGGCACCACTGAAAAAAGACTGGCCCCATCCTCCTGACACCCACTCTTCAAGTATTTACAGGCGTTGATCAGATCCCTCCTGAGCCTTCTCTTCTCCAGACTAAAAGGTCCCAAGTCCCTCAGTCTCTCCTCGTAAGGGAAAGGAAGGGAAGGATCCTCCTGTTCCTGCTATTCCAGGTGCAGGAAATGACGGCGCAGAGAGGAGCAGTGATTTAGTGGAGATCTCGGGGCAGGTTAGCAGACTGGATAGGAATAGAAATGTCTTGATTCACTGAGCTCCTCTCCGCCTGCTGAAGCGTGTCGTTTGGATCACACAACCCCGGCGTGAACCCTCTGAGGCTTACATGGAGCTTTGCTCTTAATCTCCCCGTCTGGGCTCCACAGAGCTCCTCAGACTCACTTTCTGTGCTTGAACGTGGTATATTCAAACAGCTTCTCCTTAGGGATGGGCAGGGACAAGCCTTGCTTGGCTTCCCACCTCCCTGGTCCTGCAGAGTGTTTGCCCTCCACCTGGGATGGCAAGAACAGGGCACCCACTGGAGTGTGCAGGTGAAAATGGATTGTAATCCGCCGTCTGCCCCGTCAATGGAGCTGATTAGCGCCTGCGTGTGTGTGTCTCTGGCAGGATTGATCTTGCAGGTGAGAACCTTTCAGAGACCAGCTGGGGCCCTGCTCCGCGGCGGGATGCTCCTTCCCGAGCAGTTCTGCAGCGCTCATCATCCTCTCCTTGCAGTGGGCAAGGGAAGATTCACCAGAGGCAGCTGGGATGGCCAGGGACAGGGAACGTTATTTCCCAATTTTCAGGGAGTGTTATTTCCCAGTTTCCCCATTTCTGGAGCCTCCCCAGCAGCACAGAGCTGGAAAAGCTCAGTGATGCCGAGCCGAGCTGGTGACCCCAGCACCGTGTCTGGCTTGAGTGGTGTGGGACCCCCATCTGCACGGCTCCCTGGGGCCCAGCAGGACGAGCTGTTTCGTAACCATTGCTAATTGTAAAATTAAACCATAAAAAGAAAAGCTGCTTCAAGTTGTTGGATCAGTTTTCTTTCCCCCCACTGAGGAGGCACAAATCAAGGAATCAGAATGTTTAACAAAACAAACAGAGATTTCTGCAGTATTGGGGGAGATTTACAGGCAGCAACATCTAGTCAAAGCTCCCCCCCCCCCCTCCTCTAGCTCTGTCCTTCTGTTTGAATTCCTGCTGGTCACTGAATTATTACTTTTCTTACTATTTCCTGTGCTTTAAAAGTGGGGAAAGAACAATCAAATTATCGTCATGCTCATTTGGTTAATTACCCGTTTAGTTACTTATTCAGTTCATTAGAAAGACGCTGCCCACTGTCAGTTTTGAGGCAATTCAGCGAGGCAGGCAGTTAGGAGACAGGATATGGGACGAAATAGGCCATTACTCCAGCCCAGGGAATGGCAATTTATATCCCTTCTTCTCTGCTACGTCACTTCTGTGTGCAGTTTGTTCTGGATTGTTAAAAAAACCCCAACACAACAACAACCAACAAACAAACGCAGAAAGCTTTCTGCTGGCGACACCATTGCTTGTTAGAAGCCTTTTAGGTTTAACCCAAAGCTCTGCAAAAGACCAAACCACCTATTTTAGGACTCTTTTTCTTCAGTTGAGAAAAATGTGCTGCTCCACAGGTCATAAGATGCCTGTAATTATGACCCTGAATAGATAGAAATGTTGCTTCTTGAGACAAATTCTATCTGACAGTTTTTACAGTACGTTCGTTCAGAGCAAAATGCCCTGTCCCCTGTCACCCGGATTGAAATTATTAAGAAAGACAGACATTTCACTGACAACTCTAGCCTCGGGGGGGAAAATATTCCTTCTGTTCCCCTCTGAAGGTCAGAGCTCACATAATGCAAAACACTTAGAACACGGGCGTACACACACTCACACGCGCGGAATAGAACTTTCTCCTCGGTGGAGCTCGGGGTAGGTTTTGTGGCAAATGGGTTTTGTGGCTTCACACGCGCCTCCGAGGATTTTGGCCAAAAAAAGCTGAGCCCCACACCTTTCTTTAGTTTTCTTACGGTCTTGTAGGCAATCTCTGCGTGGGAAACCCATCGGTAGAGGGTCATGTGTGCTCACATGCTCGTGCTTCCCCTCACGAGAGGCGTACCCGGAGGTGGCACATCCATCCAGTCCCCCATCCATCCATCCGTCTGTCCATCCATCCATCCATCCATCCATCCATCCATCCATCCATCCATCCCGCCATCCCAGGGTCCACGGGAAAGTCACACTTCCCTGGCACCTGTTTATTCTTTCAAAATACTTCCCGGCATCTTTTCCTCACTGATAAAAGCCCATTTGTGACTCGTGGGTCCCACTTATCACTTGAACTGCAGCGCCAGCTGTCACGTGTCCCTGCGCTGGGGACAGGCAGGTCCTCTCCGTGGGAGCACCAGCTCCTCTGTGTTCCACAGCCTTTTTGTGGGGGAGAAAGGGCAAAGCCTGGCCCTTCAGCCCTTCCTTCCGTGCATCCCCAGCCCTTCCGTGCATCCCCAGCCCCGGCTCGACGTGCGAACACAGTCTCCGCGGCCGCATACGAGCTGTCACTCACCACGACTTGCCCGTGGATCACTTAATCTAAGGCTGAAAATTGGACTTGAGCCGAGGTGTCCGGAGGTGGGAAACCAGCCCGTGGCTCATTAACCTCTCCCCGTCGCACGAGGGGAAGCGGCGGCTCCATCTTCCTCCTTTTTTCCAGGTCCCCACCGACCGGGGTCACCACCCGTCCTGGTGTCATTTGCACCCAGTTTTCCCAGTCTGGACCCAGTTCC
>JAOTQQ010000009.1:1826831-1854924 GCA_026546715.1 Gallinago undulata
CCAGGTCCCCACCGACCGGGGTCACCACCCGTCCTGGTGTCATTTGCACCCAGTTTTCCCAGTCTGGACCCAGTTCCCAAGCACCGGCTCCGCTTTCCCAGCCTGTCTCAGAAGCTCTTTCTCAACCTGGGAGTTAATGAGCAGCTGGTTTGTGGCTCCCCTCCCGGGACCCCACAACAGAGCCCTTCTAAGACACTGACCCACACTCCTCGTCCAGAAACCCCTGGATTAATGTCACCCTCTGCCCGGGGACCTGAGGGGACCCCAGATTCACAGACCAGCTTGTTTCTTTGGCTGGCCAAGTGACGTGCCCCAAGTCGCACACTGGCACCAGCGGCAGAGCTGGAAGCAGAGCTGGGAAGCCTTTGATTTGTGTTTACTCACAGAAAAAAAGGGTGGAAATCCCAAGTCCTGCACCCCGAGAGCAGAGGAGGGATGGGGACCGCTCCAGCGGCCGCTCTCCAGCCCCAGTCCCTGTCCCTGTCCCCGACTCCTCTTCCCGCAGGGACACCAGCTTCTGCTCCGCATCTTCCCCCAGAGTCACAGAAAGCTTAAAACTTTTCTTTCTTCTTTCTCTCACTCCCTCTTTTTCTAAGTTTAATTCTGAACAGCCGGCTGCGTTCAGCCTGACTGGTTTGTTATGGCTTATAATTTGTGTTAGGATTAATTAACTAATTACCGACAAATGTCCGTTGGCAAGATTCTGCTTCTGCTTGTCAACTTGAAGTATTTAATTATTTTAATCATTTACTTTCATCTTCAGAATTTATGCTCTTCCAAGAGCGTTTCTAGGCATCTTTTAATTATTATTCTGATTTTTTTTTCAGAGGGGTGGTGAGCTGGGGAGAGCGAGGTGGGGGATGGTATAATTTCTTGTTAACTATTTCAGTGAGTAACTTCCCTGGAAACTCATCCTTGGTTTTCCAGCCCCGGCACGGAGAAGGGACAGCCTGAAATGAGGGTTGTGGGGGGGTTCTCAGAGAGGGCCGGGTCGGGCTTTTGCTTCCCAGCCAGAGTCCTCCCTTTCCCAAAGGATTTCAGGGATGCAGACTGGGTGATCTGCTCCTGGTCTAGGGGCTGGAGCGGGTGTTGATCTTCACAGATGCTTCCCCCCCCAGGAATAACCCCCTGACCCCAGGGGAATGCTCAGGACCTCCGTTAGGCACAGAGGAGCCTCTGCAGGATCAAAGCACTGTGCCAGCAAGTAAACCAAACCAGAGATCATGGGAAAACATCCATTTATACAGATTTTTCATCTTTAAAAGATGATGAATGGCTTAAACCCCACAAACTGAATTGTGCTTTGAGCATCCCGCAGGTTTGACCGGGGAAAGGCAGGAGCATCAGGATGGATTTGGGCTGTGGGGTTGCATTGGAGCTCCATCCCCCGACGTACGGCCGGCACTGGGGTGGGAGGGCAGTGGGTAATGGGGACAGGAGGAAAATCAGCCACGGACATCTTGCTTTTACAGAAAATTCCACGGGGCTGCCACAGTCGGGACCCTGGCTGAGAGCACCCCGGGTGAAGGGCCGGTCTGCTCAGTAAAACAATGGGTACTCGTAAGTATAACAAATATATGGCATAAACGCAACCTATGCACTTCATTCTTCCCCTCCAAACACACTGGCCCTTGCTATTCCTTCCCGATTTTGGTCTCAAGGCTGGGCAGCGTGTCGCGGTAACCTGGTGGGTTTCAGTTTGCACACTCTGTGCCCGGGTCCCCGGCAGAGCTGGTTGGGGGGACACCGGGGGATGAAGTGGCACCTCATCCCTCCCCGAGCCCGGGCAGGGGCAGAGAGCCCCACAGCCCCCACCAGGCAGCCCAGGCACCTCCTCTCTCCTTTGCCTTCCAGAAATCAGAGCTGCGGGACTGAAACGCGAGAAAAGAAAGCCTGATAAGCTGATAAAGGACAGTGAAACTCGGAGTCTTTCACTGATACTTTCCAGCAGACTTCCAGGCTTCTTTTTTTTTTTTTTTCCCCCTTGCCAAATGCTTTATGCTGCCAACAAACCAAGTTCTGAGGCACTCAGAAAAGCCTCCCCTTGGTGGCCAGCTGCGGCACGGGCAGAGCAGGGCACACGTACCCCACTGACTTCAGGAGGAGTCTCTCTAGTAAAGACTAATGAAGGATTCAGCCCTGAGAATATTTCTTTCCTGAAACAAATGAATCCCTTGGACCAGGGCGCCGACGAGAGTGTGCTATTTAAAAGGTTTCTTGAGGGTATGTAATTATATTGAAAATAATTAGGGGCAAGGCAGCAGTATTATTACTACTTATCATATCACTCTAAACTTAATCCAGCCTGATCTATGGGAAGACATGGGGAATGCAGGAGATGGACCTTTTTTAAGTGAGATGAGCCCATCACGTCGCCGGTCTGCTGGGCTGCCAGGGGGGGCAAGAGGCCAACTTCCCCCTCAGAGTCACCCATTGAAGCCAGTAGGTTTGTACCAGAAGCGAATGGAGGGGACCAGGAGGGCTGGAGCCTGGGGTATCCGGAGGCTGAGGTTCGGTGCTGGTCATCTGGTCCTTCAGAAAAACCTGTGTTTTGGGACTTGCCAGCCTTTAAGGCAACCTCTCAGCCCCTTGCCCTGTGACACGACAGCCCATGGGCTGCAAGCCACGAGGTGAGTGAAGGCTCCCAGGGAAGAAGCATCACCCTGGCGAGATTTTATGGAGAGATCTAAATGAGACGAGAAGGATTGTCTTAATTAACTTCAAAATCCTGTTAATTAGAAGCCTCTCTGCATTAAAAATTACTCTAGTGACCAGACCAAGCCGTGACTACACGTGAAGGCAGAGGCAGAGGCAGGGATGGATCCCACCCAGGTCTTTGTTGGGGCAGAGGTTGTCAAATGCACACGGTGTTGAAAATGCAGCTGGACCACCACGGCTCCTCTGGAAGCTGAGCTGAGGAACCCCCACAGTGGGTTTGGCATGGAAGGGGGGGAGGAGGACTTTTGGGAGAGGCTACGAGCTGCTGTGGGACCACGAGAGAGTCAAGATGTGATGAAAACCCAGGAGAGCCAGGCTGGAGGGGCTGGCAGAGCCTGCAGATTGGGAAACTGAGGCACAGGGAGGGCACAGGGGACAGAGAACAGCCTCTGCATCCCCCAGCTCCTGGGCCAGGCTGCAGGTACCCCATCACCCCAAGATCACCCCTGTGGGGGGTCATGGGGACTTGTGGGGCTCCGGGGGTCCTCCCCTCACTGCCAGCAGAAGGGGAAGAGCTCTGGGAGCAGTGGGGAGCAGGAACCAGGCTGGGTAGGGGTCCTTGTGGGAAGGAGAGCCTTGCCCTGTTGAAGGCTGACAGAATGAACTTCAGTTTATGCCCCTGGCAGTTTTTTACAGCTCAGCTATTCCATTTAGGGCTTGGGAGCCAGTGGAAGGAAGCTCGGATCGCTTCACTGACCAGCCATAACATCCAGCCAGTACATTAACTGCCCTGCTGCCCTGATCTGATGTGGTTTTACAGACAATAGCTACTGGCTATTTAGGCAATGTATAAATTAACATATTCTGCACAAACTAGGAGCATATTTAAATTAAAGGAGAGTGCCCTTTATTTGTCAATCATTCAACATCCACATTTTTACATTCCTTTAAAAAGACAATTTCAGCCTTTCTTAATCCTGCCTCAAACCGTTCGCCTTCGCGAGGGGAAAGCGCTGTTTGATTGCTGGAGTGTTTCTGTGCCCCCTTCCCCTTCTCTTCCCCTGCCTCTCTCCTTTAATTAAAACAATCCCCCATCTGCTCTGCTGGAATTTCTTTCCCACTTCGGCTCAGTAACTTGTGACCTTCGAGTCAGGGCACCTTGGTGTCTGACCAGGCTGGGGTCTGCCTGGCACGCAGGGGTCAGAGATGCCGAGATAAAGAAGTCACCTCCCCAACCAGCCACCAGGATCCGGGTCGGGGTGGCCGACTGTCCCCAAGCAGAAGAGGTTGCCAGGGCTGGGACAGCAACAAACTTTACCTGCTCTTATTCCCATGTTGATGCCTGACCCCGTGGTAAAGCAAGGAAGGGGTGTTGGGGGTGCATCGAACTGAGGGGCTGGACAAAACGCTACTCGAAGGGGGAGAAAAAATGACCCGAGTGGTATTTTGCAAACCCACAGCCCCAGTTCACTCATCTCTCAGGTGCCATTTCTAATAATTTTAAGAACTGCACCATGCAAGAGGCAGAGAGGAGTTTCCCGGTTTGCATTTCCGAGGATCTGGGGGTGCCGTGGAGCTCTGTGGCTCCAGCAGGGAATCGCGATAGCGCAGCAAATCATCAAAGGGCTTTTCTCCCGGCAGCGACGGGGGGCAGCGAAGCACCTTTCCCTGCGGGGGGATCTGGTCCGTCAGCGCTGAGACTCTGATGGCTTCGGCAGGACAATACCATTTGAATACTCGAAATCCACCTCAGTCATTTTTTCTGCCTACGGAAACCATGAGTTAAAGAGAGAAAAACGCAAAATAACCCAGGTCCCCAAACCTTCCCAAGTGCCCCATCCCGGCCGTTGCCCGGCTCCCCCCCCGCGGCGCTGGTACAAGGCGAAACATATCGCAGAGAAATGCCCGTTTGGCAAAGTTTGCCCTCTCTCTGCCTCTCAGCCAGAGCGGACACCTCGCTCCTCCCCACAAACCAGGGCCAACGTGTGTGGTGAAGACCAGGCCCAGCATCGACCGGGGTCCCTCGGTCACTCTCCCGGAATAAAGCGCTGGGGTTTGTCGCGGGGGGAGGGTAATGGACACACGCTCCACTGAGCTTGCAGCCATTCCACTAACTGCCCCGAGGCTGGAATTCTGGGCTTTTTATTATTGTTTAGAAAATAAACATTTTGTTTCTTAAGAAACTACATTTCAGGTGCTGAAATGGAGCTTTCCTTCACACTGAGGGGCCCTCCCCGTTGCCCTCTGCAGCCAGGCAGCTTTGGGGGAATTTGGAGGACCTGGTGCTTGGGGCAGCTCCAGCCTGTCCCACCACGGTGGTGGGAGGGAGAGGAGGGAGGAGAGTGGCTCCAGCAGGACAGCACGGACCCTGCACGGCTTTGTGGGGTCACCGGGCAGCGGCGAGACCCCCGATCTGATGGCATCACGGTGCCACCTGGGACCTGGCTCTTAAGGATGTGCCCAAGAGGTGTGAAGGCTGAACACTGGGAACACCACACCGAGGGAAAACCACCCCGACTGCCCTCAAAACGGAGCTGCCTCCTCCCCGCTCCCTCCCCCTCCTCCTCCTCCTCCTCCTCCCACCTGCCTTTCATTTTTCCTCATGCGTGGAAGGTATTAATTACCCAACTTGCTTTAATGGCTCGCAGGAAGTGCCCTGCAGCCATCCCGGTGCGGAGCGAGCTCTGCCCGGTGCGGCTGCCGGCCGAGGAGGAGGAGGAGGAGGAGGAGAAGGAGGGGTGAAGCATGAGGCTGCCGGAGCACAGGGTGCTTCCCATGGCCCTCTGGAAGGGACCCCATTTTTCTGAGCCCTCTGAGCAGCTCTCTTTTATCTCTGGTGTCCAGCTAAAGCAGCTCCGGTGCCCTCGGGGTGGCTGCGCAGGGTTTGTTAACCTCTGGGACGTGCAGAACGTGACCTCTCACCTCCCCATAATAGGTTCGGCCGCGTGTTCCTGCTCATTGACTTATTATTTGCTGCCGCTGAGCTGTGCCCAACCTTGGTAATTGATGGGAGAGACAGGAGAGCAGGGCTAGGGAACTCATCCCACCTGCATTCCCCGGGATGGCTCCATCCCACAGCTGGATGCAGTGCTGGGACCCTGCATCCCTTGGGAAGGGCTCCATCCCACAGCTGGATGCAGTGTTGGGACCCTGCATCCCTTGGGAAGGGCTCCATCCCACAGCTGGATGCAGTGCTGGGACCCTGCATCCCCCGGGATGGGCTCCATCCCACAGCTGGATGCAGTGCCGGGCTCACCAGCAATTTTAATAAAGGATTTGGGAAGCAGAGGGGTAAAGCAGTGGGGCACAGGGAATTTTTATCCCCAGCAAGGTGTGCCTCAGCACTGGAACCTGGGATGCAGCTCCCTGGGGAGCTCCTGAGTTTAAATTTGGGCTGTGCCCTGCTCCCAGCCACCGCTTTCTCTGCCCCGGCATCACCCGCTCAGTGCCGGGATCCTCTGGGAAGGGGGGTGACAAAACCCCCTTCTCCTGGGAACAGACGTGAATTCATCGACCGTTTCATGGCCAAGGATGAACCTTGGGGTTGGAGCCCTGGCTCTGCCCTGCCCTTTCCCTGCGCTGCCAGCTCCGTCCCTGCCCTGGGCGCCGGGAGAAGCCAGCGCCGTGCCCCGGGTCGCCTGGTGCCCACGGGTGCGGGACCTGCCGAGGCAGCAGGGCTGAGCCGGGGGAGCGCGGGGAGGGAGCAGCGACGCACGGGAGCAGAAGGGCATTAATCACCTCGCCGTGATTAGGGGCTCACTGAGCACAGGCTGCCTCGGGGGCCTTTCTGCTCCCGTACCTCCCAGTGCCCCAGTTTGCCGCGCTCTCAGGCAGAGGCGGTCCAGCCTGCACACCAGCCCTCCGCCCGGGCAGCCCTGCCTGCTTTGCATTCTCCTGTCAGCTCCAGCTCCTTCCCACCCCCTGCCAATGGCCAGGGGACAATGGGTCACCACGGTGGAAATGGCCGTTTCTGAATTGCTTTTCGTGCTCTGCTGCTCGGGAGAGCAGTAAAAGCAGAGTCTGCCGCCCACGTCGCTCCCGCTCCCGGCTGGAAGTCACCTTCCCGGCCCCAGGGACCAGAGCCTTCGTCCATCCCTCGTGGAGGACCGAGACGGTGGCAAGAACAGGGTGACCGAGGGCTGGCTGGAGGGTGAGCCCTCAGGAAGGACCATGGAGGACAGGCTGGGAAAGACGGGCAGAGAGCAGGGACAAGGGGGCACCATGTACCACCAAGGGAGAGGGTGGCCCGGGCCACGTAGTGCCGAGGAAGAGCAACCACTTCAGAAAGTCAAGTGTCAGATGATGCAGGGATGCTTTTTTTTTTTTTTTTTTTCCCCCATCTTGAAATACACAATTTTATTCACTCGGAGCCATCCTTGTATTGCACGGAGATGGATGCGAGCGCACACGTTATTTTAACTTCACGGCTCTCCCACCCGTACACAAACCAGCCCAGGGAGCCGGCGCCGATTCATCTGTTTGCCGCAGAAGACAGATCAGTTAGCAAATTATTTTATTGACCCGCAGCTCTGCTCAAGGTCATCTGTTTCAGTGGCCGAGGCAGCATGCCTGGCGCGGCAACCAGGGCTGAGGAGGGAACCTCTGTATGTGACAGGCACGTCCAAGCCCTCGGGAAACTGGCCTCACTGGGAAACCATCAGCATCAGGCTGGAGCCCTGGCAGCCTGGCTGTGCTGGCCGCATGGGCTCGGCGTTTGGGCTTTGGTGCTGCAGCTTTCCCAGCTGTCCCCAGGCTTTTAGCCCTGGCTGCGGCTGGGAAAGAAAATCCCTCCTTCTTCACCAAAACGTGGTTTGAAGTCTTCTTGCTTTGTTCTGGAAGGGCAACGAAAATAATTTCTGGTGAGGAAGGGAGGAAATAGAATTAAGTAGCTCAGTTCTCATCCAAACTTAACCCGGGTCCATAGCCCGTAGGGAGGAGAACTGCACGGAAAACCAAGCTGTGCCCTTCCCAGAGCTGTATCTGCTCCTAAAATCAGGCAGGGAGAAAAAAGCAGACTTTTTTATCACCTGGGGGGGCCTAAGGGGTTTCTCTGCAGGGAGGGGGTTTTGTGGGCATCCCTGCTGCCCCACGTCCTTGTGAGGTCCCACCAATGTGCAGAGACCCCCCGCTGCCCCAGCACATCTCCCCCTTGGCTCCTGTATCCCCCGTATCTACCAGAGCCCCTCGCTGCTCCGGAGCATCCCTGCTTTTTGCTGTCCTCTCTGAGCCTCCCGTGGAGCCAGGACCTCACTAACCTTCATTGACTTCCCCCAAACATCTACTAATTGATCGCTGCAGGGTCACCACAGGCTCCTGCTTGCACTGGGGGGGATGAGATGTCCGTGGAGTATCCTCGCGTGAACTCCCCCCGTACCGACACGCGGGGGTCTGCATCTGCTGCTCTCGCTGCCGAAGCGGCTTTTAACCAAAGACATATGGGGCCCATTAACACGGTTTTGCTTGTTTGCAGAGCCCGATCTTGGGGACAACTGGCAGATTTCAGCTCGGAGTTAAAAATCCCAAGGCCTGATAGAACTGAGTGCAGAAGCAGAGACCGAGGAGCCGGTGCCAGCCCGAGCTGCCCGTCGGCACACGCGGAACCATCAAGCTCAGGATGAATGCGGATGTTGAATCTGCAATGGGCACAGAATAGATTCATTATAGCAAATAAATAATGTTTCCTTTGGTCTAACTTAATGCTGAGCCCTTCCTACGGTAGGTCCCACCTGAGGTTCCGGGCGGAGGGGAAGGGAGCTGGGAGGAACGGCCGTCAGAAAATGATGCTGATGAGAAGTACTCGGGCAGAACCTCTGCCTTGAGAAACGGATCTAAAATAAAAGCTGGGCTTTCTCCATCTGTAGCCCCACCCCGGCCTTAACACTTTTTTCCAACTTTACAAATGTGCCAGATTAAAAAAAAAAAAAAGAAAAAAACAAAAAGGGAAAGTAGCACATCCCTTTGTGCAAGGCTTTCTTAAAATCCCTGTTAAGTTCCTGTACATGCTGACAGTTTTACAATTTACATGACAGCTGGCTTGCTTGGAGGAGATCTCTGTTAATTAAAATAACACAAAGGGAAAGAAGCGAAATCGTGTCAGCGGATAATTAATTCGGAGCAGGGCACCAGGCTGCGCGCCGATCCCGCTAACAAAACTCTGCAGGAATTCACAGCTTTACGGGCCCCGGCCCTGCTGAGCTCCCGGGGCCGCGCTCCCCACCGGGCTGTCCCCTTCCTGCAGGACACATGGCCCTTTGTCGGCCCTGGGTGACGGCACTGCATCCCAGGGAGATGGCACTGCATCCCAGGGAGAGCCCGGACTTGGACATGGGTTTTCCCAAAGTCCAGCTCCATCCCTCCTCTTCCTCCTCCACCTCTTCCTCCTCCTCCTCCTCCTCCTCCCTGGGCTCTCCCTCTCCCAAAGTGACACTTTCTGCTCCTGCCCCTTTGCCCTCCACCCACGGCCACCCCCCTTGTCCCACATGTGACGGCCGTGGCCAGAGCATCTCATCCCCACCACCAGCTCGCTCGATGCTGGGGCTTCCCAGGGCTGGGAGCAGCCGGTGGGGACACCGGCCCGTGGCCAGCACAGCTGAGGCCAAATCGTTCCCGGGGGGCAGCCGGGTGGGTTATCTCCCCACTCCAGCCCTGCTGCACCGGGGGGGCCAGGAGAAGCCCATCCAGCAGAAGCCCATCCAGCGGAGCCGCAGCCTCGCTGCTGGAGAGGAGCTGCAGCCCCCCAGCCCAGTGGCAAATCTGTGGCCGCTGAGCCATGTGATGCCCCCCCGGCAGGACGGGATTCACACAAGGGGTGGGCGTGGGAGGGGAAGGAGGGTGGGCAAAGGGGGGTCCAACGAGCCCTGGGTGGATTTTGGGAGCCCAGGGCTGGGGGGGGCAGAGAAGGAGCTCCTGCAGGGAGTAACAGGATTTAGCAGGACTGGGGGAAGCGGAGCGAGCCAAGCCCTTGGCTGCCGGCCGTGGCTCTGGGGCGCTGGTGGGGTGCAGGCTGTGCCATCGCCCCCTCCTTGTCACCCAATGCTGGTGGTGGCACCTCGCGGTTGCCCCGATGCTCCCCGGGGACGGTGGCTGCACCCAGAGCCCCCCGCAAAAGGGGCCACCCAGCGCCGCGCAGTTAAGGTTATGGTTAGTTAACTATTCTGTGGCTGCTCTCGCCGCCTCGGTGTGCTGAGCAGCAGGGCTCGGAGATGGGGAAAACAAAAAAAAACAAACCAAAAAAAAAAAAACCTACAGAAAGGAAAGAGAAAGAGCAGCCCAGGGCTCCAAAGCAGCTGAGGTGTCAAAGACAGAGATTTAATGAATGTGCCTGCGGTTCACCTGAACAGATGAGCACAAGCTAGAAGGAGAGAAGGAAGAAAATGGAAAAAAGAAAGGATCATTTTTCAGATTGGCAGCTCCCCTCCCAGACATCTTTTAACAAGAGAGGAAAAAAAAAAAAAAAGGCTTTAAAGGGCCAGGCAGCTGCTTCCCTCCGCTGCAGCGGGGACTGGGGCACCCTGGCACCCGTCGCGGGGGTCGGGCTGGATTGGTGCTGTGGGTCCCAGGCCCCCGGCTCCCCTTGGGGACTGGTGGCCGCTGGTGAGCTGGAGAAGGGGGTGCTGCAGGGCCCGCGGCAGAGGAAGGGCTGGAGAGGGGAGAGGAGGCAAAAAGCTGTCTGCTCATCCATCACCGGGCGCCAGACCCGGTTTGAAGGCAGGCAATAAGTGTCTGCCTGCAGAACAAATCTGTGCGCTCAACTTGTTAATAAACAGAGGGGGGTTGCAATAGGCAGGGTGGGTGGCTCAACACGCTGCCTGGAGCCCCCCCAGACCAGCACCCGCATGAGCCCCCCAGGGGCGTCCCCGTCCCCCACTGCCCCACGCTGGGACTGGGCTCCCTCGGCTCCATCTCCTGGTCCTGCCTCAGGACGGTGCGTGGGGAACCCCAGGGGAGCTTCAGCTCTGGACTTTCTTTGCAGTTTACCAAAAGAGGGACTATTTTTCTCAGCTGCTCTGGGCAGCTCCTTTTTTTGTTCTCCTTTGTAACCACTTCCCATGCATAAACTTACTTTAAATGGTGCCATGTCCAAGCCATGAGTTTTATCCAACGTTTCTTTTTCAAATGTCTAGAGGGAATTATTTTAATAAAATTGCATTTAATACAATTGTATGAAAAACAACAGGTAACGTGTCCCAAGGTGGGAGCTTCCCTCTGCTCCTCCATCCAGCGAGGGAAAAGGGAAAAACACCACAGAAGAATATCCCTTAGAAAAGTCAGAGCTGGCACAGGAGGGGGAGCTGTTTTAAAGGTGGCCAGTGCAGACCCCGCTGCCCCTCGCCCACCCTTCCCACGAGGACCAGCACCACGTTCCTCCTCATTTCCACATCGCTCCAAGCTCTGTGGCTCCGTGGGAATGGGGCGAGGAGCACTCCAAATTAAAAAAAAAAAAAAAAAAGCAATCCCAGCGTGTCCCTGGAGCTCCTGTCCCTCTTGGCCAGGTGCTGGGACTTCGGGGTCCCCCCAGGCCTGTCCCCCACTGCCTGGCTGGGGCTTGCTCCGGCGCTGCACCGAGTGCCACGCGCGGCTGCGGCAATTAGGGCTCTCTGGGTTCCTTCGTAGCTGCAGGACAGCATTTTTGAAGGCAGGACTTTGATGTTATTTCCTAAGAGTTTCTCTTTCCCTTCCTTTTCATGTGTGTTTTTCCCTGGGTTTTGTCTCATTACTCAGGGGAAGGCTGATGCTCCCCACGGCGGCCGGGAGGGAGCCGCGGTCCCCGTCTCACCCCCCGCGACCCCGGGGGCACGGGGACGGGGCATCCTTCCGACGGGGAGCAACTTTGTCCCTGGGCTGCTCCTGGGCAGAGGCTGCCAATTACGCAGCTCTGTCAGATCGGCTTCTTGTCAAGGGAAACGCCGCGCTGGGGTCCTTCTGCCCCCGCTTTTTTTGTTTGTGCTTGCTTTTTTCTTGGTATTTTTAATGGTTTTGCAAAGGAGCCTTAACGATGGAGACAAGGGTGCAGGGCTGTTCCTGGGTCCCCGTCTGCTGCTTTGGCCCCGCTGCCCCTGGGGACCATCACCCCTTGGGTGCCCATCACCCCCCCGGGCAGGTGATGGGGACAGGGACATCCCTGGGGACGCGCCACCAAAGCCCAGGCAGCCCCAGGGAGGCTGCCAACCTCGGCGTGTGCTGTCGGCTCAGCTCGGAATATCAAAGTCAGCCCAGATAAATAAATAACTAAATCTTGTCCCCTGAATATTTGCATTTCTTCTTAAAACAGGCCCAGCCTTCTCGTAGCCGTAATCCTCCCCAACGCCAATCTCTGATTAAAACTCCGGTGTTGAGTGAGTCGTAATCCTTCCCACCTCAGGGCCAGTTTATTATTATTTTTATTTTTTTTTTATCTATTAAAACCTGTTTTCTCTAAATGAAATAAAATAGGGGCAGAGATAACAAAACTCATTGCTTTTTCATATATGTATAAAAGAAAGAAACATTTTGCATTCAAAAAAAAAAAAGAAGTTAATAAATGGCCAAGCCCCAACAGATGGGGGTGTGTGCGGAATTTGCATTTTTCAGATTAACATGCACGAGCGAAGATAGAAAACGCACTTGCCCCGGGGAAATAATTTGAGAAATCTTTGCATATTTTATTTAAAAGCATGCCGCGTTAGGCAGGGTAATAATGCAGAGCGATGGTGATTAGGTTGGGCCTGGAGGGATCGCAGCCTGGGACCCTCCCTCCTCTCTGGCTCTGCCTCCCTCCAAGCCCCCCTCAAACCTTTGGGGTTGCACCCCGAACGGCCAGCCCTGTTGGGGGGGGTGAGTGCATCACGGGATTTAGCCCCACGGATTTGGGGCAGCTCCATCTGCAGGGGCTGGGCAGCTCCAAGCTCCAGCAGCGAGGCTCGGGATGCTCCAGCCCCACGCGTGTGGGGGAAACCCCCACGGCTCAGCAAATCCCCCGGGATTCACAGCATCCCGCAGGGGTGGTCGGGGTCCCAGCACCCCAATTCCCCAGGGAAATCCCAGCTGCGGAGGGAGGTTGGGTCTGGCAGCACCGAGGTCCCTCTCCTGCAGAAGCAGGGTCAGCCTTCGCACCACCGGATCCCGAAGTCAGGCTGTAAATCAGGAGCTCACCCCTTAAAGAGCATCTCAGCCTGGGAACGCGGAATGTGCTTTAAAAATGCTTTAAAAATGCATGGCCTTTGTTGTGGGGAATTCGGGCAGCTCAGAAGAAATTGGGTGATCTTTCACGAGCTGCTTCCCCTGGCGTGAAGAGCCTGCTCGCCACCGGCACAGATCTTCAAACCCCTGCCCTTGGGAAAGCACTCCATAAAGGGGTTTTGTCTCCCGCCCCAGGGCGAGGGAAGGGGAAGGGGAAAGGAGTTGGATGTAGCAGTCCCGGAGCTAGGTGCCAGCAGCCCCTCGAAGCCCCCAGAAGCCATTCCCCACCTCGGGCATTGGCAAGGGGCAGCCTGTGCCCTGCCCCAGGGCCCCCGCCAGGCACAGCCCCCCAGGACGGCAGCGGTTGGTGGGGACCACGCTGCCCCCATCCTTGGGGTTCCTCCCCGCTAATTAATACCTTGCTCTAGCAAGAGCCCGGGCAGATGGAGGTGCCCCTCCAGGAGCCCACCCCTGGGCAGAGCAGGAGCTGAGCCTCCGGAGGGCGGCTGATCCCACAGCTCCCATTAACACCAGTGGTGTGAGGTTGGGCTAAAACCTGCAGTGCGGGAGCCTGAAGATGAAAGTCCCCGCAGCTGTGCGGTTTAACAGGGTGATAATTGGGCAGCGGGAGGGGAAGGAGCATAAATAGGAGGCACAGGAGGGGTAGGGGCTTTTACATGGAGCCAGAGGCTTCTTCTTTGTAGGGCTGGGGGGGTTTTGCTGCTCCCCCCACAGTCTTTTTGGGGTGGCTGTCAGGTGGGATGCTCTGCCCTCGCTGGCTGTGTCTCCCACGGGGTGCCCTTTCAGAGGGGCTTTGTCCCCTTCCTGCTGATGGAAAGGTGAATGGGGGGAGAAGCCCGAGGGTCTGTCCTGCTCGGAGATGAGCAGATACTGGGGTTTCTGTCCAGTCAAGCCTGCGTCCCCCTCCTCACCTCAGGGATGCTGGGCTGGGGGCTGTGTGCTGCCGGCCTTACTGGGGGGTACAGCCAGAGCCCCACGGCAACGGTGACACTGGGAGGAACTCTACTGTCCTGCCCAAAAGCGATAAAAACACCAAAACCAGGGCTGTGAGGTTGCTTTCCTTGTGAAAATCTTAATCTCTTCTTCAACATGGGCCTCTTCATTCTGGCACTCAAAGCTTAAGATCTCATTTGTCAGTTTTTTCCAGGTGATGAGATCTTGCAAAGATGTAAGAAATTCTTCAGCTGGGGCTTGCAAGGAAGATAGCCCTGTGCAACACCAAAAAAAATAGCTCAGAGCAGCCAAACCATCCTGCCTGAGAGCTGGGGCGCTGTTCTTTCCCTGATCAGCTACAACAGGGGGGCTCCCAGTGCTCCTGGAACCGTCCCTGTCCCCTCACTGCCCACCGGTGGCTTCAGCAGCCACCAGACCCAGCCTGAAATATGGCAAAAGCCCCTTTTCCCTGGCAAACCCAGGCCCTTGGAAAGCTCCTGCCACTTCCCCGGCTTTGAAATCTGACCCAGAGCCCGGCTCTCTCCCTGTCTGCTCCCATTATTAATAAACTTTGAAGGGCTCCCTTCTGTCCTTAATGAGATTAGTGTTATTTTCATGCATTGCTGCAGGGCAAAGGACTGAAAAAGTGGCTGATCTGTAAACTAAAGGGTGCTAATCTATAGAGGGTGGGTCCCCCATTCTCATGGCCTCGGGGGCTGGGTGAGAGTAATCAATTAAAAGAGGGGATTAGAGGTGCCATGGTCACCTACTTTATTGAGGTCACCCTGACACCCTCCCGAAAGCAGGCGGCGGTGGGTGAGCTCTGCTGGGTCCAGTCCGGTCACTGGGGCTCTTAGAAGACAAAAAACCCCTTAATCACCAGCCCCTGTTTACACTCTGGACCCAAAGGAGCAGTAGGCGAAAATCTGTTGTTAATATATTAATGGGCACAATTTGCTTAGTGGGTCTATCTGGGCTTTGTAAATTAATGCTAATTTAAAGCACAACCTCACTGTCTTTTTTTTTTCTTCTTCTTTTTTTTTTTTTTTTCCAGCTTTATTCCAGTGCTTTCATTTTGCCACGAACTTGGGGAAGGAAAAAATATACAACTTGGCCAAATATGGTGTTGCTTTTGCTTTGGTTCAATAGAGGTTGTTTTAACCACGGGTTATTTTGGGGAAGCAGAGGGTGGCCTGGCTCAGACTGTGATGAAACACGGTTCCAGTGTCCACAACTGTGCCTGGAAGAGATTTTCACTCTGGGCTTTTTCCTCCCCAGAAGTACCCCGGGCAGGTTTGTGCTGGGGTTGAGTCGCTGCCCCGACTCTCCGCTCCCTGCTGGTTAGAGACAACCCAGGCTGCACCGACACCGGCAGTCACAGCCTGCTCCCGGGATCCCTGTCCTTCCCTTTGGGTGGCCACTTTGTGTCTGAAAATGGCCCAAAGCCCTGACCTGCCCCTGGCTCAGAAGGGCAGTTTGTGCTGCTGACAGTAATTAAATGCTCTTTGCAGTGAGCGGGAGCCTGGGAGCATCCCTGGCTGGAACTGGGGAGTGGGATGCAGCACATCCCTCACCCCTCCTCTGAGGTCCCTCCCCCGGGATGTCCCAGTCACCCTGGGGACACCCAGGGCATCTGTTGAGGATGATCCCAGCGATGGTTTCCATCGTGGACACGCCATGCTCTGACCCAGCAGGTGTGGGATGCGGGGCTCGGGCAGCGGTGCCAATTAGGGGTGTCACAGTCATCACCGCTGGGTGACGTTGTGCTAACGTTCATCTGCCCTGAGCGAGGAGCCGGTGGGAGGTGTTGATGCCACCATAACGCGTCCCCTGACACCCTGTGGTGCCTGAGCAGGGTCTGAGCCCCCCCCGCCCCACTTCCCATTGAGGACCCTCCGACACCTCTCTCTGCGCTCCTGCCTGCGAAAGGGATGTCAGTTTGGTTTCATCCCCAGCCCCGTTACTGTCTGGGCGATAGTTATGGGGTGCTAAAGGGATTAGCAGCCCCTGCCGTCTGCTGCACGACGCCGTGCTCCGGCAGATAACGCGGGAGCAGCAGGGCAGAAGCAGGGACTGCAGAAATAATCACCTTAATTTCGAGACCGGCTTCAGACAGAGGATGAGGCGGGGAGAGACGGCTCCTTTCCTGGGCACTGGGGTGAACGTCAGGGCCAGAGAAAGGAGCTTTTCTTAAAATGAGGGTGGGCAGCGCAGAGCGGGAGCTGAGGCTGTGCTGGAGGCTGCGGGTCTTGGAGTGTGGGGGGGGAAATGGCCAGTGAGCATCCGAGACTGCGGGTCTCAGGGGGTTGTGACTCACCCCGTCCCTGCCCCAAGGGGGTTCCCCCAGCTCCCGCACAGCACCGGTGGGGGCTCGGGGGTACCAGCCATCGAGGAGCAGCAGCCGGTCTGGGGGCTCCTGGCACAGGCTTGGAAGACCCCAGTTTAGGCAACTTAGCGGCTGCTCTTTGCTTTCAACACTTTATAGGCTTTTGTGTAGAAGCAGGTGGAGGGAGGTCATCCTGCCCCTCTGCTCCGCCCTGGGGAGGCCCCTTCTGGAGCACTGGGACCAGTTCTGGGCTCCCCAGTTCCAGAAGGACAGGGAACTGCTGGAGAGGGGACATTCAAACCCCACCTGGACATGTTCCTGTGAGACCTGCTCTGGGTGGCCCTGCTCTGGCAGGGGGTTTGGACTGGATGATCTCCAGAAGTCCCTTCCAGACTCATGTGATTCTGTGACTCTGTGAATAAAGGATTTCTTTTGGGAAAGCAACTTGAGGGCAGGGAACGAGGCTGGCTGGGTGTCGGGGGGCTCTGACCAGCCACAGGCACTTATTACCCTGTGTCAGACACGTCAGTCCTGTCCGAAGGGCACCCCCTGCCCGCCCCACGGTGCTGAAAGGACTCTCCAGGGCACAATGACTTGGCCCCATGGCCACGCTCTCTGCTGGTTCCTGTCACATCTCACCCCTTGGTGCAGCTCCCCACGATTTCTCACCAGATCATTCACGTCTCTTCTTCCTCACGTCTGGCATCGAGGGGCTCACCCTGGGTGCCCACAGACGGGTGGTAACAAACAGCAGCCACCTGGGATGGTCCTGAGGACCCCCCCGGGGGTGAGGTCTCCCCCACAGGACGTGGCCAGGGCCAGGTCCTGCTCTGTGGTTCCCCAGGTTCCCCAGGCTCTTGCAGTTGTTCCCTGGGGCTGGAGAGGCTGCTGGGGACACCCTGGTGGCTCTTGCTCCACCCTCAGCATCTCTGCTGAGCCCAACTGCATCCGTGGTTCTGCATCCTCACTTGGCTCCCAACATCCCACCTCCAGCCCCCGGGGGGTCCACACCACCCTGAATCAGCACTGCTCCCCCCAGGAAAGGAGGCCAGCAGTTCCCCATCTTTGCCTCCCTGCGTCCATCCCACCCCCTGCATCCAGCCCCCCCGAGGGGACGACCGCCCTGGAGGGCTCTAGTGGCAGAAAGTCCCTTCTGGTGGGTCGGGGAAGGGGGGGGGGGGGGGGCACACCTCCACACCCCCACCAGCCCCACTGCTAAACCCACCCCTTGGCAGCGGGTTTAATCCCCGCAGGCAGAGGGTCCGGGGCCGCATTGCCATGGGCGCTGGATTAGGGACCGGCCCCGCAGCCCTGCCTTTGTCCTCCCTATTGTGGAGCATTTTGCTCGCCTCTGCTCTAAACCTTGTAACCGTTTTGCTGCCTTTTAAAACCGGGTTGAATAGGGGGTGGGATGGCGAGGGGTGCTGGGGGGGGAGAGGAGCCCGGGCTTTGAGGCTGAAGAGAAGCATTCAGGCTGCAGCTGCCCCGTCTCAGCACATTCCCCGTGACCCCCACGGGCACCGCGGCGGCCACCGAGCATCATTGGCAGCTCGGCCGCCCCGGGACAATCCACCTGCTTGCTGGGGACAAGCACTTTCATGCCTGTTGGGATTAGAGATTTTAAGTGTCGTTCCAAATTGTGCGGATAAACAGTCTTGTGAAAACTTGTTATCGTGGCGAAAAGGCCCCCGCCGCCACCCCGAGTCCCTGGCCTTTTGTTTGGGCAATTTTTATTGCCGGATTGGATTTGATGAGGTTTAAGGTTTATTCTTAGGACTCCATTGAAGAGCTGATCCTTTGTCTCCTGCCGTGGAGCGTGAAGAATATGAAACGTAGGCAAAAATAAATCTGCTTTTCACACGCATTAGCCCCCGGTCTGTGCAGGGACCACCAAACGCAGCTGAGAGCGGTGGCACCCCCAGCCCTGCGTCCCTCTGTCTGCACGGGGTCTGCTCCGGGCTCCCTGGGCTCCACAACCTCTCCCCAGTTTCCCCCCCCCCATGATCTGGGACAGACCCCACAGGGCGGGTGGCCATGGGCAACCTTCTCCGAATGCGGTCCGAGGTGCAGGAGCCAGGGGAGGGCTGGTTCCCCGATAGGGATTTAGGAGGTGCTGGGTCTGCAAAGAGCCCTAAATGCGGCGGGGGGAGAGGAGAGCATCCCTCCCTGCCCACTCACCCCCAAAAAATCCAACCCCACTGGCAGGTCAGTCCCTTAATCTCTTCATTTCTCACCAGTCACTGTGGCAGAGATTAATCAGCAGGGTAATTCCCGAGGAAAGGTTGCTCCAGGGGCTGCCTTTCATTGGAGAGAAGCTCCCCGTGAGTTTCACCTTTATTGCGGGGAACCTGCTCCGACACGCTCCGTGCCGGCACGGCCGCGGCTGCACGAGCACCAGGGACAAGCCTGAGCCCCGGGCTCCGTCCCCACCTTGTCCCCACAGCCACAGGGTAGCCACGGGGCAAGGCTCACCCCCAGGCTTTGGGCTGGTGAGACCCGAGCAGCCTCAGGGGCAGTTCTGGCAGCAGCAGGAGCCGGTGGCAGGCGCCCGGCACGAGCTGAGGGGCTGAGTTTCTGGAGAGCCTGGAGCCGGAGGCAGAAAATCATGCAAAACTTGGTGGATTGGGCTGGTTCCAAGTACAAAAAGAACAACCCAGGGCATGCAAAACCCACTCAGGGCTGAATGGGAGCCGGGCTGGCCTGGGGGAGCACGGCCAGCTTTGAGTGACACCTCTCCTGGTGGCTCCCACCACGGTCCTGGGGGGTCTGAACCCTCCAGCTTCTAGGTCCCAGGGCCAGGAGATGCCACCGCCTTGTCCTCTGCACGGGAACTGCCCAGGTACACCCTCGGGCCTCACAATGCTGGCAGGGATGCAGTAGTGTAGGCAGGGATGTGGCAGCACAGGCAGGGATGTGGCAGTGCAGGCAGGGATGTGGCAGTGCAGGCAGGGATGCAGAGATGCAGACAGGGATGCAGAGGTGTAGGCAGGGATGTGGCAGCACAGGCAGGGATGTGGCAGCGCAGGCAGGGATGTGGCAGTGCAGGCAGGGGTGCAGCCCTGCCTCCCCCCCCCCCCAGCTCACCACATTCTGGACAAACAGACCTTCAGGGGACCCCAGCTTCCCTGCGAGAGCTTCAGGCACAACAGCTGGTGTTTCTTTCTCCTGCACCTCTCCAGCCAAGCCTCAGCCCCTGGGCGTCCGACCCTTGAATAAGAGTGAAAACTACTAAAGTTAGAGAGGAAAATGAGCGGCAGAGAGGACAGGAAGGAGAAAGCTCTCATCTGGCAGGGCTTGAAAAGAGGTGGCAACTGAGCAGGCTGGGACACGAACACGCCACCTCCAAGCATTTAGGGCACCAGACGCCCTCGGGGGGTACCCGCTGCCTGGACAGTTGTCCCACCACGACCTGCCATCTCCGTGGGAGGGACAGCGGAGGAGGAGCAGGATGAAGGCTCTGCCTTCGGGAGGCAGGACGCGGCTGCCAGAGTTAGCTTGGCTGGGACACCCAAGCCAGTGACACAGACTCAGGACACTTATTGTCCCCCTGTCCCACCGGGCAGCCCTGTGCAGGGTCGGCATTGTGCTGCTGGGGTGGGGTGAGCATGTCCCCCATCCACCACATCGCTTCCCGCTGTGCGTCGAGCACGATGATTCCCATGATACCCAGTGATGTTCCAGCTCCTCCTGTCTGGGTAAAATATCTGTAATTACACGCATGCCTAATTTGAATTATTTCCAGAGTGTAATCCTGGCGTTTTGGACCCTACTGAGCACCTTGGCAAGGAGACTCCCTTGTCAACAGGGAAGGTGACCAGCATGGTCATGGGGTGACCACCATGGGGTGCTGGCAGCTCATTCCCAGCACCCAGAGAGGGTCTTCCCTGGGGGTCCACCAGGTTCCTGAATGTGGTTTAAGTGTCTGATCCCATAACAAAGAATAGGGAGAGAGATTCCTACATTTGCTCTTAGACCCACCATGGTCATCCCCATTTTGAACCTGAGTGATTGCATGAAATTAGTGGACGTGCCTAAGGCCTTGTTTGTGGAGAGGATGGATGCTTTCCTGAAAGCAATGCTGCCATCAGAACTGGTGGGGCTGGTGGAGAAGGTACTGAGTGAGGTTCTTTGGCCTGTGCCGGGTAAGATGTCAGCTCGATTCTTGTCACGGTCCCTTCTGGCCCTGCAGCCGATGGGCTCAGAAGTGGGGTTGGCTGGGGAACAAGAACCGTTTCATCAGATGCTCAAGGTTTTAAAATTTGGTTTTCTTCCAGTGTGCGACCACAGTGAGCCCGTTTGAAAGTTTTCCCTGGCAAGCCACCCCCGACAGAAGCCTGTCCCATGGAGCTGGGAGCAGCAGAAACCCCCCCACTGCAGGCAGGGTGGTGGTTTTTGGGGTGTGTGGGGGGGAGATAGGAGGATGCAGCTTCCCAGCAGGTCACCATGTCCCAGTGATGAGCGTGTCCAGCCCCGAGAGCCCCCAGCCCCCTCCCCGCTGGCGGCTGCGGGTCCCTGCCTGCCCGCTGCCCGCTGCCAGCCAGCATTGTCTCCGCATGGCGGGTTTCTTTCCGTGCGGGAGGGTTGTGCACCCCCCTCCGAGCTGTGCTCAGCAGCCTTTCCCTGTCACATTGCGTTATTTGCTCCACGAGAAGTCACTGATGAACCTTCCCCCCCCCCAAATCCAGCGAAATCCCCAGTGGCTGCCTGGGTTCGCCGGGGTGCGGGAGGGGGATGGCGGGCGTGGGGACCCCAGACCTCAGCACCCATCACTGCCCCTCGGCCCGGCAGCATCCATGGAGGGGGTGTGGGTGGCTCAGGGGTATTATTTGGGGATTGGGAAGTGACATCTCTGCTGGGTTTCGAAGCCATGTCCCGATCCCCTCCTGGGCACGGTGTGGGGTGGGCATCTCCCCACCTGGGCTCCTGCCCGCTGCTGCTTTTGGGGTCGAGGGTCCAGGCAGGGCTGACCCCTCATCTGGGGCATGGCAGCATACCCCCCCCCCCACGTTTCTCCCAACTCTTAATTCATTCTCCATTATTTTTGTCTCCCCCTCCTCCTCCTCTCCGTCTCAGCTGCCTGATGAATGAAGGATGGGGTTTTAAGCCTTTTTTACCCCCAAGGCCTGCAGCGCTGGCTTGGCTGCTATCGCTGGGATAAATGCAGGCTTTTCGGCCCGCAGCAGCATCCGGCAGAGCCGCGCCGCCCCCCCCGCGCCGGGTTATCAATCCCCGCTCAGCACCGCCAGCGCCGGGCTGGGTCCTCTCCACTGGGAGCCCTTTTCCTACCCTCTGGCCACAAGAAAGACCAGCGTGGCTTAATTCTGCACAGTATCAACACCAAACAGACTCAGCCCGCCGCTACCGGCTCCTCTTAATTCGTCTTTGTATTCCTCGCTTTTCATGAATTTTTAAAAAGTTTCCATTTCTCCCCGCGCCCCCGCCTGATCCGCCGGGTTTCGGTGGGTTTTTTGGGGGGCGCGCGTGTCCCCGCGCCGGCTCCGCATCCCCCTCCTCGCCCTCCCGCGGGAAACAAAGGGAGAGGGAAAATCGGCTTGGATCTCCCCAGCCTGGAAAGTTTTTCGGATGGCTTGAGAAATAAGCATCCCCCCGCAGCGGGGCAGATGAAAGGGCCGGTGCCGTTATCAGATCCCGGGCGCTGGCACAGCCCGGTGGCACGGCGCTCCTGCTCCTCCTGCCAGCACCCCTCGGGCATGGAAACACAGGGCTGGAGCCCTGGGGTGGAAAGAGGCTTTTGGAAGGCAAAATAAAATTATCTCAGTCCTCAACGGACTTAAAAAAAAAAAAAAAAACCCAACAAAAACCCCAAATGCGTTTATCTCTTGTTTTGCTCGAGTGCAAAATGCAGCCTCCATCCATGACTGGGAACTGGAAGCTGCTCTCTCCCTCCCGGCCCTGTCCACAGAGCAGAGAAATTAAGGCAGGATAGAGAAAAAGGGAGACTCCAAGATGGAGAACACAGATAGAGCCCTGAACGCAGCCAGGCCGGGGCTGCTCGGAGCCAGCGTTTGGGTTTGACTCTAAACACAGAAAACGTGGGTGCCTCCCTCCATCCCCCCCCGGCCTGAGCCTTCCCCCCCTTCCCCGGCACGCAGCATCCCCAGGTCCGCGGGGACAGCAGCGACACCTCAGTCCCACACGTGTCCCCCATCCCGGGCAGCCCCCAGCCCCATCCCAACATGCAGCAGCCCCGGGGGGGTCGTCTCCCCCATTCCAGCCAACAGGAGCCACGAGGCCTTTGCAGGGAGCCCCCTTTGGGGCTGAGTAGGTGTTTCTTGGCCGTCCAAGCAGAACCTTTGTTTTTAAGCCCTCAATTAAATGCTCTTAGAGCAGCACTCTGATTGTTATCCCCTTGGAGGAATAAAGTGCAGCATCGAGGCTTCTGGGACTCAAACCGATGGTTCCAGGGCTCTAGATATTTCGGTGCTGATGCTGAAACCCGGGAAGGCATTCCCTCCAGCAAGGCAGCCACTACATCATACGGGGAACGCGCGATGAAATAATGATGTACAACTGGCCTTCAGGCACTCTTTGCAGCTTGATTGGCCTCAATGGCAGAGGAATAACCGAGCGTTTATTGCTCCTCTTCTAGTGATCTTTACTCCCAGCTGTCTTCCCGGGGAGGCCTGGATCCCTGTACCTCGTCCCAAGAGCCACGGGCTGCTGGGGAGGTGCTGAGCACGGCACGGGATGTCGTGGGGTGAATCCCTGTGGGAAAATCACCCCGATCCTTGCCCAAGGTAGGCGATGAGACCCGGGCACCTCTTGGACCTCTTTCCCCCTCCTTTTGTGGGTGCGGGGGGCTCCTGGAGCAGCACCCAGCGCCCTTGGCCCCATCATCCAGCCATTTCGAACAGAGAGCATCCATCTGCCCCCCACTTTGTGCCACGTCCCCTGCACCAGCACCCAAACCGGCCAGCATCTCCGCACCCCGGCACTGCTCCTGGGCAGCCTGAGAGCTGATTCCTGCCCCTCAAATCCCACTGCCTGGGCAGGAGAAGGGGAAAGGAACAAGGGAGAAGGGGGCAAAGAGCATTTCCACGCAGAAAGTTGTTGGCAACCCCCGGCTCCCAATGCCTTTTGCAGAGGGCAAAGGTTAGATGGTGATTTATTTTTTTCCCCCTCCTCTTCTTTTGAGGAGTCGTGCTGCAAATAGCCTGATTTCTAAGATTTCTCTATCATTAAAATGTAAATGAAAACAGACACGAAAACAATCTGAATTTCCAGCCGAGTTGCTCTTGCTTAATATTCTACCCCGAAGGGGGATGTGCGGAAGCAACAACATTTCAAAGGGAATCATTAAAGAAGGCAGGCTCAGACCGCGCTTCCATCTGACAGCGTGGCGGAGCCGAGCACGCGGGGTCTCGCCCGTCCCGCTGCCCGAACGGACCAGCAGGACACGGCTGTGGGAAAAGGAAACGTCCGAGCCACGGCAAGGAGGATGGGCACGCTGAGCCGGGGCTGTGGCTGCCCCCCTGGCCCAGTCCCCTCGTGGTTGGGCTGTGGGAGCTGCGGGAGCTGCGGGAGCGTGACCTGAGCCATCCAGCTGGGAATGTGCCCGGGTTCTAACGCCTCCTGAGCTTTTAGACATGGCCTGGAAGGGTAGTGGGGGTCTACCAAGCATCTGGACACATTCCCAGTGCAGGTCTGGGGGGGGGGAGACCCCTCCTGCCCTGAGCTCTCAGCATCGGCTTTGCTCTGTTTCAAGCAGGAGGAAGAGGCGACCGGTGCTGTGTCCAGTTTTGGGCCCCTCACCACAAAAAAAGACCTTGAGGGGCTGGAGCAGGTCCAGAGAAGGGCAATGGAGCTGGTGAGGGGTCTGGAGAACAAGTCTTGTGAGGAAACACTGAGGGAGCTGGGGGTGTTCAGCCTGGAGAAGAGGAGGCTGAGGGGAGACCTTCTCGCTCTCTCCAACTCCCTGAAAGGAGGGTTTAGCCGAGGGGGGTCGGTCTCTTCTCCCAAGGAACAGGCGATGGGATAAGAGAAAATGGCCTCAAGTTGCACCAGGGGAGGTTCAGATTGGAGATTAGTAACTTTTTTTACCCTGAAAGGGTTGCTAAGCCTTGGACTGGGCTGCCCAGGGCAGGGATTGAGGCACCAGCCCTGGAGGGATTTAAAAGCCGGGCTGACACGGTGCTCAGAGACATGGGTTGGTGATGGGTTTATCAGAGTCAGGGTGATGGTTGGACCGGAAGATCTTAAAGCTCCCTTCCAACCCAGACAATTCTATGATTCTATCTTTATACCACCAGTGTAATGTGTTTAAAATTAAATACAAAATGAAAATAGCCTGAAAAATCATGTGAATCTTGGTCCAGCCACGCTCCGGAGAACCCGGGTCAGGGAAAGGGCTGAGTGGTTTTGGCTGGATCCTGAGCCCGGTTCTTGCTGCCCCAATAAGCTGAAATGTCAGCGTGTCCCCAGCAGTGAGCACGGAGCAGCTCGCAGTGGGTTACGTGTAGCTTTCGCAGGGGTCACCGAGCAGCGAGGGGGCTTGGGGGGCGCAGGAGCATCTCCCCCAGCGCGGTGCAGGATGCAGCCCCGGCGCTGGACACGCATTGTCACCCAGCTGAGGGACAGCAGCTCCCAGGAAAGGCTGGCACAGGGCTGGGGGATGGCTTTGGCATCCCTCGGGGACAGTCCCCAGAAGCTGCAGGGACAGCAGTCTGTCTGGGGAGTCTGTCCCAGCAGATGCTGCTGGAAGAGGAGGGATGCGCTGAAGTTTGGGGACACATGTGAGTCCGCAGGGACACGTCTCTGGCCCTCAGGTGCCCACCGCTCGGTGCCACTTGCCCAGGGCTGCAGGAAAATGAAGCCTGGCTGAGCAAGGAGCGTCTCTGTGATGAAGAGGCAGGAGCAGCAAAAGCATCCTGCACTCAGACTCTCTCCAGGCTGCCCATCTGGGCATCCCACAGGGAATGCTCACTAGGGAGGAGGAGGGCAGGTCCCCTCCAACCCCTGCCCTGGACCTGGACCCCCTCCCTTTTCCCCTTTGCCTCCCCACCCATGCTTCCCGGCCATCTGGAGGGGGCTGCAGGATCCCTGCTGCTCCAGGCCAGATCAGGGGCTGTGTGGAAAAGGCTCTCAGTCTCCTGGCTGATGCCCGCAGGCGGGATGGCTGAGCCCAGCCTGGTGAGGACAGAGCCCCCCTGATCCCCACCGCCCCCCGGACCTCCCAGGCAGCGGCAGGTGCTCCCGGCGTGACAGGACATATGGATCCTATAAGGGCTGAGATCATCTCTCCGGGCAGCCTGCTCCTCCGTGCGCTGGGGAGCGGCAGGAGGGATGGGGATGGTGGGACCCGGGGGCTGTTGGGGGCACCGAGCCCCTCACCACACTGGGGCTGCCCAGTTTGGGGTGAGGGGAGCAGCCCTGGCTGGGACCCCCTGCCAGCTGAGAGCAAAGGAAATCCCTTTCCCACTGTAAACTGAACACGTGAGACCTGGAAGTCTCTGAGACACAATAAACTGGGGATCCCAGGATCCTCTGACTATGTCCCAGTCTGGATCTCTGGATGTTAATGGCTCGAGATGATTAATTTTCTTTTGTCCTTTCGTGGCATCAGTTATCACATCATTGGATTTTATTTTTAAACACTTCTTTTTTAAGCCCACAAAATACTGGAAAGAGTTAGAATGGATTCAAATTACAAGGTAATATATTCCCCTCCAAAGCTTCATAAATACTTGATTATTTTTTTTAATGCTATTATTTTAACTTTCAAAGAAAGGCAACGTTTGCCAAATCTTGCTTTCTGCAGTAAAACCAGTCCAGTGTTACAGGGATTTAACATAATAATAACAATAAACTTTCAGAGGAGACCTTAAAAACAAAGGGCCCTGTCTGCCGGGCGTGGAAATTCAAGCTCCTGTGCCCCGGGGTCCACAGCTCGGTGCCCCCCCACCCTCTGTGTGACCCCCAGCCCCAGCGTGGCTCCCTGCTTCTCCCAGCCCCACACAACGGCCTGATCCAGACCCCGCTGGCGATGCTCAGTCTTCCCACTGACCTGGGGGGAGAGGACTTGGAGCTGGAGCATCTCCTCAGAGCCCCCCGAGAGCTGCGTTACCCACCTCTGAGCTGAGAATCCAGCCCCTTATTTACTGGGGCTTGGAAATCCCTGGGGATGGAGGTTGTCCTGGTTGTGGTCCTTGGGCACATCCCTGTCCCCATCCCTGTCCCCCAACCCCATCCTTTTCCCCAGTCCCCATCCCTGGCCCCATCCCTGTCCCTATCCCCATCCCTGTCCCCATCCCTGTCCCTATCCCCATCCCTATCCCCATCCCTGTCCCCCGTCCCTGTCCCTATCCCCATCCCTATCCCCATTCCTGTCCCCCACCCCTGTCCCCATCCCATGACACCCATCCTGCACAGGGCTGGACCCACAGAGGGGGCTGAGCACTGGCACTGGGGGGGTTGCAGCATTACAGCCCCCCCGGGGTGCGAGTGCCCGGGGGCAGAGTGGGGTCCCAGCTCCCCCCAAACTGGCCCTGCAGTTCTTTGTGTCCTTGTTGTTTCCCCCCCCTTCAGTTGGTCGGGTTTTTAATCCCTTCCCAAATCTCATTTGGGCACCGGAGCTGGGGCTGGAAAAACCCCTCTTGTCTGAGGCTGGTTTTGGAAATCAGGGCTGCCCCCCCCGCCAGCGCCGGGGGCAGAGCACCGGGGCTCCCAATAACCCAGGAGGAAGCCTCTTGCTCGCGGAGCAGATCCGCCACTTTGATGTGCTCCCGCAGTTATTCTTTCATTCCTTGAGCAAATAATCTGGATTTTCACAATATTTACCTTGGAAACAATTACTTGTGTAAAGCCTTCGACCAAGACAAACAGGGAATCGCTCGGTCTCTGCACGGGGCCGGGAGGTTCCCCTGAACCCACGTGTGCTCCGTGGGCAGCAGCCGAGGTGGGAAACGGGCTTTGACCGAGCCCCCGCACATCCCCACGGACCCCCCGGGGGCTGGGGACCAATTCCCCCCCCCCCAGCCCTGGCTGCAGGGCACGTAGGAGGATAGAAAAATGCAGCCGCTCTGCCCTTCCCGAATTGCTAACCCATTTCACAGGGGCTATTGCAGCCCTGAATTCCCACAGATTCAGGGGCTGTAAAGAAGCAGGAAGGTTGGGGAAGGGGGAAGGGGGGGCAGTTAGAAAAAAGGTGAAGGAAGGTTCAAAGGGCTGCTACGGCTTCGGTTTTTCATCTCTAGTTAATCTCTGCAGGGCCTGAGGCGAAGTCACCTTTGGGTCAACACTCAGGTGTTTTTATCTCCATCCCCATCGGCCGGGAGCAGGGGGGGGGGCGTGGGGCAGGGCAGGGGCGGCCAGGGGAATCCGCTCCCCCCTGGTTCACACCAGGCTCTCCCAGGGGGGCGGGGGGGTAAATCCTGCACCCCCAGCACCGTCTCCCCATCACCGGGGGAGAGACGGGAGGAGCAGCACCCTGGGGTTTTTAAAAGAAAAAAAAGGCTTTTAAATGGAGCAGGAACGAGCACTTTGTGGCAGCCCAGAGAGACACCCCCATCCCGGGCTGCACCAAGAGCAGTGGGGCCAGAGGGTCACGGGAGGGGATTCTGCCCCTCTGCTCTGCCCTCCCGAGACCCCACCCGGAGCTCCGTGTCCAGCTCTGGGGTCCTCAGCACAGGAAGGACATGGAGCTGTGGGAACGGGTCCAGCGGAGGGGCATGGAGATGCCCAGAGGGATGGAGACCTCCCGTGTGAGGACAGGCTGAGAGAGCTGGGGGGTTCAGCCTGGAGAAGAGAAGGCTCCGGGGAGACCTTAGAGCAGCCTCCCAATGTCTGAAGGGGCTCCAGGAGAGCTGGGGAGGGACTCTGTGTCAGGGAGTGCAGTGACAGGACAAGGGGGAACAGTTTGAAATTGGAAGAGGGGAGATTTAGATGAGATATTAGGAAGAAATTTGCTGTGAGGGTGGTGAGAGCCTGGCCCAGGTTGCCCAGAGAAGCTGTGGCTGCCCCATCCCTGGAGGGGTTCAA
>JAOTQQ010000009.1:1874096-1900063 GCA_026546715.1 Gallinago undulata
CTGTGCTGTCCATCCTGGGCCGTTTGGCCAAGGATGTTATTACTGCAGTAGGACCTCTTTTCTTCACCTGCAGGGGAACAGGATACAGAGGAATATATAAAAATCTTTAAAAAGTTTAAGTTCTCAATTATTAGAGAATTATTTGCTGTGAGAGCACACACAAGGAAATCATACAGAACATTTAAAACTAGTCAGCAGTGCTCAGTGCATCTACAGCTAACTAACCTACACAACTGGCAGCACATTCCACACAAATCCTTACCTGAAGTTTTGATTTCTCCTTTGCCTCTTCACTCTTCTCTGGGGAAAGCGTTTGGAAGACAAAATTCCTTGAATTTCGAGGTGCATTTGGATTAAGATCTGACATTGCTGCCAGTTTCTGAAGAACAGCTTTGGGTCTGTTCAGGAGAGACCCGTTTTTTATCTGAGGAACAAAGAAATGCTGCATTAAGCCACTCACAGGAACAAGACAGCACTTGGAGTGGGATCCTCTTCACAGAAGAGACTCCCTGCTCAAACATTACTCCTGGCCGCACAAAGCAGAGACAGGACCTCGGGGCAGCTGATGCTGCTGGGTTCTATGGAGGCAGTTTGGAGATAGCATTCTGGGAACCATTACCAACCTGGGGGTCTCTGGCAGGTCTGAAGGCTTCAAAAGGGTTCCTGGGTAAGAGAGTTGTGTCCTGTACCACAACAGCTGGGCTCACTGGTGGAGACAGAGGAAAACATCAGTTTCTGAACTTCAAAGAATATAGTTTCTTATCAACCAAAGAACTTAGAACTGACATCAGATAGTAAAAAAAGTAGGACAAAAAAAAAATCTGCATCAAATTATACAAGTCACACAACTGACACATGACTGGCAATTAGTTCTATCAGTCAGAAGGGAAAATTTGGGTTTGAAACAGCTTTGCACACTCGGAGTTGTGTTTTTGCCACAACCAAGGAAAACCTAAAATTTATTTTCACTCCATTACATAGTTTTTCCTTAAGTCACAGATATCTGGAGAAACTGCAAGGCTGAGTGTCACTTGCAGTCTACTCTGCAACTTAAAGGCAAGTAAACGAAGAATAAAAGAATAAACAGAGATGTAGAGGAATTTATTTTCACTCTACAAATTTTTTTTCTAAGAAGTAGCATACTATTTTGTTAAGAAATTACACACAGTTATCATTAACCTTGCAGTTGTACGTTTCCAATGCTTTTATACCTTAGCTGTTCAAGTTCTGGAAGACACAAGCTGGTACTGGTGTAAGAAAACCGGGCACTAGAATTTTCTGATCTATTGTGTGCTTCGCTGGAGACCATGGTGACAACTGGGAGTTAAACCTTCTTTCTCTTATTTGATTGTCAAGTCAATAAAAAGTAAACTTACCTTTCTTCTGCAGGGACTTCGCAGTTACTTTTTTTGCTAGTTTCATGAATTGGCTGTCTTCACCAATTTCTTCCTCCTCCTCCTCCTGCTCTTTATTTTTTTCCTTCTGCAGCAGAGAGAAGACACTTTGTAAAACGAAAAGTTCATATTAAGAATTAACATTTCATGTGGAGTTATGGTCCCAGCATGAGAGACTTATTCCAGCTCTGCAGCTGACTTGTTTTGCCTTTCCCTTCTAAATTCTCTGTACAATAGTCATAGAAGAGCAAAATCCGTGATCAAAAACTGGGACATTTACAAACAGTACTTTTTCCAGAGTTTAACTCAAGGAACTAACAATTTCACATCTACCAATGGTGCACAGAAAGACTGAGCCAGGTGCCTTTCTTGCGGCTAATTAATACCTGCTCACGAAGCCACTGCTCTCGTTCAAATCGCTCTTTCCTCCATTTTGCTTCTGTCTCATCGAACTGCTCATTTTCATCCTCATTATCTGAATCTCTCTGAAATAAGTCAATCTGTGAATCGTAATCTAGACAAAGGGGAAAAAAATAATTAGCTATCAATTTTTAAAGAGGCATAAAATATTTAGACTAGTAAAAAAAACCCCAAAATCCAAATAAAAACACACAAACACACTCTCTTTCCAATCTTTCCTCCCCCATCCACTAACTCTGGATCAGAAAGGTACCTATGTTTTTCCATCTAAACCTCCTCATTCTTCCAGGGCCGTCGCTGTGCAGGTCCCCATCGATGAGGTATCTCTCTTGGTACAGGCGCAGTTGGCGCTTGTCGTCATCGAGCATCGCCTTCCTACGACCCAGCAGAGAGGGAGGGAGTCAGACCAGGGTACGTCCCAGCCAGGACTTGACACACACAAATAGATACTAATAGTGTCACTGACATGTGAAATTTCTGTATTTGATTTTCTAGTTCCGCTTCATTGGGGAGTTCCTCATCAATCATCTCTTCTTCATATTCATTCAGGTCTTCACCGTCATACTCATCCTCACTTCCCACATCGCTCCCCGACAGCTCTGCCTCATCTTCCATGAAATCCTGCAGTTTTCTATAAAAGAACATTAAGAAAGTTCAACTCAGTAGACGAGTAACAGTCACACAAATCTTCCCAAACCAAATTTTCTCTTTTGACATAAAATTAACACGTATCTTAAGTGAGAAATGATGATTCACCTTTAGTTTTTGATAAGGCTAAGGCCTGAGTTCTTGCACACGTACACACAGCCTGCCAACATGCAACATCCCAAATTATTGTCAACCACCAGATTCCTTGCCAGTTGTCACCAAACATGATGGCAATGGTAACCGGCTGTTTTACTAACTAGAACAAATAAAAACCTTAAGACATGAGGAATGACAGCAATAGTCTTGCACCTCCTTTTTTGTTTAAAAAAAAAAATCTTGCGTTGCTTTCATCAAATGCCTTTTGATTTTCATCTATAATTAAAATTATAACAAAAATCCTCTATAAACCACCGGCAACATAGTTAAACTCGTGTGATGTGACAGCACCAAAGCAAAAAACCAGCCAGAGCCAGCACCGTATAAAGCTACTAATGCTGAGGAGGGAATAATTATACAGTAAATATCTAGTGCTATTAATATTCTATTCTGCCTAGGAATTAAGAGTCAAAAAAGATGTACGTACAGTTTTTTCTTCATGCCCTGTCTATGTCTCAGCAGTTCTTCCTCTTCATCGCTCATTTCTGCTTCTTCAGCATCACTACCTCCACTTTTTTCATCCTATCAAAGAGACAGTTTTCAGGAATTAAGGAATTTCTGGGAGTGGACTGCTTTGCAATGACAGCCTCTTCTGTTCTTCAATCAATAAACACAGACTAAAGCACCAGAGATTTTTCAGAGGATTTGCTATATCCAGTGTATTACAATATTTCAGAGACATTTTAAATGATCCAAACATCGCTCTGAAAAACATTTCAGTAGCTTGTTATGGAAGTTGCAACGTTTTGCACTGATAGTTATATTAAAAGAAACAAGTAGATAAATGGAATTCATCTCCATCCAGGGCTGCAGCAGCTGCCTTGCTCCATCAGTTCCTACCTCATCACTATCAAAGACGTTGTCATCTGTCACAAGCTGAAAATCACCAAGTTCTTCATGCTCCTCCTCACCTTCCTCTTCCCTAGGGGAAAAGCAAACGAGGGAAATACACATTTTCATTTCACCTCCAGTGATGGCTTCGCAATAATTCAAGACAAGATTTCAACCACCACATCAGCTGGTCTCAGGCAATTACCTGTGAGTGCTCAAAGAGCTACAGTCTCTCAACAGCTTTTAGCTTTAAATGCCCCAAGTACGCATAAGCATTGACATTTTAAGACCTCTGGTCTTCACTTGCAGAAACCAAGGGACAAGTACTGATTTCCGAGTTTATTTACAAATTCCTCTCAGATCCCTCTGCTATTCCCATTTGTTAAGCCTCATTATCCTTTTGTCAGGCAGCTGTAGACCTTCCCAGTTTCATCAGTGGAAAAAACCACAAGTACTCAACTTACATTTGGTCATGGTTCCTGTAGTTTAGCAACAGCCCAGAACAGAACCCAGAAATCCCACATTCTAGCAATCTTGTCTCAGTTTGATTAAAGTTTTTCCAACATTTCTTTCACTGTCAGTGAAAGGCAAAGATTTTCCCTTCACAGTAGCTGTGGGAAACAGCGTGTGCTGCTGATTTAGTGATTGCTTTACCTCCAAAACAGACCACACTTTGAAATTATGTCAAATAAGAAGACACATTGAAAGTGAAGCAAGACAACTACCACTATTTTGTAAATTTTGGGAAGAACAATGCTAACCTGTCTGTGGGAAAGGAACCTGAACAAAGTGCTAGCGCTTCTGCCATCGGGTCTTCGATGTCACTGTCCTTTTCTGCCTTGGAAGACACTGAAGAGGCCCACGTTGGAGAACCTGCTATGAAGAGACAGCAACTTATTAGACAGGTTTATTTCTACGCTTAAAATGAGAGAGAGCATCCTAGAAATTACAGTGAACGTGCTCCCACAGAAGTGACAAACTGTGAGAGCTCTCAGAAGTCTCACATTCTGCATTAGTGCCCAGAACTAAAGGGTACTTTTGTGTAACGTTTATAAACCAAGCAACCAGCAAAGCTGACAACAGCATTTAGAACATACTCTGAGACACGAATTTTCCCGAGCAAAGATTTAGCAACTCTTCCATGTTCTGCTTTTTGTCACTGGTGCTGTTTGGCACATGTTCAGCTTGGCTGCTAAACTGTCCTGAACACAAGTCCAGCAGTTCCTCCATGTTGGCATCCATGGCATTCTCATCCATACTCGCCAGCGTCAGCTGATGCTTTGAGGGCTGGTACTTAGTCCTGTGCTGTCCAACATTCAAGAACCTGAAAGAAAATTAGAAAACTCTTGCTGATCTGTATTCCTATTTCTGGTAAAGAGCACAGAACATCTCCCTTTACACCTACCACTTACCCATCTGCATCAAGCAGCTGGCTCTGAGTGTCATCTTCCAGAGAAAACTGAAACTGAGACTCCCCAGCCCCTGGAAATAAACTCTTTGGCTCAGGAGAGGCATTGTACAGGTCCTGGGAATCTTCTATGGGAAGAGAGGGCTCAGATGTCTTTCCTGAGCTCTAGTCAAAGGAACATAAAATACACAAGTTATTTGTTTTGCAATCCTAGAAGTCAGAAGTAAGAATGGGATAAAACATTTAAGCTATTTTAAAGAATTAACACCATGCAGGAGTCAAGTATGTCCACACCGCTCTACTAAATCACAGGTGTTCACCGCCATCAGATATTGCGTACCTCATGTAAGTATGCTTAAAAAATTTTGATGCATGTATTTTAGATACTAAAACCAAATTATATTCTTAAAAAAAAAAAAAAAATCAAAGAAAAGATGCCACAAGTATTTATAATGTCATTTTTATCCATTCCAACATGGAAACATTTGCTTTTCTGAAATCTTACTCATATAAAAACATTTTGCTAGATGCCTTCTCCTGGTATTATTTTTTGACAGATATGACAGTCAGGATAAAAATCCATCTATTCACGACCCATTGTTTTAATGTATCACAGGAACAGGACCAAGAGCCTCACCTTGGAGGCCGAGCTGATAAAGCTTGTTTTGAAAAAACCTGGGGAAGGCGACCTGAAACCTCCTGCTGCAGAGAGGAAGTTCCCTCCCCGAGAGATCTGTCTGTTACAGGGCTGATAGGACGGGATCATGGAGCCGATCAGCTCGAAGCTGCTGTTGTGGCTGTTCTCCTTTGCTAGCGTTGGTAGAGAAAACGAATCGTCATCCTCTGGAAAGAAAACAAGTATTTAAATACAGTGCTTTACAACATTTTTTTTGTCACCCAGTAAAACCTCCAGACACTATTTTGCAACACCAACACTTTGCTAAAAATTCCTTATTCTAGGTTCATGTTGGATTTCTTTTCTCATAGAGGATGCATATTGCACTTTAGTACTGAATTTCATCTTGATTTCTGACTTTTGATATTTTTTTCAGTATCATTTTGAACTTTACTTTCCTCTAATTTTCTCAAGCTCTCTCATTTCTTTCATCAGTCTAAACTTCTATAATCACACTGTGTAACTCCACAGGTGATGAAATAACAATATTGACTACCAATCCCAAATAGAAACTTCTATGTGTGCCATGTGAATATGGGAGCTACGATAATAGTTCTACTTTACCTAACTTTGTGGGTCCTTTGTCTGCAGCTTCTTCCATTTCAAGTTTCTCATCAGGAAGAGAATATCTGCAATCCATTAAATAAAATACATTTACTAATATATACAAGATGCATTGCTACTGTCTGTCAAACCTAACTGCAAAAACCAAGGTAACACACAAAAATACATCTACTACACTGATTAAGATATAGATTATTCCACTACACAATTCCAGTAATTAGGTTTTTTTTAAAGAAAATATATATGAATGCAGATATAACTACTAGAACAAGAGAGAAAAAAATACTTATTTTTTAAAAAGTACTTCAAATTTTAAATTGCTCAGACAACATTTTTAAAGCTTGGTTTATTTACCCCATTTTGGAGGAGCTGTCCTTAAAAAGCATCAATGTAGACTCTGTTGAAGGCAGTTTGGGAACAGAATCACAGTGCACAGATTTCTCCAGCTTTTCTCCATCAATTGATTCTTTGTCGCTTTCTTTATCACTGTCTTCAACGTGTTTCTCTTCTATATCTTCATTATCTTCCTCTGCTTCATCCAGCAGAAATTCTGCATTCTAAAAAACACCCCCAAACACAGCAGAGATACGGTGACCATGGCTTTGATCTGGCAACTTCCTTGCATGCTTTTCAAGAAAATGTTTTAACACATGGAGGGTGAAGCTGAGCCACATCCACTGTTCTTACATGCACCTATTCCCCTTGGAGAGAACTGCCACAGAGGAGCTCGGAATGGCCAAGCTATTCTGATCCTTTTGAAAACGAAAGGCCATGGGAAACCCTACCCTGACCCCATTTGTCCCTGCTAGCCATGAGCCGAGGACATATGAAAACAGGAAGTGGCAACAGAATATTTTATACACTTGTATTTGTTCTTAATATTGTTTAGACAAATAAAGAAAATACTAATAAATTCAGTTTTAGACAATCCAAACCCCAAACATACAAACTGTAGCAATCTTTTAGTTTCTAGGAAGAATTCTTGGCAATTTCCCTAATATTTATAGTGTACAAAAGTCCCATTTCACTGGTGAGAGGCAGCAGAACCGAAGCTGACTAGGTGATGTAGAAAAGTTGCATACAGACCTCATGATCGCCTTCTTCCTCTTCCTCAGACTCATCTGTCATCTCTTCTTCCTCCTCCTCTTCCTCCTCCAACATCTCCTCATTATCCAGTTTGAACAATGCTTGCCGCTTCTGCCGTTCCTCAGTCCTGCGGAGCTTCATGGCCTCCTGGAGTTTAGCCTTCAGCGCCTGTAGCTTTTCACCTGGATAGAAAGGAATAAATTAATACATTAGACTTCCTACAGCCTTCACTGCCTTAACTTCACTGCCTTCAAGCATCCAATCTAATGCAACTACACATATAAAAAGGGAATTAAAAAAACTGCTTGTTTTTAAATGTTTGTCTGAATTGATCTGCCAGCTGGAAGAACTGGAGCCGTTCGTTTCAATGAGCTCAGTTTAGAGAGACCACACAGTCTCATGAATTATCAAGATTCCTCATTATCCATAAACGCCAGCGGTGCAGCACTCCGAGAAGCGGGTCTGCCTCTCCTCTGTGTCTTTTGGGAACAAGAGCATCCAATTGCCATGGGCAGGCATGCTACAGCACATGAAATAATTAACAGCAGCTAAAAATAACGTGCCCATAGAACCAGCCAAATAATCTATTTCTTGTAATGGATACTATGGGAGAGTCACACTCCACACATATTTTTGTTTGCAAATACATAAAATTATATTAGAAATTGCAGTATAGAAATAAGGAAGCATGAGAGATTTAATAAATAGTAATAGTTCACAAGAAGCCTGGGAGTGACATTCTGAGAGCTGATGGAAAACAACATAAATGTATATAGATTTTTGTACTGATGGGGAGAAATCCAGAGAATCAGCTGTAAAGCTCTGACTGAGCCTGTCCTGCACTGGCTGGTGTGATTGAAGAGGTCAATTGAGACTCATTTTTAAAACAATCTCTCCATTAGAAGGAACAGATAATTTTGCAGACGAAGACCCTTTCATCTGTATTTCATAGGGCAGCACTGGCAAAGGAGAATGAGAGAGGAAAAGACAAAGTGTTTTCCAACTGAACCATCATCACTTCTCCTTCCAAACCCACCTGGCTTGCTGTGGATGGCTCCATCCAGGCTCTCTGCAGCCAGCACTGCTGGCACCACGGCTGTTTTCAGCTCCTCTTTTCCTTCAGACGTAGTCTCCTTACGAATGATGGTCATGTTTATGGTCCGTTCAGCTTTGGATTTTGACGTTTTAAGAGTGTGCTTCAAGAAACGTGCTTTCAAGGCTTCTATCTCTTTAAATACATATTAATTACATTTCAAAATGCAAATTAGATATTTGATAGCATTTAAAAGCATTGAGTATTACAGTTGTATCAAGAGTAGGTCTTGAGATTCTTGATTTTTTTCAAGGAAATCAGTTAAAAACTCTAAGCCTTTAATATTCTAATATTTGCAAACCCATTCTATCTGAGTAACAAAACAATAAAATGTTACAGTATATTTTGCTCTGACTTGTACTTGACTGATATTAGCTAATATTAAATTACCCTACCAGTAACTATGATCTATCCCTGAGTCCTCCAGCCACCAGGCCTCTCCATGTTTCTGCTCACACACTAAAATTAGGCTGATGCCTGACAGAAACACTGTTTCTTGGCAGAGGTCAGTTTCCTGCACACCCAGAAGTAGCACTGAATCCAGAGCGCTTCTTAATATCTTCCAATACATAATAAATTTAATGGAATTCTAGAATTGCCTAGCCATTCGCAATCTTTCCCCAAAACAGGGTCAGCTATTTAATATTCATTAGCAGATGTTCAAAATTCCAGTATATAAGACATAAAAGACATTCAAAGCATTCCTGCTACAACAGGACATTTTTGCTTGCTATCCAGCCTTGCCTTTTAACAGAATCCAAGGTAAATGCTCTGGAACACAGTCCACTTTTGTTTCCAGTTACTGTATGGCTTGTTTTAAATCAACTCGAAAAAAGTGCTCCTATGTGCTTCAAGTACCAACATAATTCACTATAGCAAACTGGAAATAATTCATTCACCATTAAATAGTTATCACTGAGCATCCCTTCAAGCTTTCAAATATTAAGGACTCAGAACTTCCCTTTTAAACATCAGCTGAAAGAAAAGGGATACCCATGTCAAGCAAAGACTCCGTAAAGTGAACATTCCTGCCTTCTACCACCTAAGCATTTCTCAGATATTCTAGTTAAAGTCAAATTAACTCTATTTACTTGAACATATGTTACAGGATTACAAAGAGATACCTTTATTTGAATCAGATTCCTCGAGGTTTATAAAGGCTTCATTGCCAGAGGAGATTCTTGGCTTGATGGACAGGTCGATTCCCAGTTCACGAAGTTTGTCTAACTTGGACTTCCTCACTTTCTCAGGCTGTGCCCCAAGTCCAGTCCCCACTTCTTGATTGCTTTTTTCACATTCTAACTCTGGTGCTGTTCCACCTCTTTGCTCAAGGGCATCTCCTCCAGCTGCTAAAGGAATTTCATTCTCTTTCTGTTCACCACAGTCAGTGCTCAAGAAGTCAGGGCACTGCTGTTCTCCTGTGCTATCGTCAGTTGTATCAGTCCTAGTTGTGAGAGTCTCATCACTGGGCTTTTCAGCACAGTCCTCTGTCGAGTTCTGCCCTACATCAGCAAGAGGCTTGTTCACAGAAGCACCAGCATCTCTGCCAAGGCTTGTTTCTGGTTCATTAGCTGCTGATTGATCACCTTCGATCTGCCCATCTTTGCAATCCGTACTCAAGTTCTTAGTGTTTGTAGATTCTTCACTCAGGGATAGCTGGTATTTAGTGGACCTAATGACAGCAGAAAGAGATCTATCACCCATGGCTAGATTGAAAGCAGAGAAGAGGTTGAGAACAAACTCAGCGAGGAAGAGATCATTTCCTAATTATTGTCATTAATGTGTAGGAAGAGGTGAAGGAAAGAAGTCTGGAAAACTTCATTTTGAGGAGATCAGGATGTGCAGGGTAGCATAATGAGTTTGTATTAGTTACATTATTGCAGTAAAAAAATTCTGAGAGATTTTGCAACTACAGTAGCTTAAATATTTTACTACACATTACTCGAAGAAACAGTCCGCGTAAAGTGTCGTGGTCCAGCCTAAAGCAGGTTAAGTAACTGCACAAGCATCTGACTTCGTCTGGAGTCACTGCCCCGATGATTTCAATAGCATGACTGGGTCATGAGGGCAGCATTGCCTTATGCCAACAGGGACACACTCCCCATTCCCAGGTGTTCATAGAATTAAAGAAGATTCAAAAGCTTCTAAATAAAACTTTCCAGTCAAAGCAACAGCTAAAATCAAGCAGGAAAAAAAAATATCTGTGACGGTACAGAGATCATGTGTGTACATCATACAACACCTACAGTGTGCACAAGTCTGGTTATCCCCAAAAGCAAAGCTGGGATATCCTCAAAACACGAATAGTTATGAAAAAATAGGAGGAAGGTTTAAGTCCTTACTTCAGCAATGCCATGGCATTTCCTTGACATACTGGTCGAGGTCTACACTTGAAGAAGTCATGAACACTTTTGGCCTCAGGCATGTGATACGGGAGAGACACAGACGATTCTGCCAGGGAAAGAAAATTTTAAAAGTCAGAGGCATTGATTTAATATCTCTGAAATTCAAAGAAGCTTGACACAGGTATTTTGGAGCAAAGACATCTCACTAGGCACAAAGAGCAGAGTTTGAACTTGGATACAGCAAACGCTGATGTTTGGGAGAGAGTTCTAACAGCAACAGTCTTTGAGACCAAATTTGCAAGGTGTCCACAGATTCATCAGGAAATTAACTGATGTTAGTACCAGAATGGCAGGACCAGATCCAACTCTATTATATGCCTATCCCACTCTCTATATCTTGCACTAACATTACACAAGTTTACCGGCTCAAGTGTTTGTACAATGATCTTTTTTTTTTTTTCATTAGTTGCAAAGGTGTCTTTTAACAGGTCCTTGAATAAAACTGGTCTTGTATCCTTCAACCCTCAGTAACTCATGCTGGGTGAAAGCAAGCTCTAAACTTTTGGGTAAATTCTTCCAATTTCTCCTCTGAATTTCTTAACAGTTTATACCCCTCTACAAACAAGGAATTTAAGTTTTACCTCTAATAAGCCGTTGGGTCTCACTATGCAGTTGTTTAATGGCTTCTTTACTTAACCTTGCTGCTTTCCGCTCCTTAGGGAAAGGAAAGAAAAGCTGAAGTCGGAAAACAAAATATGGGACTCTATCTGTACTTCCTAAATAGCTTATTCTTCCCTTTCAAACAGAAAAAAGTCAGAATAATGCAGCAGTTAAAAAAAAATTAAAAAATTGCACATCAACAAAAACATTGGACAGTGTGCACGCAAAAAACATTTGAGTCACTACAACAATGAGAAGCTTTAAAAAGAAGGATACTTCACCTTCCTTTTTGGTTCCTTTAATGCAGGTTCCTCGTTCTCATCATCAAATACGTGTTTGTAGCCTTCACCCTCAGAAAACCGCTCTTTGTTCTACAGTGCATAAAAAGAGGTTCACTTACTTGTCTAGACATACAGGCAAACAAGGAAAAAGTAATCATCGCCAGTCATAAAAACCAGCAAGCACTCTCATAAACCAACACAAATGCCTCATAATACTCATGCAGTATTTCCAAATTTCCAAGAATTCCAAAGCTTCTACTGTAGCAGTCTCATTATAACTTTGCAGGACAACATCCCTCCACCCTTAAGAACAAAAAGCAGAGGACTATTCTCTGTCACAGCAGCAGAAGTGCACCATTGTCAAAAAGACAGGCGCAGGTACAATACTCCCCACTAATAACCAATAATCTTGTATCACTATCAAATGTTACCTTATAGTTTTTTATTTTGCTTTTCACTGCCGCTCGTATTGATTCTATCGACTCCTCATCCTCTGCGGGGTCATCATTTTCCTCTTCTAAGCCATTATCGAACAGTTCTTTGTCATCAAGAAGACACCTGCTGTCATTAAAAGGATACCTCTCGCCACCATCTACCTGCTTGCCATAAGAATAAAGTATTTGTGCAATTCGTTTCAGACGGTCCCCTTCAGCTCTTTGAAATTAATTTTACTGTCAAAGGGTCTTGATGAAAGAAGTTAGAAAAAGTACAAGCCATCTTCAATCTAGCATCTTTTGTGTCGATACAAGCCAGTCCTATTCACTTTATACCACTGCAAAGCCGATAAGGGAATTCATGGAGCACTGTTCCCTGCATCTATGGTAAGTAGGAAATTTCAATAACTACTGAAGACCAAAATGGCCCAGAGAGAATAAATTAACAATTGAAATATGCATTTTATAAATAGCAACAATACGCAACCTCCCAAGCAGCCATTAATTTAGACCAGAATTTCAATTTGGAAGTAGCCCAAAGTTTCTTCCAGAAAACAGCACAGAACGTAGAGAAAAGCCAAAATACCAATCAGTTTGTGCATGTAACAAACCCCCAACAAACCCAAAGAACTCGAAGAATTTCTGCCTAGCCTAACACACACTGACATTGATCATCTAGTGTTGGAGTTCGTACTCTCTTTGCAGAGGAGACTGGCAGAGGTACATGGCATTCTGTGGATCCCACATCTGCTGCAGGAACGTGGGCGCTTGCAATGATGAAGCATTGAAACATAATGAGCAAATGCAGCAATAAATGTAACTTAGTGAGAAAACATCTGAGATTTTCTGCCAAAATACATACCTCTGTTCTAGGCTTCTTTTCTTTTCTCAGCCGTTTAATGGATTCAAATCTTCTCTCCTTCTCCTTTCTTCTTCTTGATTTTCCTCCAGCTGTCTTTGCCGTCTCTTCTTCAAAATCATGTTTATGTTTTCTGTATTTTTTTCCAGTTTTTAGGGGTCTCTCCTCTTCCAACTCATTCTCAGGCAAGCCAGAATTTCTGCTTGTTTCAAGGTTTTCAATCTCCAAACGGTCATCAGTGTCACTGTCATCACTATCCAGCAGACCTTGGCGAATCCGACAAGGTTTCTTGTTCCTCTGGACAGTAATGTTCTCTTTTTCCTCTTCCTTTTCCTTATCTCCACCTGCAGAATCATCCTGCAGAAAAGAGCCACCATCCTCTCCGTCTTCGCTCTCACTGTCCTGAAGCACCTTCTTTCTTTTTGTTTTTTTATGCACAAAAATCTCTTCCTCTGAATCTGACAAAATACATTAAAAGAAATGATTGAAAGGAGAGGAAAATTCCACAGGCTAATTAACAATCACCAATACATAGTGTTACACATCTATTATATTTCACGGATGTCAACAATTCTAGCAAATCATCTTGAACTCAGGTTTTCAAAATCCATGTCTCCCTGTACCGCAATATAGAATCGACCCAAACTGATGTTATGGGTTTTAAGCTTTAAAAAATAGCAAAGCTGAAAATGTTTCACCCATAGATTAGCAACTTGCCTTGAAATAGTAATAAACCACACAGTAAGTAACTAAATAAGTATATAAAATAAGCAAATTATAAAAACAAACGAAATAAGCAATTAAGACACTCACTTCCCATTTACTATTTCCCTTTCTCTACCTCAAAAAACACTTTGCAGAGATTTACAGATGTCTGTCCACATTCTGAGCAACACAAAAGGCTTCAAAGAGGTCAAGCAGCGACAACCTCCTAAGCAGATTATTTATATTTATAAAATAAACAAAAACCACTCTGCTGAAGGCAGCGGCCACCAGGCACTGCAGGTTCACGGGAACAGGACAGACCTCCGCCTTCGAGGGACGCCGTCCCCTTGCTGAGGTGACCCGGGGAGGCCGTTTCACAGCTGCCCTGGCCGCTGTCAGAGTCACTGTCCAGGGGCTTCTGCAAGTCTGAATTCACATCTTCTAACGGAAACTACAAAGGAAAAATAAAGTGTCCTTACTATGACAAATGTTGTTTCTGTAGGAAGGACTCTTGCAGGCGAAATTCATTCCAAAGCCTTGGGTAACCCCTTACGCACCAGTAACACACGTACACTGTCGTTACAATGTAAGAATTAACTGGTGTCTACCTGAAGGGAGACTGCACTACTGTCAGCAGCACTTAGACACGCTGAAGGTGAGCTTCAACGCACAGAAAAGAGAGGGGACATACACACCACTCGCCACTGATTTATTTTTTTTAAAACCATTAGAATGAAGAGAATACTGAGAAACGTAAAACTTTATGGTCCCACGCCCGTATTTCACCTGAATTAATTAAATTCCAAGGGGCCCCGCCCGCGCCCCCCTCCCGGCATGCCCCGCGCGCCCCTCCCGGCATGCCCCGCGCCCGCCCGGGCCCAGCACCGCCGCCTTCCCGGCGTACACCGCGGCAGCCAGGCGGAAGGGCGCGACGCCGGTACGCCGGGAAGCGCAGTCGGTGCAAAGTGAGGAGTAAGCCCAGTAATGGAGCGGTGCTGCCTGGGTTCAAGGGGGGCCTAAGAGGTGCCGCCACTGCTGCTGCTGCCGCCTCGCTTGCTACCTGTCCTAGCCCTCCACAGCTCTGCAGCCAGATTACGTCCGACGCCACTGGCAGGCTGCGGACTGCAGCCGCCATTCACCATGACCCATAGGGTTTGTGGAGCAGCAGGACTCACCTCAGCGGAGGCCACCGCCATAACCCCGACCTGCTACCGTTCCCGCCGCACAACCGCGTCGAAAACCGCTTCGAGTCTTCGCGCGCTGCCCCGGCCCCGCCCACCCCCGGCGACAGCCAACGGCTGCCGAGGGCCGCCCCGGAAGGCCCGCCCGCCGGATCTTGATTGGGAGATTCTTCCGTATAGTCCCCTCCCTCTTCGTCTGGACCAATCATCGCTCTCGCTCCGGGGCCACTCACACGCCCTATAGCCACGCCCTCCGGCTGAGGGGAGGGGAGGCGGCCGCGGCGGGACCACGGGTCCGGTGGTGGGTGGTCCGGGAGGTTCGGCCTGACCCCGGCCGTGAGTACAGCCCTCCTGGTGCGGTACTAGGCTGCATGGAGGCTTCGGGGTTCTGTGGGCCCGGCCCAGTACCCCTGGGGTACGCTGGCCCCTCAGAGTTCAGGCTGGGCCCTGTACCAGAAGGGGCCTGTGTTGAGAGGGCAGCCTGGCCCTGACTCCAGAGCCAATGTGAGTGAACGCCAGTGTCTGGTGCCGCCTCACCTCTGGAGGCTGCAGACCTGCTCCCGGGCATCTTGCAGACTTGTGCTAGTAGGAGTGTAAAAGCCTTCCCCTTGCGATCGGGACAGGTGAGTACAGATGAGTGTGAGTAGAGTGAGACTCTCCCTGCAGGCCTGCATCCATCTCTGGAGCCCTCAGCGCAGGAAAGGCCTGTTGGAGCAGGTCTAGAGAAAGCCACAAAGATGCTGGGAGGGCTGGAGCCCCTCTGTTGAGAGGACAGGCTAAGAGAGTTGGGGGGTTCAGCCTGGAGAAGAGAAGGCTCCAGGGAGACCTTGGAGCCCCTTTAAGTCCCTCAAGGGGCCCCAGGAAAGCTGGGGAGGGACTCTTGATGAGGGAGGGGAGCGATAGGATGAGGGCTAATGGTTTTAAACTGTAAGAGGAGAGATTAAGATGAGATATTGAGAAGAACTTCTTTGCTGTGAGGGTGGTGAGAGCCTGGCCCAGGTTGCCCAGAGAAGCTGTGGCTGCCCCATCACTGGAGGGGTTCAAGGCCAGGCTGGATGGGGCTTTGTGCAACCTGGTCTAATTGAAGGTGCCTCTGCTTATAGCAGAGGACATAAGACTAGATGACCTTTAAAGGTCCCCTCTCGCCCAAACTGTTCTGTGATTCTGTAACTCTCACACCTCAACTCATTTCTCTACGTCTGCTCCGTACAAAGTGCTGCCACCACAAAACACCACCAGTACACAGGGGCCCAGTGTACTTTCCCCAAGAGGGGAAAGGCTGGCAGGTTGAGCTCAAGCCTGATGGTCAGGGGACTTCTCCAGATCTGTAACAATTAATGGAAAAAACAGAAGTGTTTGGTCTGGTTTGGGTGGCTGTGAGGTGTGTGACACCTCTTCTTTCCCTCCCCAGAACTTGGAACTTTGAGGGGTTTTTGCAACCCACTGGCAATAGCTGGAGAGTGAGCAGCCCCCTGGGGCAAGCGTCGGGGCCTTTCTGAAGGAGGGTGAGGGATGTCTGGCGCTTCTAATGGTTGGAGTCAAAGTGCAGGCATCTGCTGTCACTCAAAGCAAGCTCAGAAAAGAAGTACGTGTTCTGGAGTGTTTGGTACAGGTGGTGGTTCTGTGGGCTATCAGGAGCAGATGGACTAATCTGCTGCTGTAGTTCCCCTGGAGCCAACCAGGCTGGGAACAGAGGAAGCGAGAAAAGGAAATGTCCATGAAACCCACTGCGAACATCACAATACAGCCCTGGTTTCCTGTAGCTGCTACAAGAGCTACAGTAATTTAAGAATTGCTCTTTAGTAATGGAGGGGACAGATGCGGACTCTTCAAAACCACCATTAATCCATATAATTAAGAGATTGGCTCTAACCCACTAGACAGAATCAGAGAAAAATCAGTCCTCGGTTTTAGTAACAATGAAATTGCCTGCTTTCAAAAGAGGTATTTGCATTTGTAAATAAATAAAAAAAAAACGGAGTTTTCAGACTGCTGTGCAAATCCAAACAGAACATATTCAGGTAATATTTAAGACCCTCTGCCCTTTTTCTGCAGAACACTGTTCTTTGCTGAAGAAGCCCTTTGCTGCACGGACATTTGCTTCCTGATCCTGTTCTCTGACTGGTAACTGGCAATGCAGAGAGGGTGGTGGCATTACACTATAAATTCCTGGAATTTGGGGATCTTTTCCCCCAAAAGATAAAAATAAAACCAAAACAGTTCATTGTACTTACTGATGGCCGTAATGTCATTTGCTGTGTTTGGAACAGGTTTGAGAGCTGGCTAAATGAAACTCAGACTTTATTTTAGCACTGGGTAAAGTGCCATTTAAAACATTCATTTTTTAAAAGCTAGTTTATGAATCTATTTTTTACGAAGTGACATACCCCCTCCACACCTTCTGGGTGAGATGTTCAGAAGCAAATATTCAGAGCTCAGCCTTGTCATTAACCAAATTAGGTCTTTCCACTGGAACTGTGTGGCTGTTCCTGGTGAAAGGGAGTGTTAAGGAACAGAAACCAAGCTCTGAGGCTTTGGCAGCCAGGGTGGCTCAACGGCTGCTTAATATTTATCAAGTTAATTGCTTTGCTGACTTTTTTTTAATTCATAATGCATTAAGTATAGGCTTGAGTTGTCAGACTCAGCATCTTACAGGACCAAGCCTTTGTATTGCAGGTTTCTTGAGGCAGAGATTGTATCTTTGGGTTTTATAAAGTACTGTTTGCGCAGCCCTTACATACGTGTTTCTTATCCCTCGATCTGGGGAATAATGGGATGGAAATGCTGCCAGATGGAAAACATCACGGGGGGTTGTTACTGCTCTCGTAAAACTGGTGTTCCCTTAAGTGTCAACTGGTGTCAGGTGATTGTATGAGAATCTTGGATCTAATTCCTTTTTAAAATAGGGTTTTGATGTATCAATGCTGCAGGTTAAAAAAAAAAAGGCAAATAAAATGGACTCAGCATTTATTATTTATAAAGTGTTTTGACTTCTGACTTTATTGTGAGTCAGCTGAGACTTGGAACACAAGAGGGAGCAGCTCACTGGAGTAGCACAAGCTGCTTAAAAAGGCGAAAAGCCCGTAACCCCCTTATTTAAGGGCACTTGGCCCGAAATGTTGGCTTTGAAAAAGATGAATTAGTGGCCTGTGAACCCTGTCCCTGCCAGTGCTGGATGAGACCGGCCCAGGAGATGCTCTCTGACGGGGGGCTGAAGCCCATCACCCACAATGGTGGTGCTGGGCCAGTCCCCTGCCGCTGGAGCTGCCCGGGGTGAGCTCCCGTGATGGCTATTGAGCTCTGTGCTGGTGGCCAGTGGCCATTAGCCCTGGCGCTGGGCCCGCCATCTTAGGCCCACACAAGGGCTGTGGGGACAGCCCTCAGGTGCTCAGTGCCCAGAGGGTTCACCCGACTTCCACACCTCAGGTGTTTTAACTCTCGTTACTGCTGCTCAGTTGCGTTATTCGAGGTGTGATTAATTAAGCCGGGCGAGTTCCCCGTTCCGGGGCGCAGCCGAGGTCTGGTGGGAGCCGGAGTGGGGTGGCTGCGGGTGGAAGCGCTCGCGGAGCGGCTGTCACAGAGTGTTTTCCATCGCGGTTCGGTTAATTATTAAACCGGCGAACAGATGTGGGCTTTGGGGAGGGATAGTGCCGGGAGGGGTGACACGAACACCGGCCGTGGCGGCCACCGGGCAGTCCCTCAGGCGCGCGGCGGGGCGGGGCCGCGCGCGAGAATCCGCCGCCGTCACCTGTTGCCGCCGCGGGGCCGCGCCGGCGTCGAAAGGGTGCGGGCGGCGTGCGCGCCCCCGCCGGCAGGGGGCGAGCGCGCGTGCGCGAGCCGGCGGCGCCGGGCGGCGTGGAGCGGCCTCGTCTTCTTCCTCCTCCTCCTCCTCCTCCTCCTCGCCCGGGGGGCGCGCGCGGCGGGAGGCGGCGCGTGCCGGCGGGGGCGCGCGCGCGGTGCTCGGCGGCGCAGCGGGGGGGATTGTTTGCGCCGCCGCTCGGGGAAGCGGAGCGCGGGGAGCGACACCCCCCCTCCCCGACCACCACCACCCCACCTTTCGTTCACCTCCTCCTCCGCACCCCCGCGGCCCGCCGCGGGCCCCCCCCCCCCCTTCCTCATTTCTCTCACCGGCGTCCCCCCCACAGCTGCCAATATTCCCGAGATCAAGCGCTACGCGGCGGCGGCGGGGCCGGCGGCGGGGCCCGGGGCGGTCGGCGGGGCCGGGGGGGACCGCAGCGAGGCCGCCGCCGCCGCCATGGAAGCGCTGGGACCCGGTGAGAACCGCGGAGGGGGCGGTCGCGGGGACCCGGCCGGCTGCGGCCTGGCGGGTGGCGGTCAGCGCCGGCCCTGTCAGGCTGCGGGCCCGGCGGGCCGTGTCAACGGTGGGGACGGAGGCCGCGGGCCCAGGCCGGGGTGGGGTGGGGGGCAGGCAACCCCCGCCATTCTCCGGGCAGCCGCGGCCTGGGGCGGGCGGTCCGGTTCTGTGCCGCAGGCCGGGCCCGGTGGGGGAATCAACCGGCAGCAGGCCGCTGGCGGCGGGTTCGGGGGGCGCCTTGGCAGCGCCGGGTGGTTTCCCTTCGGTGAAGTTTGGGAGCGGGTCTGCCCTCACAGGTGGCCGGGGTCTGTGCGGGGGCTGTGGGGTGCGGGACGTCCCCGCGGGAGCGGCTCAGCCCCCCGAGGGGGCTCCCGCACCCGAGTCCTGCGAGCTGCACCATCACAGGTTGTCTTTTTGACATGAAGCCGTTGCTAAGAGTTTATGGTGATGCTTTTTGAACATACAGGCGTTATCTTTTTATTATTATTATTATTTCATACCAAACTTTAGTAGATGGTATTTTCCCTGTGGCGTTTTCCCTGCTTGCGCCTCATCCCGGGAATATTCTTCTGTCAAACGCCTGCAAGATGTCTTTCTTGACCCCAGTACTCTGCGCATCTTACCCACCGAGTGCCCGTCAAACTCTCAGTAGCCCTCATTTTTGGGCTACTGTAGGAAATGTTTATGGACAGAAAGGTGCAATTCCAGAAGAATCCAGATTTTAAGCCGGCGGAGGGCTGGCTGGCAGAGCCTGCTCTGTGTGCTTTCCCCTGTCCTCTCTGGCTTCCCACTGTAGAAGTAGATCCTCTTTTCGTTTGGTAAAACTGCTTCCTGTCTGAAGTAACTTGGTCGAGGGTGCTCTGGCGCATAATCCACACAGAGCAGAGGAAATTAAAAAGAGTAACAGCACATGTCACCCTGGTCAGGCCGATCAGGTAAAAATCCGGATGAAAATCATGCCATGCGAGGCGGCCTGGCTTCAGATGGGGAAACGGTTCTTAACTTGTTGTCTGGAACCTTTTGAGAAATAACTTTAGGAGGTGTAAGTTTTATCTCCCTTGAGCAAAACCACCTGAGGTCAGCGTTGCCATGCTGTTTACAGAACTTGTCAATACCGAGGGAGGAAAATGGGTAAATATAGTTGTCATTTAATCTCTTGCAGGAGGTCAGTGCCTGCACTTACTTCAGACTAATTAGCACGGGATTAATGGATCATCTCTCTAGTATCCAAATAAGCACAGCAAACTTTGATTGCCCTTGATGATTCAGGCTTGACAGACAGCTGTAGTGTTTGAAAGTACCAACTGTACCCCACAACGGGTTTCGGTACGGTGCCGTGAGCCCCTCCTGGCCTGGTGACAATTAGTCAGGGGGGTGCGGAGGCAGCGACGTGTGGCGTGGGACGGCTGTGGCCCAGCAGGCACCGCTGTGGCTTCGGGGAGCTGACGTGTCGAGTGGGCTATGGCTGCTCGCATGCTCTGAGTGCTACTTCTGCTTAAAAATACGCCAGGGTTCCTGTCCTCAGACTGGCAATGTTAGTGGGTAATGTCATAGCCATTGGATGGCTTACGAACTTGGTGTAGAAGGTGCCTTGGGTTTGGTCCTGGCTTTAGTTTAGGATTGTGTTGAAGTTTGTTGCTGTACCCTGAAGTGTAGCCAGGTGCGAGTTTCATCCTCCCTCAGCTGATCTGCCTCTCTTCCCTCCTGCTATAAAGTCTGAATCTCTGACTTAAATGGATACTGGCAGGTTGGCACAGTCTTACGATACTAAATTTGCCCAAAGTTCTATGATTGGTTTATTATTGCATTCTTGTGTTGTAGTATTTTTCCCCCTTCTCCTTTGCTACTCTACAACAGAGGGAGGAAGCTTTGCTCACGCTAAGCATTGGCAGATACAGACAAAATCCATGAAAATACACTAATTCAGTTTGGTTTATGTGCGAAGGCTGTGATAGATATTTTAAAAAAGGTTTGTTTAATCTTGTTAATGTGGTATCTCAGATCTTAAAACTTTGAGGAAGTTAACTAGTGACTTGCTTGCGTGAGTACTTTTTCAAGCCTAATAATTTCCTACTTAGAACTGTTCCTGAAGCTCTTGCTTTTGTCCAAATAAATTCTTCTCCACACCTGAGAGGAGTCTATGCCTGTCTTTTCTTCTAAACAGAAGAACAAGGGAGAAAGGGTAAACTTGAACCTTTCCTCACTCCTTTCTTCGTGTTGGAATTTTAAATTGGCTGAAATTGTGCTGTAGGGGAAAAGTATTTCACTATTAACAAAAGTGATCCATTTGTGATGGAAAGGAAATGACAACACTGTTTTAGCTTAGATCCAGTATGGAAATATGTTTTTAATTTAGTTTAGAGTAAAAATACTCCTTGCCTACTTCCAGATAATATCAATTTTCAGATAAAAATTGGGGATGTATGTCCTAAATATGCCAGGAGTGATGATCGTTAACATCTGGACTTTAAGTCTTGGGGGGAGGAAGAAAAACTGTGGCTTGTGTGGCTATTGGCTAGTTCTAGAAATGGTGGTATGGTAGGAATATATTTGTCTTTACATTATATAATAATACTTAATATGTAAATGGTTGCATTCCATCTCAGGACTCTGTAAAGTTCATAACCACAGCCATGAATAAGTGTCACTAAAATTTTGAGGATGAATTATGGCACTAACCTGTATATGCTTTAGGGAACACATTTTTTTTACCGGGAAGTTCCGAGCAGCTGGAAGGCTGCGAGCCACTTGGAACACCTCCATTTGCAACCCCAGCGAGCTGCTTCAAGATTTCTTTCTGCCCTGTCAGAAAGATGTTTCAGCTAAAGCACACCTGAAATGATACTGCACTGAGTGATCCGTCCCATCTCATGCATATTTATTTGCCTTCCCCAGGGCCCCCGGCAAGCCTTTTCCAGCCGCCCCGGCGCCCCGGCCTGGGAACTGTTGGGAAACCCATCCGCCTCCTGGCTAATCACTTTCAGGTTCAGATCCCCAAGATTGATGTTTATCACTATGATGTAGATATCAAACCAGAAAAGCGCCCCCGAAGAGTGAACAGGTAAGAGTTAATAACAAAAATTCAAGAGTATATATATGCCTCAATTTAAGGAAACTTTACATCCCGGGAATTCTTCATCTGCTAAAGGCTGGGTTCTGTTTGTACCGTGGTTAGCAGTTGCTCTTCAGTGAACTGTAATGTAATAGTCTCCTTATTTTTATTAAGATGTTTTGCAATTGGCCTGTAATCTGGAAGGCTCTAGGAAATGTACAAAGCGTTGAACCACGGCTGGTTTTATTTTCCAGTTCACAAGTGAATGTCCCTGATAATTGTTCCCTGGTCTGTTACACAAACACACCTGAGCGGCTGAGGGAGGGCATTCAGTTTGCAGGTTGATGCCAATGTTTCAGGGTCCACACGTTGACTGATGCACAGAGCACCCTCACCCGCCTCAAGGCAAATGTTTGCTCCTGTGTTTGAGCATCTGTCCAGATCCCAGTGCCCATGTTTCTGCTGATAGCATGGATAACCTGCCTCGCGTGTAGGCTGAAACCTCCCTGTCTGAGTCTGGAGGTGACTCTGAAAAGTTCTGGTGACTTGGCTATTCTCTAGTGTGTTCCTATTCTGCTGCCTTGCTCATTTAAGAAAATGGGAAAAAGGAATTTTAATCTGTGTAAGACTATTGCTGCACTTTTGTGTTCTTCAACCGAACCCAGTAACTCTCTCTGCAGAGAGGTGGTGGACACTATGGTGAGACACTTCAAGATGCAGATATTTGGGGATCGGCAGCCTGGCTACGATGGGAAACGCAACATGTACACTGCACACCCGTTACCTATCGGCCGGGACAGGGTAAGTCTTGCTATAAGAAGTTTTAAGCTTTACTGGGAAAACTGTTAAGTGTTTGAAAAGTGCTCTTTTATTGACATAAACCCCAAATAGTCTTGGAAGTGACAGGTAGTGCCAGTCAGGGATCTCTAGGAACTTAATTGGTGCTCTAGTGGAGTTTGTAGTCTTTGAGTTTCTCATTCCCAGCTCTTTAGTTGGAGAATGTGTCAGTGTGAATTAATACATTGTGCTTTTTCAACTGCAAGTAGATTATTTTTTTTTTCACCCCAATAGAAACTTCCTTTTTCTCTGTTCTAACCCTTGTTCTGTTGTTAAATGATAAAGTAGTTGTAGATGACAAAATGTTTTGGTTTGGCTGTGCTGTTGAGATATGTCCTCCTGTTCCACAAGAACGTGTGGCACGAGTACTGGCAGCTGCCACACCAGTGGCACTGGCTCTGCGTGTTCTGGGGTTTAACGGATCCCAGTCTGCATTAACCAGTCCTGATACACAACTTAACCCGTCTGCTCTTCTCCCCAGGGATGTGGTTATTGCTGGTATGGTGCCACAAGGAATGCATAAAATGAGTTCACATTTATGCTTGGGGCTGGTGCTGTGTGAGAGTAATCATAGAATCATTGAATAGTTTGAAAGGTCATCTAGTCTGACCCCCCTGTAGTGGTCTCAGGTGCTGTGCTAGAACTCCGAGACTTGTGTTTCCCAGTGAGCTGCCTTTTTAACCAAAAGGGGTTTTTCTTTGCCTTCTGTTTAGTTCACAAGACATCTTGCTATTAATTGGCTGACTTAAAAAAAAAAAAGTCACGGTTCTGTGGAGCTTTGATGTCACCATACTAATTACTACTTAAAACTTACACCTAAAGATACCTCACTGCAGTTTCGCAGATGAATAAATTACAAGCTTTCAAAATCCTAAGGAAATCAATTGTAATATTTCAAGAGAATTACAAACTCGGTGTCAAAAATATAGATTTAAAAGTTACCTAGGAGAAAAGCGCAAGGTTGGGATAGTCTGCAATCCATAACAAAAGCTTGTGCTTAATTCTCTTTGATCCTCTCAGGTGGACATGGAGGTGACGCTTCCAGGAGAGGGGAAGGACCAGACATTTAAGGTGTCCATTCAGTGGGTGTCCGTCGTCAGCCTTCAGTTGCTGCTGGAAGCTCTGGCTGGGCACTTGAATGAAGTTCCTGAAGATTCTGTCCAGGCACTTGACGTAATCACACGGCATCTTCCCTCCATGAGGTGGGTGCTTTGGGTGCCTTCCTGACTGCCGTGATCCCATCTCTGTCCTAACATTTGCATTAGTTATTACTTGCTCCTATTCTGCTGCTTTTACACTTCCCTGCAGTAGAAGGGAGGAGGGAAGCAGTTGTGTAATTCAATGCCTGCCTTACGAATTTGCACTAGAATAGGGAAATCTGATCTGAACTCAGGACCTGTACCTGCTGGTCATGTTTCTAACAGGAGTTTGCTGTACCCTTTCCAGCTGCGCTGTCGGTAAAGCCTTTGTGTGCTTGCCATAAGTTAGCTCTAACAGTTCTAATGGACTGTAGAAATTCTTCTAAACACTATAGGCATGAATGTAAAAAGGTGTATCGGAAAAGAATGATCAAAGTGTTAATTTTCTTATTTTTTTCAGGTACACTCCCGTGGGCCGCTCCTTCTTCTCCCCTCCCGAAGGTTATTACCACCCCCTGGGAGGCGGCAGGGAGGTCTGGTTCGGTTTCCACCAGTCGGTCAGACCTGCCATGTGGAACATGATGCTCAACATTGATGGTACGTAGGAAATTCTGTCTCACTAATGTATCGGAGTTCATGCTGCTGCTAAATTAAATGTCCTCTTTTTTTTTTTTTTTTTTTTTTTTTTAATCCCAGTGTCAGCAACTGCTTTCTATCGTGCCCAGCCTATCATTGAGTTCATGTGCGAGGTCTTGGACATTCAGAACATCAATGAACAAACCAAGCCCCTTACAGACTCCCAGCGTGTCAAATTTACCAAAGAAATCAGAGGTAAAGGCTTGTTCTAAAGCTGCTGCAACAAAATACTGGAAACCTACTCACATTACACTGTAATGAGAATTTGCAAGGCGTTGGGAAGCTAGCACGTTCCTTTTTGCCCTCGCCTTTCCCAAAGGTGACTCCTGTGCCTGAATATTATTTAGAGGACTTTTGTGTTGGGTTTTCAGGTCTAAAAGTAGAGGTTACCCATTGTGGCCAGATGAAGAGAAAATACCGAGTGTGCAACGTTACTCGTCGACCAGCCAGTCACCAGACGTATGTATACACGACCACTTTCTGACTATTTTAAAAATCTTGAACCTATTAGATATAGTAGGTACGTTGTTCATGCAAGTATAGTTGATTCTGGAGGTGGAGCAGCTGTGTCACTTTATAAGAATGTTTAGTCTTAGTGGAGAAGAGGAATAGTGTGGGTTTAGGCCACTGCTTTATTTCCTTCAGCACAGGAAAATTGAAGCTATATCCTGACTTTTTAAATATCGTTATTAAAGGCTATAATTTTTAAAATAGCTGTGAAAAATTCAGTATATAGCCTATAAAATCTTTTCATAAAGAAGAGATCCAGTGGCTAAGGAAAATAAATGCCTCCAGCATTTCTAGTCTGGAATAGGTTTTTCCATACCATTTTTTCCTTAAAAAAAATAAATTCTTGAAAAGTCTAACCAGAACAAACGTCCTTTATAGGTTTCCTCTGCAGCTGGAAAATGGGCAGGCGATGGAGTGCACAGTAGCTCAGTATTTTAAGCAGAAGTACAGTCTGCAGCTAAAATATCCTCACCTTCCCTGTCTCCAAGTAGGACAGGAGCAGAAACACACGTACTTACCGCTTGAGGTGAGAATCTTGCTTTCTCTTGTGCTCCCCAGTTCAAGAAGGACAGGGAACTGCTGGAGAGGGTACAGCAGAGGGCTACGAAGATGAGGGGCCTGGAGCATCTCTCTGCTGAGGAAAGCCTGAGGGACTCGGGCCTTTTTAGTCTGGAGAAGAGAAGGCTGAGGGGGGATCTGATCAACGCCTGTAAATACTGAAAGGGTGGGTGTCAGGA
>JAOTQQ010000009.1:1900163-1910306 GCA_026546715.1 Gallinago undulata
ACATGAGGAAGAACTTCTTCACTTCGAGGGTGGCAGAGCCCTGGAAGAGGCTGCCCAGGGAGGTGGTGGAGTCTCCTTCTCTGGAGACATTCAAACTCCCCCTGGACATATTCCTGTGGGACCTGCTCTGGGTGGACCTGCTCTGGCAGGGGGTTGGGCTAGATGATCTCCAGAGGTCCCTGCCAACCCCACAGCATTCTGTGATTCTGTCCCTGTGCAGGTGTGTAACATCGTGGCAGGCCAGAGGTGTATCAAGAAGCTCACGGACAATCAGACCTCGACGATGATAAAAGCAACTGCACGATCTGCACCAGATCGGCAGGAAGAAATCAGCAGACTGGTAAGTGTTCTTTCCAGCTGAATAGTTGCCATTTGTCACTTCTTACGGTTCTTCCAGAAGCATTGTAGCATGTGTAGTGAGAAATAGAATGACCAACAACTGCAGAAGTTAAAAAAAATCTGACTTCCTTAGAAGAAATCCTTTTAAATAGAAAGCCTATTTGTAGCAAAGAGGACAGAGCCACCTGAAGCGTTCCTTGCAGTTACATGAATACTTTTCTTGTCACCAGGTGAAAAGTAACAGTATGGTTGGTGGCCCCGACCCCTATCTGAAGGAGTTTGGCATCGTTGTGCACAATGAAATGACAGAGCTGACGGGCAGAGTTTTACCAGCACCGATGCTGCAATATGGAGGCAGGGTGAGTTCCACATCTTGTAAAATACCTCATCCTGAGATTATTTGCATTCATTAAGTGTTCCCCATATCTTCCCATGAGGCTTCCTTTGTACGAGTGCTGTGTTGGGTGATGGTCAAGGCAAAGCAGCATTTTATTTTCAATTTGCCTTTGGATTTTTACCTAGAACAAGACTGTGGCGACACCAAACCAAGGTGTGTGGGACATGAGAGGGAAACAGTTCTATGCTGGCATTGAGATTAAAGTTTGGGCTGTTGCCTGTTTTGCTCCTCAGAAACAATGCAGGGAAGACTTACTAAAGTAAGTATTTTCCTCTTTATTCGGGAAACTTATTTCAAGATTTTTTTTTCTCATATTTCTGAAAGGCGTTATGCAATATAAGTTGGTCTTAATGCAGCTGAGAGTAAAAAGAGGAAATCATGGTTCTGCAACATCTTAAATATTTTATTTAAATATTTGGGAGGAGACTGTGACAAAGTGCCTAATTGGCCACTGAGGAAAAGCGTTAATTCCCTCACCACTGCGGCTGTGTTTCCTGCTCTGGAGGCTGCATTCCTCTTATATTCTGCTGCTTTTACAAATAACTGATGATGGTTATTCATTGTAAAACAGGAACTACTTTTTTTTCTTAACTTTTACTGCCACCCAGGTGACATACACCACTTTTGTCCCCTGTCCTTCAAAATTACTCTACAGAATCCTAAAGACATAGGTGGTGTGAACCACTGAAATGTTTGGAAGAATCATGGCTGCAGTAATGCTCAGATAAGTTCAGTGGAGGAGTAACGGTCTGCCAGAGCATCAGTATTAGTTTGGGGAAATCTGCTTCAGTGTTCAACTCGAATATATGTTTGTTTCCCCAAGACTTCTAAAATTACAGAAACAGGGGCTTATGGAACCTCCTCAGACAGGATTAGAATCCTCTTAGTGAGTTTCTTAGAGTGATAGGATTGTTAAAAAATAATTACTGTAGCATCAAGTTGCAAGTGCCGTGAAATAGCTGAAATAGCTTAGATCTTGTTGATAAAATTAATGGCAAAGTGAAACATAGTGGAAAAAAGCCAGGACAAATCCATTTATATTTAATTTACAGGAGTTTTACAGACCAGCTGCGCAAGATCTCGAAGGACGCGGGGATGCCCATCCAGGGCCAGCCCTGTTTCTGCAAGTACGCCCAGGGAGCGGACAGCGTGGAGCCCATGTTCAAACACTTAAAACTGACGTATGTGGGTCTGCAGCTGATCGTGGTGATCCTACCTGGAAAGACACCCGTGTACGGTACGGAGAAAAGGCTGCCGATCGTTAATTATTTGTACGGCGATGGAACTACTGACTGTTCAGGTCATTGGAACCATTAACTTTTTTTGTTTTGTTTTGCTGTCCCAGCTGAGGTAAAGCGGGTTGGTGACACGCTTCTAGGAATGGCCACTCAGTGCGTTCAGGTGAAGAATGTGGTAAAAACCTCACCACAAACACTGTCCAACCTGTGTCTGAAGATAAACGCAAAGCTTGGAGGAATCAACAACGTGCTTGTACCTCATCAAAGGTGAGATTAAATCTAAAGCTCTCCTTGAAGTCTGGCTTGTCAAGCAAAACGGTGTCGTTTTGTTTTGCTTAATTGAATGGTACCTTTCAAATTATTATGTGCTTTAGAAGTACCCGCAGTCTGAAATGGATAGAGGAGGATGCTTCTGCATCAGACTCCGCTGAGTGAGCCCTGTGCTGAGGCTCGTCTCTAGCGTCAGAGCCATCCAGCAGTGGGTGTGAAAAGAACCTCACAAAGGCTTTTTTTTTTTCCCCATATCTCTCTTTCCTGCCTTTGGGTTTGCTAAAGTCTTATCTTTTCCTCTTGCCACAAGTATACTGTATTTCCTTCCAACTTGAAAGAAAAAGGAGTAAGGAGGGGTGGCTTGTGATAAATGCTTGTAACTTTGACTTTAATCCTTTCCTTTTCGCTTTCTGTTCTCTCTGGACTGTAAAAGCTTGGGGCAGAGCACTTTGTCCTTAAAGATTCTGACGGGTTTTAGTTCTGTTGAATGGTTTGGATATACCTTTCTTGGATGTAATTCTTCGTCCTTTCTTGCCGCCCTTGTTTTGTATTACTCTTGTTATTACTTAACATTTAATAAACCCATATCATATCAAACAGGCCCTCGGTGTTCCAGCAGCCAGTGATCTTTTTGGGAGCAGACGTGACTCACCCTCCCGCTGGGGACGGGAAGAAGCCGTCCATCGCGGCGGTGGTGGGCAGCATGGACGGCCACCCCAGCCGGTACTGTGCCACCGTGCGAGTGCAGACCTCGCGCCAGGAGACCTCCCAGGAGCTGCTCTACAGCCAGGAGGTGATCCAGGACCTCACCAACATGGTGCGAGAACTATTGATCCAGTTCTACAAATCCACTCGTTTCAAGCCCACCAGGATCATTTACTACAGAGGGGGAGTATCAGAAGGGCAGATGAAGCAGGTATTGTCTAATGAGTTCATATGGCTTGTGAAAATTGATTGGCCTTGAAAAATGTACCTGTTTATGTGGATTGCATTTGCTAAGGGGACAATTAACAGTTTCGTTGAGATTTCCTGGGCAAGCACAATGTGTAGTTATCCTGTCTGATCATCTTCCTTATGAAGTGGCATTTGTACGTGGGGAAAAAAAATGAAAGTAATGTTATATGTACTGAATTCAGCACCTTATAGTGAAATCTTCTACTTGTAGGTAGCTTGGCCAGAACTGATAGCGATCCGGAAGGCCTGCATTAGTTTGGAAGAAGATTATAGACCAGGAATAACCTACATTGTTGTGCAGAAAAGGCATCACACCAGGCTATTCTGTGCTGACAAAACTGAAAGGGCAAGTAATGTTGACTCCATAAGAAGGAGGTGATGGCAGCAGGAAAGTAAGATTGTTTGGTTAATTGGGGTGGAATCCATCTCAGCCACTAAAAGGGAATTAAGCTGCAGAAGCAGTAGCAGTTCTGTGCAGTAACAGGCTTTCTCTACTAAAATAACCAGTTCCTCCCCTTTTTTAATTGCTCCAGACCAACTGGTCAGATGGAACAGTTTGTTCCCAGCCCCTTTTGGAGTGGGCGTACTCTGTATCCCTGTATTTGTGTATCTGGAGCTGCAGCCTGGGTTTTTATAGTCTGGGATTCCTGACTATAAACCGAACTAGCTGTTCAGTTCATTGCCTGTTCTGTCTCCAGACGCATCTGGAAGATTTGCCGATGGCACAAATCAACAAGCCGACTAAAGAACCTTCTGTAGGAAAGTTCTTGATCTCAGGTTTGCTTAAAAAATACAGATCTCTGAAAACCAGGGTATGAAATAAATTTATTTCAGCCTGCATTTTCAGATGCTGAATTAATTGTGTAGGCTTTATCCCACTCTGCAGTTTTAATGGTACTGGCAAGTATTTTATTTTTCTCTGATGACACACCAATTGGATTTGGTGAAGTTTCTAAAAATGGATTCTCAGAGAACATTTTCATTCCTCCTATGTAAATGACCTTGATATTTTTCCTCCTCCTTGAGCAGTAAATGCTCAAACAGCTTTGAGTAGAGCCTACCTTAGGAGGTATTTTTGGGTCGCTTCCCAAAAAAAACCAACAGGCTAATAATAACCTTCCCTCACTAGGTGGGTAAGAGCGGGAACGTACCGGCAGGCACCACTGTGGACAGCACCATCACGCATCCTTCTGAATTTGACTTTTACCTCTGTAGCCACGCGGGAATTCAGGTAACATTTCAGCTCTGCTCTGCCACTAAACCCCTGTGGTTGTCCTGATGAGTAATGTTGCTTCTATTTAAAGCTTGGCAGACTTAGTCACGGCAGTTGGGTGCCGTTGGGCACTTACTCTCCGTTGCCCTGGTGGAAGGTACAGCCTGCCGGTGCCACCTCTGCCTCTGCTCTGTCCTCTGCAGGGAACCAGCCGGCCCTCCCACTACCAGGTCTTGTGGGACGACAACTGTTTCACCGCAGACGAGCTCCAGCTGCTGACGTACCAGCTGTGTCACACCTACGTCCGCTGTACACGATCCGTCTCTATTCCAGCTCCTGCCTACTACGCCAGGCTGGTCGCCTTTAGGGCCAGATACCACCTCGTGGACAAGGATCACGACAGGTAAGGAACCGTGTGCCTCGTCGTCTCAGTGGCCGGATAACGGACCCGAGTGATACGCCGCTTGGCCCAGTTGTTGACGGTTGTGTGTGTGTGTGTCTGCGTCCTTGCAGCGCTGAAGGCAGCCACGTGTCAGGACAGAGCAACGGCCGCGACCCCCAGGCTCTGGCGAAGGCGGTGCAGATCCACCACGACACGCAGCACACCATGTATTTTGCTTGAGAGCGGCTGGGGAGATGAGGCAAAACCGACAGCCCACGCGGTCCCGAAGCGTTTGAATTCTGACTGCTTGGCTGGGGCCCGGCTGACCCCGGCCTGCCCACTACCAGCAGCTCTGAACAGTCGCACTGAATCTGGACTTCACAGCAACGTCTGATGCACCAACACAATTGAGCCATTTGTTTCATTATTTTATGTAATAGAAATTCATAGACTGTCTTTTCTGATGCATTGGACTGAATTTTTACCTCAAAGCGCAAAAGGCCGATCATCCTGAAATTTTTAAAGGACTTGGCACGAAAGGTTTCTATTGAATATTTTGCTAGCTCTCGTTTTTAAGTTATCTCCTCATCCCATTAGTTCATCGTGAGGCCGGATCCCCCGTCTCCATGCGCTGCTTCGTGAGTACGCGTAGTACGGCAAAATGTTCGACTCCAGTTAAACGTAAGCGTTGAATTGTGTGGGGCCATAGATTTTTTTAATGGAGATTTTAGACTTCACTACTGTAAATGCCTTTTAACGAACATAACTTTCACAGGTATTGCAGTTTTTTGTCAGTTTGACTGATTACCTTTTTAATCTCTGCAGACTTCGGCTGCGAAGCAATTGCACTATTCTGCGAGTTCAAATAGGTGGTTCTTGTTCTGTGAATGTGTAATATAATCAGATAGTGATGCCTGTCAGTAGATTTTAATTATAATGGTTACAAATAATACTGCCATGGTATCGTAACAAGTACTGAACCATCATTTCCCCCCTCTAAAAATGATAAAAACAAAAAAAAAAATTAGCTTTTAGGTATTTTGCAAACTTTTACAAAAGTGCCCACTTTATGCTGCTGTGTGGTTTGATAAATCTAAGTGATTTTAAAACTTTTTTCTCATAGAAGGTTTAACTTTGGCAATAAATATTTGTTTTTTAAGCCCCCCCCAACAGTGTAATTTTCTAGCTGAGGATTGTGCATGAGTTGAACCAACATTCTCGTGTCGTTTTCTGAACACACAATTTGGCAGTTTCTGAAACTAATTAGAAAAGACGCACTTCCATGCTTTTTTTAAGAGTTCTTTTTAACTGTTTTATATTCACTGTTGGTGTCCTGTCTACAACATTTTTTTATAAGCTTGGAAACTGGGTGTTACGTGTAGGAAAGGCTTCCCAGGCTGTGCGGTCTGAGCGCACTGTGTGACAGGCAACCTGAGGACTCCTACCAGCATTTAAACCTTTTTTCCCCTGGGAATCTGGGTTGCGCACACAACTGCATCCAACAGCATCCTGAACCAACGTCCAGCTCAGAATCTGATCCTGTCCCAGCCTAGAAATTAGGGTTGTTTCTTTTTTTTTAATTTTTTTTAAATCTGCTTGGCTTTTTTCCAGCTGCAACGTGTGATAGAGACGAGGGGCTTGGTTTCACCGAGTGCTCTTGGAATCCAGGAACGGAGCAGGTTTAAGAGTAGATTCCTCGTAGCGCAGATTAAAAGCTTATTCCCAAAGGGAGCGGAGCCGACAGCACTCCTCTGAGGAGTGCCGGGATTGCACTGTGGTCTCCGATGCCCGGGTGGGCTTTGCTGCTGCGTTGTCCGCTGTTCCAAAGCCCCCTCAGAACTTCAGCAATAGGAAATGCTGTTTCCTTCAGTCTTTAAGCTTGTAAATAAATTAAAGTTTACATTTCTAAATGCTGGGTTTTTTTTCAGTTGTACCAGAGTACGCTGAATTAAATCTTCAAACAGTTTTATAACCTCCTTTCAAGTACCATGTCGCATTAAATTAAGTTTAAACTTGTTTCTGTTGACAATGAGACTGAAGCAAACTCTGTTCCTGGCATGTACTGTGGACAGGTTTAGACTGAAAAAAGGAAAAAAAAAAAAAGGTTCTTTTTAGGTGTTGTTTTTTTGTTTTGTTTTTTTTTAAAGAATACCTCACTTGTGTAATCAAATCAGGACATGTGGGTGGGAGACTGACCGCTGCTTCAGCTCGATGGCTGCTTTTCTCAGTACTCGTTCAGGGAGAAGACAAAAAAAAAAAAACCTTTTTAGAATGAACTCTGACCCAACACACAGAGAACTTCGGCACCTTGAAAAGAAACTGAGCACCCTTTTTTTTTATTATTATTATTTTTAGGTTATAGGATCAAAGATCACTATTTTGAGTTTGTGCACTAGGCGAGAATGTGACTGGTTTAATCGAGGGTGCGTAAGATACAGTGAATTTTCTCACCGGTGAGTTAGTTGTCCAGTGCCAAGCACTCCTAGTTCAGACTGAGTGAAGTGAGAGCCTCTCCTTTGTTTGCCTGTGACCGGACGGAGTATTTACCCTCGGACTGTGCGGAGCGAGACCTCGGCTGGCCCCGGGATGCGGGGCCCCAACCGCGGCTCCGTCTCCATCTCCTGCTGGAAGGCGGTGGGAGGGGAGCGCTGGGATCCCCCGGCACCGCCGGGATCCGGCTCCGGGCAGCGGTGTCCTCCCCGCGTCCCAGTCCCGGAATTGGACGGGCCGGAGGGACCCCCCGGGACTGACCGAATTGTGATGCATGTGTCAATCAATGGGAAGATGTGCATTCTGTAGATGTAGTTCTTTAGGGTGTTTTGGGTTTGTTTTTTCGTTTTTGGGTTTGGTTTTGTTTGTTGTTTTTGTTGTTTTGTTTTTTTTATAAATAAAGCCTGTTGGCCACTGTTTAGCTATGTGGTGTGAAAGATTTTAAATGTAGCAAAGTTTAAAGAGTTGGGGAAAGGGGGTGGTTGACATTTTAAAAAAAAAAAAAAAAAAGAAAAAAAAAAAAGAGAAAGGAAAAAAAAAAAAAAACAGGGGCAGAAATCTCATTTTTCCACCCAGTTCTGCTTGCTTTGTGACCAGCTGAATCCTGACCAAGCTCTGGCAATCAGTAGTTAGCCTGTCTCGGCCATCGGAACAGCCCGGCTTCCGTATTCCCGTTGTGAGCACCACCGTCCCGTCTCGTGCCTGTAGCTGCATCCAAAGGGCACAAGCGGTGGCCGTGTCCAGGCACAGACTCCTTCCCGCGGCGCCTCTCGGAGCTGCCCGGCCCCGGGGAAGGGTGTCCCGTGTCCCCCCCTCCCTCCCTCTTCAGATCCAGTGTTTGACAAAACCTCCCCCCCCCAAACTACCTTTGTGGATGATGTGCTGTAGGATTTTTCTTGCTCAATAGCGAGGGAGCGCCTCCACCTTCGTTTTGGGAAGGCGGGGAGTGGGGGGCATCGCACCCACACTGTCTCCACCCCCGGGGTTCCCTTGTGCACTGGAGGAAGGATCTTGTAATATCACTTATGGATTTTCTTATACCTTGCTATTGACATTTTCATATTTCTATGTCTAGAGGCTGAAACTTCAGTGTGAAATGTTTGCATTTGTTCATTTTGACTTATGATGTAATTTTTGTTTCTATATTGTTAGACTTGTAATGTTTAAAACTGTATTTTATTAACTTTGGACTGGATGTATGTCTCTAGCAATACGAGGTACTCTTTCTAAACTGTTATGGGTGGGTTAGCAGCCCCATGTTGCGGTAAGATGCTGGTCGTGTACAACTTGCAATGTATTTTATTATTTTATTATTTTTTTTTTAGCCTGCAGGGATATTTTGTGTTCATGTGTCCAAAAATGATAATAATAATAAAAAAATTGGCCTTCTTGTGCCAAATGTTCTGTTTTTCCTTGTTGATGTCTAATAAATGCAATGTACAGAGTGAGCAACCGCTACTGTTGCCTGTAAACAAATGTCTTAAATTATTTAACTTTTAATTAAAACTTGTATACAATGTGTAACCGGTGGAACTCATTGCCACAATAGATTTATTTCTGGTAGGATTTGGAAATTGAGGGAAATAGATGTGGGCAACACTGAGGGGAGACCTCACCCCGCCTCGTCATGGCTTCGATAGAGATAGGGGGGATGTTCAGAACAGGTTGAATTTTTCAAGTTCTCAGAAATTATCTAGCAATCTCTAGAGAAAATATGGTGTCAACAGACCCCGCATCTGCCTGGAGAAGTGAGTCTATATTAGACAGTCACAAATTAATAAATAGAAGACCTGTTCATGGGTCACTACTTCAGGTGAGGGTTTGTTTCCTCAGCCAACGGCGACTTCACTGAAAATACCACGTTAAGCACAGAAAAAGCTTCTGGATGAGGCTAAAACACGACAGCTCTAAACAGCTTAAAATAACCTGTGTCTTCAGCAACCCCTGCACTGGGTTTTAATCCTTTTTGCAGCGGGGACTCTGCGGGTTTGGGACGGGTTGTTCCCCCTCAGGCTGCACCCGTGAGCGGTGGGGGACGTTATTCCCCAGAACTGAGCAAAAATCGCTTGGATGGAGCCTGGGATGTGGGGCTGGAGCTGCACGAGGCCTCCACGGCCACACCTGCGCAGGGGCGTCCCCTCACCATGTGGCGAGGAGCGAAAACTAGAATTTCTGTGGTTTTTGTCCATTACCTGAAACAACCCAGACTGGGGTTACAAACTGCCTTCCTCTGAGCCTCTTGAAGCAGCGCTCCTGGGCTTTCTCACTTTTATTACCCAAGTCATGCCACAAGGGCAGTATTTTCGCTCATGAGTCTTAACGAAGATGGTGAAAAAGGGGGTGTTTCTGCCCAGTTTTCGTGCAGTTGGGGTCACGGGGGGGGTGTTCCTGACTCGTGAGACCCTGAGCACCTTGAGGGATAAACAGAGGCGGCCAAGGCCAGAACTGGTTCCCTGGCTTCTGGGCCTGGCACAACCCGGGTGAAAAAAGGAAAATACAATTAAAAACGTCTGGCTGAGGGCAGACCCAGCGTGGCCGCCCCCAGCCTCTCAGCCCCGTTCCCCCTATCCCGCCGCCCCCCGCCCCGTCCCGCCGCGCCGCCTCGCTGGGGCCCAAGATGGCGTCGGGCGCGTCGGGCGCCGCCTTTGTTGGTGGCGGGGCCGGGCAGCGGCGGCGGCGCCTGCGCGCTGAGGGGCGGCCAGAGGCGGCTGCGGCGGGCGGCGGAGCAGCCCCCGGCCCCGGCCCTGCCCGGCCCAGCCCGGCCCCGGCCCCGGCCCCCGCCCGCCGCCCCCGGCTCGGAGCGGCGCCCGCGTGGATGGGATGGAAGCGGGACCCTCGGGAGCAGGTAGGTAGTGGCGGC
>JAOTQQ010000009.1:1910453-1954682 GCA_026546715.1 Gallinago undulata
GGGCTCGGGGGGTGCAGGGCGATGGGGGGAGCCCGCAGTGGGGGGTGCGGGGTGCGCAGCGGGGGGGCTGTGCCGGGGGAAGCGGGGGGGGTGCGGTGGGTCCCGGGGGGGCGCTGTGCGGTGAGGGGCAGAGCTTGCGGAGGTTGGGGCGGGAGGTCAGGTCTGTGCGGTGGGGCGATGCGGGGAACGCGGCGGTCTGGGCCTGCGGCCTTCCCTGGGGGGCTGCGGGAGACGGGGGCGGGGGGAGGTGATGCGGGGCTGCGGGTGGGCGCAGCGAGAGGACGGCGGGCCCGGACCCCCGGGAGTGGGGGGGGGGGGAGCCGTGGGGGAGGGACAGCGGGTAGGGGGGCCCGGTGCGGGGCAGGATCGGGGTGCGGGGCCGGGAGCATGGGGAGCCCCCGAAGCGCGGGGCCGGCCCTGTGCGGAGGCCCTGCTTGGCTCGGGGGAGCAGCAGCATCTCCCCGGCTCCCTGGATCCCCCCCGTCCGTCCTCCCCCCCGGATCCCCGTGTCCCCCCGGTGCGGTGTCTGGGGGAGCGGGACCGGCGATGCCGTGCGTGGTGACAGCACGGAGCGGCTCCTCTCCCCGCAGCGGGGGCATGCGCGGAGCCGGGGCGGCGGGGGCTGAGCCCCAGGGTCACCCCCATATCCCCCCCAGTGCAGCTGACAGTGCTTTTGGCCCCGGACCCCCCGCACCGGGATGCTCCGCGGGGCTTTGGAGGGCTGTTCCCCAAAACTCACTCGCCCGCATCGGCAAACGCTCGCTCGTGAGCATCGCAATCCTGTGCTGCTCTGATCTGCACAATTTTGGTGCCTAAAATACGTGGGGAGGAGGGGAGGGAGCCACGGGGAGCGCTGGCCTTTTGGGGGTCTCGTGCTGGCGAGTTTGCTGCCCGCCGTAACGCCACGGCGTGGTGGGGTTTTGCCCCCAAACTGCTGCAGGTCTGCAGTCAAACTTTGGTCCTTCCTTAACGGTATTTAATTTCGAGCGTGGTGTGGAGATCTCCTCGTGCCCACGTTACCTCCTGCCCGCCGCCGCTTTGTCTTTGGGGCTGATTTATTGGCCTCTGGAAGCCGTGATTTGGCGGCTCCACGAGGGTGTCGCGGGCTGTGCCGGCACCTCGGGGCGGTGCAGATAACGCTGCCGGCACCCCCCTGCTGCCAGCCCTCAGTAAATCTGTTAAGGTGCTTGAAAACAACCTCTCGGATGAGATACGGCCATGGCCACGCTCGGGGGGGGGGAGGGAGGGACAGGTTTGGGTTTTGGGTCTCACAGATGGCGCGGGGGTCCCCAGGATGGCGGGGGCTGCATTGGGAGCAGGGCTGTGACGCTGAGCTCTTGGGAGTTTCCCCTTTTCTCCCCAAATCTGGCTGGGGGGTGTCTGCCCTGTGTCTGCTGCAGATCCCACCCTGCCTTAGCATCCCTTTGCCCCCCCCCCCCCCGCACCCCAGGAGCTGATGCCTCCTGAGCCTCGCATACGAGCTCTGACGATGCCGGGCTGCGACCTGCCAGGGTAAATAGAGCAAAAACCCAGCGTGTGCCTTGATGTGCCCAATGTGAAGGTGTTGGGGGAACCTGGGGCATCTTCTGGCTCGGGGAGGCACACACGTAGCTGATTTTTAGAAACTAAAGTCAGTTTACCCACCAACTTTTAGTTTTCTTTATCCCTCGCAAACTTCCTAAAAGCTGTTAATCTTAACCGTTGTCTTCCTGTGCTAAACCCTGCAAAAACCCCAAAGCTGTTCCGTCTGTTGGATCTCTTTATCTTCAGGAAACACGAAATCGCACGTGCCTGTTTCTGGGACGGGATTGTATCGAGAAACAAAGCCAGGAGAAGCACCTTGCCTGGAGACACGGCGCGGATGATTTATCTCTAAACACTTTCTGCAGCCTCTCTCTAAACCCAGGGAAGAATAAAACAGGGACGAATTATTAAGATGGCAGACGTTAAAAAGAAGCCAAATCAGGCAGAAAAGCGCTGCTCTTTTGGCAGGGGGATCCGTGGAGGAGCTGAGAGCGGGTTTTACCCTCCTCACCGGAGCCTCTGGCCGGTGGCTCTGCGGGACTGCCCGTGGTGGGACATGGAGAGGAGCCGGTGTCGCCTTTGTCCTGTCCCCTTGGCGCTGGGGCTGCCTTTGTCTGCTCCTCCCGGCCTCGCGCCTCCCCGGCTGCTGCCTGGAGGGTCTGCGGGAGCAGAGCGAGACCCCATGGGGCGGGCAGGAGGGGTGGCCCCTTTGCCAACTCCAGGTTCCATTAGTGGGGACACTGGGCTCATGGTGCGGGGTCACACAGCCCAGATGAGCCACCCGGTGTGTTTGGTGCTCTCGTGGTGCTGGGTCACTTCTCACACCCCATCAGAGGGACCAAAAAGGGGGACATGGAGACGCTGGGCAGCTAGGGCTGGTTCAGCAGGACCCTGGTTCATGTCACCGTGAGTCAGGCCATGTCCGTGCCGCTGGCATCGCCGCCCCGCTCACCCTGGAGCTAGAGCAGCTGGTTTCCAGTCCCTGTGGAGGGGTGTGATGGGGGTGGCGATGCTCTTGCTGCCGTTTGTTGTCTCCGTCGTGCCATCGGCAGGTTCTGTCTCTGTCCCAGCCAGGGTCGTGGGACTGCACACCCCGCGGTGCGGGGGCACCGGCTTCGGCTGCGGTGGGACAGGTTTTAACCGTCACCCCTCATTTCCGAGCGGGAAGCTGGGGTTTGACACGGCACAACGGTGCCCTTTGCAGCGCTTGGTGTCGGGGATGCAAAGCACTGAAGTGCTTTCAGAAGTAAATACCGTAGTAAAACAGATTAGAGCCCGTTGTGGCGTGTTTCTTGGACGCAGCCACCACAGTGCAGGACAGGAGCAGCGCTTGGGCACCTCAGACTGTCCCTCGGCAGACGGGCTCTGCTGCACAGGATGGGTTTTAATCGATGGCTGCAGCCGGAGCCCTCTGCCCCGTGTGGGCACGATCGGCTCAAACTGGGTTTGGTGCCGAACCCAAAGGCACCCGCGGCCGCCTGAGCCCGGCTGAGCTCCCGGTGAGTCGGGAAGCAGCGGGTGCCCTGCCTGCGTGGGCAGAGATGAGGTGCTGCTTTTTGGAGTCTGGGCTTCATGGGACGGCATCGGTCAGTGCTTAGTGCCGTCAGCTTTGAAGACATCGAGCCTGGAGATTGGGAAAAGCAGTTTTCCTCACCCCGCCAGCAGTTGCCTTTCCTGCCGGTGCTGCCTCCTGTTGGGGGGGTTTCACTCATCTGGGCATTTTTGGGGCTGGTTTTGGGCTGGAGGTGGCTCAGGGTGAGTTGCTGCGTTGCCCGGCGGCGTTCGCTGTGTCGCAGCCCCGCTCGCTCCTCTCCCATTCCCGCTGGGTTTTGGCGGGGCCGGGGGTGCGGGGAGGGGGCTGTCGCACCCGCCGCCGCCGCTGCAATAAAACTCCCTTTTGTCTGGGCCCCGTTCCCGCGGCCCCTCGGCTGAATGCGGCGCTGGGGAGGATTTAAATGACATGGTAATTTCATGCCGTCCCACCGGCGGCTTTGCCCGGGTGCGGGCAGCTGTTGGGCAGCGGGTCCTGTTCCCCAGCTGTTACAATAAATAATAGAAACAAAGCGTATCCCAGCGCTAATTACCCCAAAACGGACTTTCACCTTGGCAGCGCTGCCCTGGCCGCCGTCTCTGCCCGCCGGTGCTTCGCCCGCAGCCGGTGAAGGGGTGGCGATGGCGGTGATGCTCCCGCCGCCGGCAGCGTCCCCAGGGCACGGCTTTTGTGTGCGAGAGTCTGTGATTTCTCCCGGGGGCAGCTGAATTTATAATGGCAGGCGGATTTCATCCCGCTCACTGCCCGCATTGTGCTGCAGGAACAACACTCCAGCCCCCAGCCCGGCCGCCCGCATTTACATGACAAAGTGGGAGCCTGCCCCGCTCGCCATGGAGAGTGGAGGTATGCAGAAGCCCCCCTGGCTCCCGGCGGTTTGGGTCCCTTTTTAACGAGGCTTCTTCTGCCGAAAGGGAACCGGCACATTTTGCCGCTGGCCCCTTTGCTGCTGCTCTGAGCCACGGCGGGGGCTGCGGGTGCAAGGTCCCCGGGGATGCCACGTTGTGCTGCCCGGAGTTCCCCGGCACAGCATCCCCCGAGCCAAGTGGAGGGTGGTTTTCGGGAGGATTTGCACCGAGGCAAATGGTGGGGGGGGACCCTGAGTGCCCCAGGGCAGGGATGTGGGATGGGAAGGGGTGAGCCCAGCCTGCACGGTCACCAAAGGGCTTTGGGGTCTCCCTTCTTGGCAAAGCCCGGTGAGAGCTTGTCTCGCACACCAGAGGGAGGTGCCAGGTCCCACAGCTCCCCTTGGGCACTGAGTGTCACCCCTGGTCCCCCTCCCTGTGCTGGCTGCCACCATGTCACCATCCTTATAAATAGCCATGTCCCGCGTAGGCACTGCTGCACTGGGGGATAATGGCTTTTTAAAACTCTTTGGATCTCAAAGTAATTTAGAAAGGACAAGTCATTATCACTCCCCGCTTTGCAGGGTGAGCTGCGGGCAGGCAGTGTGACCCCTGTGGTGATCCTGGGGCTGGGCTGTGGGGGCAGCCGCTCCGGCTCCTTGTGTTCAAGGACAGTGTGTCTGTGGTCACCAAAATATAACCCTCTGAGTCAGCCCGGAGGTGAACATTCCCATCCTCAATGTCCATCTTGTGTCCTGCCCTGGTCTTTGCAGAGCTGCCCCCTGCGGTTGCGGTGCTGCTGCCCCCAGCCAGGCTGCCCCTTTATATCATCTTGGGTTTGCAATATCTCCTGGCTCGCGCCAGGCTCCCGAGCCAACTTTTGCATTGCTGGAGGCTGAACTCCTTCGTCTGTGATTCATGGTCCTAGTTGCCAGGCTTTACGTTCATAAAGCATCCGGTGATCCTCCGGCGAGAGGGTTTGTATGGACGGCAAAATTGTTTTTGGGCTGACCGGTGCGGTGCCGGGGCGGTGGGATGGATGCGGGACCGTCCCTCTGCTGCGCAGCTCCTGCTGGCCCCAAACCTGCCTCAGCTCCTCTCTGGCACCAAGGTGTCACCGGGCAGATGCCACCCCGTGTTCCCTGCATCCTCAGGGACACTGTGGGAAGGTGGAGATGCTGTCCTGCTCACGCACGGCTGCTGGGATCATCTTGGGTGGGAGAAGGTGCAGAAGAGGAGAAACTGCTGGTGCAGAAACCTTCCCTTGGTGTGGCCACAGGGCAGGCAGCTGGAGTCCTCTGGCTGTGCCGGGTCTCGCTCGGAGGCAGAGCAGGGACCGGAGGCTCCAGCAGCGCTGGCAAATACCTCTTTGATTGCGAACCAGGATTTAAAAATGCATCAGCCTGCAGCCAGGGAGCTGGCGATTGCCAAGAAATGCTCGTCATGTGGAGACATGAATTAGACCACGAGTAGCTCATCTGAAAATCAGGTTTCTTAAAACGAGCTGCCCCTGGAGCGCGGCGCAGCCCTTTGTCTCAGGGGGGCTGGTGGCCACCCTGTCCCGAAGCATCTGTGAGTGCCTGAGGGGTCTGCGCCCTGTGTTGGCCTCTGAGAGCCCTGTCCTGCTCATGGGACTGCTCCTGGTCCCACACTGCCTGGTCCAAGGGGGTGCTGGGGCCGGGTTAAGCTCAGGCTCAGGGTTCCCGACAGGTTTTGGAGCTCCCAGGCTCCTGCTGCGGGGCAGAAGGTTGGGTTTGCAGGAGTCAATGGTGCCCCTGGATGCTCACAGGGGTTGTCCCATCCCCATGGTGTCCTGCGGTGGGGTGGCCTTCCAGCAGGAGGAAAAGTCTTGCAGAGACGGGGTGCAGAAGTAAAAAGCAAATTTGAAGCTTAGGTTGCTGCTCTTCTGTTTTTCTGCTTCTGATATTTTTAGCCTGGAATTGAAATTTGGATTTAGAAAGCATGTGGATGGGAGCAAGGGGTGCTAAGAGCACCATGTGTTCAGGAGCCAAAATTGGATCTGGGACGCTGTTTGGGGGCTGACTTGGACAGTTGGCCACCCAGATGGAGAGCTGTGAGTGTCCCCACGCTGCACACCCCACACCCAGCCCAGCTGGCCGAGACCTCACGGGGCTGGAGAAACGGAGAGGAGATGGAAACTGGGATAGATGGAAACGGGCAAAGTGGGAACGGGGCAGGAGGGGCCGATCTCACCTTGGAGAGCAGCAGTGTTGGGTGTTTCTTTGGTGATGTTTTAAAATACCTTTGTGCCCAAGGGTGCTGTCGGTATAGAAACAGTAGTTTTCAGTAGAGAGCAGTTTGGTCCCATGGCCATGCACTGGTACCCATCCTTCCGTCTCCAGAACTTCATTACTAACTCTGTATAATGGGCTTTGTGGAAAACCTAATACTTCCCTCTCCGGTTTTGGGGTCCACACTGCTTGAAGTGGGGATTTTGGTTGGGGTTTTTTTCCCCGCTACCTCCCATAATCCATAGGAGGTTTTCATCAATTTGTTGTTAATTGTCTCTGGTTTTATCAGCAGCTTCCCTGGAGTTACCCTTCTCGTCGATGTGACTTCTGTTTTTTTGCTGAACAGCAGTTGGGAGTTACGCTGGGGAGGGGTTAAGGATAAAAGGAGAGTTCAGGTGCTGGGATTTGGGTTATCCTGCGACCTGGAGTTTGAAACGCCGCCGTTAATCAGTATAAACCCCAAGCGAGCCGTTATCTGGCTAAATCCAGCAGTTAAATAATCGCGTAGTGCAGATGCAATAACGTGTTTCCTGTTTCTTGTGGCACCCTCTCTCCGGGAGCCGCTTTGGTGGAGGATGGAGGGGAAAACACACGTGTTTGCAGTTCCCTGCTGACGGAGCATCCGGGGAATTGCATCCCCTTGGAGAGGGGCAGACGCCCGGTGCCAGTGGAGCCGGTGCTGCTCGCCCATCGGAGGCGGCAGGTGCCGCAGCCGGTGCCACACGAGCTGGTGGGGAGGGAGGTGGTGGGGCTGCTGGCAGCCCCCCAGCCCCTCGCTTCGTCTCCAGCAGAGGTCCTGGACATCTTGACAGGGCCGTATTTCTCTCCCCGGAGCAGACGGGGTCCCTCCCGCTGGGCAGAGCCTCCCCATTGTGCCGGCGCTGGCTTGTAAATCAGCAGGACAGGGGCTGGCCCGGCCGCGGGACAAAGGCTGCCTCTGATGCCGGGGTGTCCTGGCTGAGCTCCCCTCGGCACGACCACCCTGGCACCGAGGGGGCCCCCAACCCCCTTCCCTGCTAAAACCGACCCCAGTTGTACAACGAACCGAAGAACAATGTATTTGGAGGAAAATGCACGGAGGAGGGGGTCGGCCACAACTGGTGGATGTAAAGCGTGGAGTTGGGTGAGACCACGGTGTTCATGGCACAGCCCCTTGGAGCACTAGATGGGTGCTTTCCTCTTTGGGGTTCACAGCAGCACCCCATTTCTCCTCGCCCTGTGACCCAGCGAGTCCCCTGCCACCTCCTTGGTGCTGGCAGCTCTCAGGCAGGGGCTGTTTCTGGAGCTGCCCTTAGAAGAAAGCTCTGCCATTGGAGCCCAGCGGGATTCAGCTTTGCTGTCGCCATCGCTGCCGTGCCATGGGGCAGGTCATGCTCAGCCTTCTCTCTGCTTCTTGGTTGGCAAACACCGTCCTGCGGGAGGGGATGCTGGGGATGCCCCCAGAGATGCTGCCAGAGGAGCTGGGAGAGGGACAGACAATAAAGCCACACCACAGCCTTGGGAGACTGGCCTTGGTCTGAGGTATCTCCACTAATTCGGTGTGCTGGTGCCTCCCACGTGCTTCGGGTGAAGGCTGCTGCCATAGGCCCACGGCGGGCTCTTGGCACAGAGCTGAGCCTCCACGTGCCTTTTAAAGATGGAGAGTTTCTTGCCACTATTCTGGTTGTTTGCATAGTGGGTGCCTTCAAAGCTCTTTTAACACTCGGAACAACCTGTTCTCCAGTGTCAGGGGAACCAAACGTGGCCTTCTGCCCCCACATCTGCCCCGGGAATTGAGTTATTGTGTGTACGCCAGGACATGGCTGTGCCCGTTGGGACGGGTGGTGGGAGTCCCTTGTCCTTCCATGGTCTGCAGCGCTGCCACACGTGGCCCTGGATGAGTTGCCTTCCCGAAGGCAAAGCAGGGATTATTTCTGTGCTGGTGGAAGGTTTGAGATGGGCACAGCTGGTGGTGGCACAGTGGAGGATGGTTTGAGATGGGCACATCTGGTGGTGGCACAGTGGAGCAGAGGGCTTGGCACTGCCCATTGACGGCTCGGTTGGCGCCGGCGCTCGCTGGATGGTGCCCAGGGAAGCTGCTCCCAGCTGGGCTGAATTCTGCCACCACCACCTCCTGCCAGCAGGACTGGGAGATCTCCTGGATCGAGATGCGATGATGGAGAGCGCTGTGACTCTGTGTTGTCTGTCTGTCTGTCTGGGCACGGGGTTTCTCACACCCCTCCTGAGCCGTTATCTCTCCCGCAGCTGCAGGTGCATACCTGCCACCCTTGCAGCAGGTATTTCAAGCACCGCGTCGGCCCGGGATAGGAACCGTTGGGAAGCCCATCAAGCTCTTGGCCAACTACTTTGAAGTGGACATTCCCAAGATTGATGTATATCATTATGAAGTGGATATCAAGCCTGACAAATGTCCACGCAGAGTCAACAGGTAAGGCAAGTATTAGAGGTTTTGGCACTCGTTCCCTGCTTCCAGTTTCCTTGCGGAGGCTCCATAAGTGCCTGTTCTTCCTCTTCACCGGTGGAAGTGCCTGTGGGTGGCTGGATGCCACCAGCCATCTTTGTTCAGCAGTGCTGGTTCCTACCCCTGACAGCCTCGGAGGTCCTGAACCTCAGCACGGTCCCCAGCTTCTTCAAAGCAGCTGTGCTATTTTGGCAACAATCCCGTATTTAAAAATAGCAAGCCCCAGACCTCGGGCCATGGCGTACTTCTCTGTGTTTTGCTTTTTGGCATCCTACTCGCTGCCTGTCCCCTCCTGCCCCGGCAGCCTGGGTAGCTCTGTGCCCCGAAGGCTGGCGAGCAGATGCTCCCGGTGATGGCCGTGGGTGGTGAGTCGCTGCCTCTTGCCCTCCCGGCATCCGTGGTGGGTTTGTGGCCGGCTCCGGTGGGTGCACATTCCTGCGTGTCTGTAAACCCCTCCTGCCGGAGCCCCTGTACTGAGCTGTGGGGACAGGCGTGTGGCTGCTTGTCCCAGGACCCTCCTTCCTCAGGGGGGACACAGCTCTGCTCTCTGGTGCCCGGTGGCTCAGAAGTGCCCCGGGCAGGGGGGCTGGGGGCCGCAGAGGTCACAGTAGGTGTCAGGCTATAAAACACCGGCAAAATAAACCTCCCCCTTCTCTCCCCTCCTGCCCCTCTTCCTTGCCCCGCTCGCCTGCGTAGGGAGGTGGTGGAGTACATGGTACAGCACTTCAAACCACAGATCTTCGGTGACCGAAAGCCAGTCTATGATGGGAAGAAGAACATTTACACTGTCACGGCCTTACCCATTGGAAACGAGCGGGTAAGACGGGGCAGCGAGAACCGTGCCAGGAGAGCATGGTGTGCCTTCTGCCTTGGAAGGACCAGCTGAAAATGACCTCCTCCCCTTGGACCTGCGGGAATGCCGTGATCCCTTCCCTCCCTTCTGTACCCAGGTTGACTTCGAGGTGACGATCCCGGGGGAAGGCAAGGACAGGATATTCAAGGTCTCCATCAAATGGATGGCCATCGTGAGCTGGCGCATGCTGCACGAGGCCCTGGTCAGCGGGCAGATCCCCGTCCCTCTGGAGTCCGTCCAGGCCCTGGATGTTGCCATGAGGCACCTGGCTTCCATGAGGTACCTGTGCCAGGGGCAGCCCAGCAGGGGCTGTGCCGTGTCTGGGGAGGGAACCGGCTGCCCTTGGCAGGCGCTGTGCCTGGGACTGGCCTCGGAGCTCTTTGGGAGGAGGCAGCTGTGGCTGCTCGGTGCCATCGTTGTGATGCTCCTGCAATAGAAATAAAGGGGGTGATGCAGCCGGTGGGGTGAGCGGTGGTTTGGAGGGGCTGGGGGTGCTTCTCGGTCGCTGCCAGCGGGGCTGGCATGTGCTGATGGACACGGTTTGCCCTGGTTTGCAGGTACACTCCCGTGGGCCGCTCCTTCTTCTCCCCTCCCGAAGGTTATTACCACCCCCTGGGAGGCGGCAGGGAGGTCTGGTTCGGTTTCCACCAGTCGGTCAGACCTGCCATGTGGAAGATGATGCTCAACATTGATGGTGATGCATTGTTTAACACTGGGGAGCTGTGGCGGTGGGGCTGGGCGTGTGTGGGGAGTCTGGGCCAGGTCTTTCTGCTGGGAGAGAGCAGAGGCTCATTGTGGTGTCTGTCCCACAGTGTCGGCCACCGCCTTCTACAAAGCCCAGCCTGTAATCGAGTTCATGTGCGAGGTGCTGGACATCCGGAACATCGATGAGCAGCCGAAACCCCTGACGGACTCACAGAGAGTGCGTTTCACCAAGGAGATCAAAGGTAGAGCTCCTGGGGAGCAATGGGGACCCATCCCCAGGTGGACACTGCCCCAGACACCGGCCGTGGCATGTCTCCCCCCAGCTCCTGCAGCGAGGTGGGGGGCACAGGGGCTGCCTGGGGCACCATTGCCTCCCTTGGGCACTTTGCAGGGCATCTGCAAGTACATCCGCTCTGCAAGCAGTTAATTATTTAGGGACGGTGGTGGTGGTGTCCCAGGGAAGGTGGGCAAAAGGGCATCGCTCCCACCTTTGCCGGTGACTCCGCTGTGTCTCCTTGTCTTGCATCAGGTCTGAAAGTAGAGGTCACCCACTGCGGGCAGATGAAGAGGAAATACCGTGTGTGTAACGTTACCAGGCGGCCGGCCAGCCACCAGACGTAAGGCGGGGGGGGAAGATGCTCTTGCTGGAAAAATCTGAGCTGTTCTCCTTTTTAACAGCTGCTGGTGTCGTTAGGGAGAGCTGGACGGGAAGCTCTGGCCTGCCGTGGCCAGAGGAGATGTGTTGGGTGCTCCTGCTCCGTGCCCTGCGCGGTGGCGCCGAGGGGGTTGCAGGGGAGGGCGGGAGCGCGGAGGATGCTGTGTCTGGCAGGCGACGCGCTGCAGCGGGCGGGAGCTGACATGCCAGGAATTGTCCTAGTTTCTACCTCCGAGTTTGGTTTTCTTCTTTCTTAAAATAGACACTGCTAAAGCAGAAGCTTTGTCAGGGAATAAAGCAGGATTCCCTGCTTTGAAATTATTTGTCTGGGCCTGGGAGCAGGCTGGGCCTGGGCACCCCTCCGTGTTGAGGGGCTGCCCTGCTCCCTGCGGTCCCCCACGGACGGGGACAGCAGCACCGAGCTGTTGGGTACCACAGCCCAGGGGCTTTCCAGGGCTCATCACTGGGAATTGCCCCCGGGGAGGCTTGGAAGCAAAATGGGGTTTGAGACAGAGGCTGGGGAGGGAGCAGGCAGACCCTCCTGACCTCCCCGTGCAGGCAGAAGTGGAGCTGGACAAAGAGGGGGATATTTTTTCAGGCTGTATGCCCCCCAAGGTTTCTGCAATGTTTCTGGAAATTTTGCCAAAAATAAAAAAAATATGGGAGAGAGAAAGGAAAAACACAACAAGTAATTTTGGCTCATGCTGTGCAAACCCGAGTGCTGGCAGAAGATCCCTCCTCAGTTCTTGCCCGATACCAAACCAGCTCAGTGTGCTGGCGCTGGTGCTGGCGGGCTCCAGAGCCCACTCCCTCCTCGCCCAACCCCGTCTCCAGGTGTATCTCGTTGGGGTTAATGCACCTCCTGCCACACGTACCCCACGTTCCCTGTGCTCCAGCATCCTCGGGTCCCAGCCCTGGGTGCTGGCGAGCACAGGAATGTGACACCTCGCCGGGGGTGCGGGCTGGCTCTCCCGTCTAATTTTGGCTCCATAAAGAATATGGGGTCAATTCTTCACGGAGCTCTTTATGGAGCTGGGAGCAGCTGGGGCTGGGTGAGGCTGGGTATCATGCGCTGTGGATGGCATAGCACCCCTCAGCCCGGCCACCGGGAAGTTGGATTTTTTTTTTCCCTGTGGTTTCAAAGGGAGATGCACCCTCCTGCCCCCATGCTCTGGCCACCCTGGGGCCACTGCCTTGTACTGGGGAGAGACCAGTTAACCTTTGCCTGGAGCTCAGCTGGGCTCCCGGGGAGGGCACTAAGCTCTGAAGTCCTCTGGAGTGCTAGGGCACTGTATTTATGTACCTGACAGGGGCATGTGTGGCATGTCCTGCAATAAACATTTGCCCTGATTAGCTGGATTAGTGAGGGAGAGCTTTATTTAGGGACCTCAGTCCCACACTGGGATCAGAGTATTCCTGACTCAATTTCTGAAAATACCACCGTTGTGCTTTTTATTTTCTTTCATGGTAGTCTGGGGCGGGAGGCTGCCGGTCCCCTCCGTCCCAGCCGGAGTAAGTAGGGTTTGAGGTCTGAAGTGTCTGTTTGGAGTGGGTACATCCTTCATGTCCTGTCTCTGCCAGGTTCCCCCTGCAGCTGGAGAGCGGTCAGACAGTGGAGTGCACCGTGGCGCAGTACTTCAAGCAGAAATACAACCTGCAGCTGAAATACCCCCACCTGCCCTGTCTCCAGGTCGGCCAGGAGCAGAAGCACACCTACCTGCCCTTGGAGGTGAGTGTTGGCTCGGCACCCCGGCGTTTGGGCACCCTGTGGGGCCAAGGCAAGTGGCCTTTGCTGGCAGATGCGTGACAATATTCTGCAGCTGATGTGTTGTGGGCACTGGTTGCTTCAGTGTTGACCTGGCAAGAGCCGCTTCTAGTAAGGGAGGGAGGGGACCGTGCTGTAAAAATGCCATTTTCCTGCAGCTGCAGGCTCGGCACCTCCGGCTCAGGGCTGGCACGGGGCCCAAGAGCGGTACCCCCGTGTCTCGCCTGTCCCTGACGCGTGGCTGCTCTCTCTCCCCTGCCCTGCAGGTGTGCAACATCGTGGCAGGCCAGCGGTGCATCAAGAAGCTCACAGACAATCAAACGTCAACCATGATAAAAGCAACAGCCAGGTCTGCCCCAGACAGGCAGGAGGAAATTAGTCGCCTGGTATGTGGCGTGAGTCCCCGGGAGGGACGCTGCCGGGGCTGCGGGCTGGTGGCAGGTTACGGTGTCATGTCTGTGGTGAACCTTGTTGTGGTCCTGCTCCCCAGTTGCTCTGCACTGGAGGGCTGGGACCTGCTCAGAAGGTGCTGGTGGGGTTACTGGGTTGGTTTTATCCCCCTCTTCTCACCGAGTCCCTGGTCAGCGATGCCCGTGTGTGTAACGGACACCTGCACACAGGAGCCCAGCTCAAAGAGACTGTGGAAACTTGTGTGCAGCCAGTTCAGGTCCTCATGCTGATGGAACCTGACCCAAAAGGAGCTGGAACTAAAAATAGGAAAACAAATTAGAGAAATGACCCCGGCTCTGGGTGTACGTGGGGACTGTGCATTGTGGGCCCGTGGTACGGGAGCTCTGGAAGTCAGTCTGGGGTGAGCTGGAGGAACCCAGCTCTGCCAGCACCAGCAGGAGCTGGTTAATGGTGCTCGCTTGTCCAAAACCATGTCTATGGACTTTCAGCTTTCAAAGCTGGGGACATTTTGTGTTCCTTCTGGGAGTCTTGATAACAGTCTCTTGCTGGTCTGAACCTTCCCACTGAAGCCTTAAATCTCAGGAGCAGGCTCTGCTTTGGTTGTATTGATCAGTACGTTCAAAAATCAGGTCCCCCGTAGGTTGGTTTGAAGAGCAGGCTTTGGCCCTTTGTGTTAAACCACTTTCCTTCCCCTTACGGAGGGGACTTGAGCTCTGTGGAGAACGTGACTTCAGGTGCCCGTGTTCCCCGACCAGCTGAAGCCGTGTGGGCTGCAGCAGTTGGTCTCGCTCCCTCCCATGGCCCTTCCTTCCCTCTGCAGATGAAGAATGCCAGCTACAACCTGGATCCGTACATTCAGGAGTTTGGGATCAAGGTGAAGGACGACATGACGGAGGTGACGGGGAGGGTCCTGCCGGCGCCCATCCTGCAGTACGGAGGGCGGGTAAGCAGGCTGTGGGGCTGGGCTGTGCAGAGAGATGCTTTCACAGCAGAAAACACTGATTCTGCACAAAACTTGTGCTGCCTTCAGGTCTGTAGGTTAGAGCTGGAATTTTTTATCAGAGCGCCTTGGATTTGGGGATTTTGTTTGTGGGGCTTTTTTGCAACATAACTGTACTGAAAGTGTAGCCAGGAGTTGTTCGGTGACAAAAAAAAGGTGAGCTGAAGGGGAGAGAGATGCTGAGGTGAATTGTCCATCACCTTCCAGGGGCTGAGGTTGTGAATTGCCCGTGGCCACACGCCGCGGCAGCCCCTGGCGGCGCAGGGAGGTGGCTCCGGGGAGGCTGTAGGGCTTTGCCGTGGGGGGTGCCGGCGCGGGGGCCAGGCGGGACGCAGCAGCGCTCTGACCCTCTGTTTGCCTTTGCAGAACCGGGCCATTGCAACTCCCAACCAGGGCGTGTGGGACATGCGGGGGAAGCAGTTCTACAACGGCATCGAGATCAAAGTCTGGGCGATTGCTTGCTTCGCCCCGCAGAAGCAGTGTCGAGAGGAGGTGCTGAAGTAAGGAAAGGGGCAGCCCCCCGGGGGTGGGATGAGGTGGTGGAGCCCGTGGTGCGACCCCCACCACTGCTCCCAGCGTGGGGCTGCAAGTCCTTTGTCCCTAACGCTGGATCTGAATGGCTCATGGTACAGATTTGATCTGGGTTCAGACTAGGTGTTCGGTCTTGTTTCTGTTAATTTATCCTGACTGTTTATCCTGACTGTTTATCCTGGCTCAGATGTTCCTCGAGCCATCCCAAAGCCGGCCAGGTTGGAGCAAGCACATCACACTCCAGCGCCTGGGTGTGAGCTGACACCCAGGCTCTCCTTGCTCTGCTCTTTGCATCAGGCTGCTGTCGGGATCTCATGCTGCAGCCCTAAAGCTGTGTTGAACTCTGCTCGGCTGAATCTCCCCGGAGAGATGGGGTTGTGAGGGATATTTAATGAAAAATTTCCACAACACCCTGTCTAAAATAATGTAATTCGTGTAGGAGGCATCCGAACTCACCATGGATTCTTATCACAGAGAATTCTTAGGCTTTCTGAAAAGCTTTGGTAGTTTAGAGATTCTCTGCTTTGGTAGCAAAGTGACACAGAGCGGGGACGATTTATTTGATTTAGTGCAGCGGTCACCTTGGGGTTGGATGCTGCTGGGGACAGGTTTCTCCTGAGCAAGACTGGATGCATCAAGAGAATAATTTTGTGTGCCAGTTCTGGGTGTTCAGCACAGCTAACCTTTGGGAAGGTTTGGAGCTGCTCAAAAGTCCCTACATCTACAGTAACTGGGTGGAGGTGGGAGTGACACCGTGCTCCTGCCGAGACCCCTTTGGGGCAGAGCTGGGAGCCCCACACTCCCTCCTGCTCCCCCCGCATCAAATTCATGCTTCAAGCCAAAAATCCCGAGTGTGGCTGAGCAACTCTGTCTGGTTTGGGGAGTGAGGGTTTCAGTCAGTTTTGCAAATCGTCTGGAAATCAGCTGTCCCCGGCAGCAGCTCTGCTCCCCCCTTCCCCAGCTTCCTGATGGGGAGCAGCTCACGGCCCCGTCGCTCCTCGGGCAGAGTCAGTTCCTGGGTAAGAGGGTGCCAAGAGAGGATGGGTGCCAAGAGCACTAACACATGTTGGTCTTGCGTTCCACCTGCCGTGTGCTTGCTGGGTGCTGTGGGGGTGTGATGTCTCCATCCTGTGCCGCAATGCTCCAGCCCTGGGTCCCTTCCTGCTCGGTGGCTGGGGAACGTGCCGTGGGGAAGGGCTCGGGGCTGATCCTTCTCCTCCCGGGCACAGGAACTTTACGGACCAGCTGCGCAAGATCTCCAAAGACGCGGGGATGCCCATCCAGGGCCAGCCCTGTTTCTGTAAATACGCCCAGGGAGCGGACAGCGTGGAGCCCATGTTTCGACACCTCAAGAACACCTATTCGGGGCTGCAGCTCATCATCGTCATCCTGCCAGGGAAAACCCCGGTGTATGGTGCGTCTGGGGCAGGGGGAGCGGGGAGAGGAGAGGGGCTTTGCTGTGACTTGGCATGGCTGGCTCTGCTCCTCCGGTGGTGCTTCCTCTCCCCATTGCCGAGGGTGCTGCTGGAAACTGATTGCCCGTGTGTTCCTCTGCCTCCTCTGCCCGCAGCCGAGGTGAAGCGTGTTGGAGACACCCTCCTGGGAATGGCCACCCAGTGCGTCCAGGTCAAGAACGTGGTGAAAACCTCCCCACAGACCCTTTCCAACCTCTGCCTCAAGATCAACGTCAAGCTTGGCGGGATCAACAACATCCTTGTGCCTCACCAGCGGTTAGTGCTGCCCAGCTTTATCGGGGGGGGGGTGTGGGGTGGGGGTGGCTTCATAAAGTAGCTCTTTGAAACGTACATTTTCAGCCTGTCTCGCCTTGTAATGAGCCCTTGATGTGCCCAGACCAGAGCCTGGGGGTCAGGAGGTGTCCTCTGTGTGATCTGTCAGCTCCATTGGGCTGGGCATTGCCCTGAGATGGCCCCCGAAGGCTGACCCCCGAAGGCTGACCGCTGCTTTCTCTTCTCCCCCACCAGTTCTGCCGTCTTTCAGCAGCCGGTGATCTTCCTCGGGGCTGATGTCACCCACCCGCCGGCAGGAGATGGGAAGAAACCCTCCATAACTGCTGTAAGTTCCCAGTTCCAGGGCCAGGCTCGGTGCCCGAGAGCCCCGCAGGGGTGAGCTGGAACGGGACTCGTGTGTCTATAAAGGGGCTGTGCCACTGCTGTCCTTACAGTGACGCTTCCCGGGGTGGCCCCTGTTGGGTGTTTCAGTCCCGCTCCCAGGGCGGTGGGTCCCCAGTCCCCTCCAGCCTCTCTGCAGAGGAGCGGTGGTTTTGGGGAGCCGCTGGGAGAGCGGGTGGCTGCCAGCAGATGGGGCTCGTGTTGTGCCTGACCCCGCCAGCACCGGGGGACTGGGTGTGCGGCCCCGGGAGGGACCATCCTCCCGGGAGGGATGGGGAGCGGTGGGGTGATGGAGCCGCTCCGGAGCCCTTCGGGGAGGAGGATTTCCCCTCACCCCCAAGGAGTAATAAGCATCAAATGAAATGCCCTCACACGCCGGGTGGCAGCTTGGGCCCTTCGTGGGGCTCTGAGACGTGTCCTTCTGCTCGTGGAAGCGAAGGAAAGTGTCGCGTTCTCGTAGCGTCTGTTTTAATTAGGCACGTCAGCATTTTCCTATTAAGTTCTTAACTTTCCAGGACTCATAGCTCAGGTTTTCCTTGGCATGCAAACGCCTCTTCGGAGGAGTGTTTTTTTCTTAATTAGAAGGGGTTGGGAAATGCTTTTGGCTGTTTGCTGTAGGTGTGGGTGGGACAGAACAGTCTGTTTCCTGGCGGCAGCACTTCCCCTCTGAAAACATCTTCTGTGTTTTCGCTGTGCAGGACCACTGTGAGAGGGTTTTTTCTTAATTTTTATGAAAGCTTATTTGAAGCTGCAGGGGAGGAGAAGGGTAGAGGCTTCAGATGGCCTTGATCTTTTCCTTGGTGTGTGTTAATCAGTCGGTAGAAGGGGGTCCGTGGCTGAGGCCAAAGGAAACATTTCTGTTGAGCACGTCAGCTCCGCGGGTGCATCCTCCCTTGGTGAAGCAAAAGTGAAACGGTTGCTGAGGGCAGGGGTAACGGGCCCGGTGACGCCGAGGATGTGGGGTCTGTGGTGCTTTCCCTCCGCTCGAGGGGACGTGAACCAGCTGCTCTCGACGTCTGTGAGGTGGCCCCTCCGGAGCACCCGGCTGCGGTGGGAACTCCCTTCCCACCCGGTGACTCAACCGCCGTGTCCTCGGGAGGCAGCAGCACTGACTGCTGCTCTCTGGGGCTGAGGGAGGGCAGGGACGTGGTGCCAGCAGATGCTTCAAGCTAACCTGACCTGGTTCCGTCCCCTCTTGGGCAGAGGGTCTCTGGGCAGCCCGGGGCGGGCAGTTGTGCCGCAGCCGGAGGGGTAGGGACCAGCCGATAGCAGAGCTCCCTGGTGCTGCCGTGATACCGAGCTCTGCGGCAGGAGCGTTGCAACTGCAGTTGGGGGTTTGCACCCCGGGGGTGTTGTTGCCCTGGTGAAACAGCAGAACAGGGTTTGGGGTCACACAGTGCTTCGTGGAAGCCAAAAAACCTCCAGAGTGAGAGATGGAGGGAGGCTCAGGGAGGCAGAAAGGGCAGCCCCGCTCCCTCCTCTCCCCTCTGCTTTTGGGCAGGAGGGGTGAAGCTGGGGCAGAGCAGTGACAGCCCCCACAGCCACATCACTCAGTGGCACCAGCTTAAGTTGTCTCACTGGAAATTCCCATAAACACCACAAAGGGCACAGCAGAGTGTGAACCAGAACTTGGCCACGAGCAGGGATGTCCTTTTTGGGTGCTGGTTGCCCGTACGGGGTTTGCTGTCCCATCTCCTGAGCTTGGGTGCTCTGCCCACAGCCAGCTGTGGGTGTTGGAAGGTGTCAGAGGCTGGGAATGTCCCACCTCCCCTCTGTCCTTCCCGTTGTAACACATGGGCCTGGCTTGTCCCTCTCTCTGCAGGTTGTGGGCAGCATGGACGCCCACCCCAGCCGGTACTGTGCCACCGTGCGTGTCCAGCGTCCTCGCCAGGAAATCATCGAGGACTTGTCCTACATGGTGAGGGAGCTCCTCATCCAGTTCTACAAATCCACACGCTTCAAACCCACCAGGATCATCTTCTACCGCGACGGCGTTCCCGAGGGGCAGCTCCCACAGGTGAGGACCCCGTGGAAGCCCATGGGACAGTGGGGCTCCAGTGGCTCCTGCGGGTGCACAGGGATGGCTGGGTGCTGGTGTGTCCCCTCACTCTGAGTACCCTCATCTCTCCAGATCCTTCACTATGAGCTCCTCGCGATCCGAGACGCCTGCATCAAACTGGAAAAGGATTACCAGCCCGGCATCACCTACATCGTTGTCCAGAAAAGGCATCACACCCGTCTCTTCTGCGCAGACAAGAACGAGAGGGTGAGTGCCGTGGGGGGTCAGAGCCGGGGCTGGAGGTGGCTGATTCAGCCCCACAGCCTTGCCTTTGCCCAGGGGAGAGCTCTTGAATGGAACGTGCTGCTCGGTTGCCTCCCGCATCCGTGCAGATTAGGCTGCTTCTAGAAACCCAGACAGCTGTTTGCTGTTATTGTGAGTTACTGGGTGCTGATGATCCTGGTGTCTCTCTTGAAATAGCCTCTGTCAGCTTGAAAACATCTGTTGTTTTGGTGATAGCTGCTGCCGCTGACGTGACAGCATCAATAACCCCTTGCTCGCAGCTTGTTCGTGTGTGCCGCGCTGTAACACCGATTGCTCTAGCTTTCCCTGGATTTGATCTAAATTTAGTGGTTAGTTTGAGTCTAACCAGCCTCTGGCTCTGCATGAGCAGGAAGATTTAATCCGGGGAACTGAGGACAGTTTTTGATCAGGGTGCAAAAGCCCCGGTACCTTGCAGCAGAGGCTCCAGCGTACGCTCTGCAGGGATCCCTGGAGTTTTGCTCACTTGATCCTCATTTCTGCAGTAGGATGGGTCAGTGCCCAGCCCTCACCCTGCCTGCTTTCCTTCCCTTTGCTCTGTCTCCGTGCCATGCCTGGTGTCGATGCTCACAGAAGATGCCAGCGAGCCTGATGGGGCAGGGAGCGGAGCAGGATGAGCTGCTCCTGTCCCTCCATAACAGGCACTGGGGGAGCAGCTCTGCACGGTGCTCCCAAACCGTGGCTCTGGTGCAGGGCGGCTGTGTTCCCGACGGTGCTCTGGGCAGCTGGAAATAACCACACTCTGCAGTGCTTGGGTCTCTCTCTCTGTTCTCTGTAGATCGGGAAGAGCGGGAACATCCCAGCAGGAACAACAGTGGATACAAATATCACCCACCCCTTCGAGTTCGACTTCTACCTGTGCAGTCATGCAGGCATTCAGGTACCGCGCTGCAGGGCTGGCTCTTGTGCTGCTGCCTATTTTCTGCAGCTGTTGTTGCGGATTCTACCCTCGTGCATCTGACCTGACCCTCTCACAGCCTCCCCCCGGCACCGGAGCCTTGGGCAGCTCGGTCCAAGTTGCCGTTGCGGCGGTTTGGCGAGCGGGTGCCAGGCTGGCGCTGCTGCTGCTGCTGCAGGATGTGGCATGGACTTGGCTTCTCTCCTGGAGACAAGGATTTCTCCTCTGAGATTTTCTTCCTTCAGAGTGGCCAATTCAGCAGCTTGTGAGCTGGCGTCTGAGCGTGCCGGCACCGCTGGGCACCCGCTCTTCAGCAGGGACCTGTTGTCTGGCCGTGGGCGGGCGAGCCGGGGCCAGCCGTCCCTGGAGCAGGCGCTGTGCTCTGCAGCTGCCTTTCTTCAGGCAGCCAAGATTAGTCAGAGGCTGTGCTGAAAAAAATTGCACTCATTTAATCTACAGCTGCTTCCACATGGGAGGCTTTTTGGCTTCCTCTCCTGCTGCGGGGACGGCGGGAGCTGGCCCGGTTCGGTGGGGGACAGATGCCAGGGGCTGGGGGTGACAGCAATGGCAGTGCCCGGGCAGAGACAGCCGTGCTGATGCTGGTTTGCACCCCGGTGCTAAAGGCTTTCGTGGCGTCCGTACAGGTGTGAGGGGGGCAGACACGTCTCCTGTCTACGGGGTCGTTTTGAGGGGGGAGGGATGATGGGGATGCCAGGTGTCTGCCTCCCGGTGCCAGCAGCCCCGCTCACGCTGCCCCCTCTCCTTCCCAGGGTACGAGCCGGCCGTCCCATTACTACGTGCTCTGGGATGACAACCGGTTCACCGCGGATGAGCTGCAGATCCTCACCTACCAGCTGTGCCATACCTACGTGCGCTGCACCCGCTCCGTCTCCATCCCGGCCCCGGCGTACTATGCCCGGCTGGTGGCCTTCCGAGCGCGGTACCATCTGGTGGACAAGGAGCACGACAGGTGAGGGGGCTCTGCCTGGGGACGGGCAGACCCCGGGGATGGGCAGGGGCACCGACCCCCTGCCCCGGTGTTTGGGAGCGCCTGTGTCAGAGCAGTTGCTGTGGGGGGGCAGACCCACACATAGCTGCATCCTCTTAGCTCCCAGCCCAGGAGAACGGGGGGGAAAGGAGGGTTAAGTCCCACGCTGGGCTCCCCCCGGGCCCGGAGGAGCATCCCTGGGGTGTTTGGGTGTTACCGGCCACCTCGAGGTGCTGGAATCTCTGCGGTGCTGGGGATGGTCACCGGCACGTGGGGCATCCCCGTACTGTGGTGAGATGTCCCCCTGTGCTGCCTGCACTCGGGGACCCTCATCTCCAAGGGGCTTTCTCAGTGTTCCTGGGAGGGAAAGTATGAAATAATTACGCAGTGATTTCCTTGATTTCCAGTGGCGAGGGCAGCCATATATCCGGACAGAGCAACGGCAGAGACCCCCAGGCCTTGGCGAAGGCTGTGCAGGTTCATCAGGACACTTTACGTACCATGTACTTTGCTTGAAAGCCTAACTTTTGTTACCTCACTCAAGAAAGCTTTCAGATTTGTAGGAGCCATACAAAAAAGGAAGCGTTGGGACACCTTGTTTTTTTTCCAATGAGAAATCACTGCAGGGCAGGCAGCGTCGATTCGAGGCAGGAGACCAGCACCACGGGACAGAGAGATCCAACACCTTTGTAGGATTGGAAGAGACCGATGATTATTTTTTTAATTTTTTTCTGGCTTTTTGCAAAATTTTGACCTGACCAAACACATGAAGGCATTCAAGGAAAGGGATAAAACTCCCAGGAGGCGGAAGCAGGTTTTCATTTTTAAGATGCAATACTATAGACTCCTGACTGTGAACTGGCGGATTTGGTCCTCCGTTGCCCACCGGGCGCTGGTAGGTATTTTTTGTGGGGGTTGGGGGGAGGGGATTTTTAGAGCCTTAAAACAGAAGACTAGATTTATAAAACTAATATTTTAGAATATGAGATGCTTTAATGGGTTAAGGGGAAAAAAACCAACTAGTTTATAGGAGAATTCTAACACTAACAGGTCCCCCGGCCCCCGAACGATTCCCCCCCATATAATGTAAGGCACCCTAGCACTTAGCTCAGAACTGAGAACTGTCTTCCTCGTGTTAAAAGCTAGTTCGCTGCTGCCACTTGAAGCAACAGTCACAGACTTTTCCATGGGTGAGTGCCTTACTACGATGCTGCAAAATTTCAATGTTTTTAATCTTGTAAGGAAAATAGTAATCTCGTCTTGATGGTGGTCCATATTTCCATCGGAAGGAGTTAATTTCTATGGTCCTAAGTTGCGGTTTGTGTTAGATCCCGACCTCATGGTGGTTAAACTCCATTGAAAGATGTGCACTTTCATACAGGACACGTTTAATGGCTGCTGACCCATTTTTGTTTCCAATGTACTACTTGTTATTTAAAACTGTTTCTGACAAATGGGGGCATCTTCATCCCATGAGGACAGAAATTGCTATCGATTTTTTTTTTTCTTTTTTTTTTCTTTCCTGAATTTTTACGATGGACACCGGGATTTTTTTACTAAACATTATTTTTATACGATACCGAGTCTGTTGCCAAAATACACGAGTCATTAACGCGCTCAGAGTTTACATCACCGCACTTCCCGAGCCCGTGCGCTCACGCCAGAGGTTTCCAACGTTTCCTGTCCCGTGAGTGTTCCCGAGCGCGGCCCGTGCGGCGCCGGGTGCTGCCCCGCACCCCTCTCCCTCCCGCCCGCCTTTCCCACGCCTCTGCCCGGGGCCGGCCGCTTTCCCGAGTCCCGCGTACCCCAACTCCGGCACCTCCGACCCCCCCCTCTGCTGCTAGGTTTTGCTGCTCTTCGTGTCGTGGTATCATCGATCTCATGCACAGGGCTGGGTTTTGGGGTTTTTTTTTACTATTCTGAAAGCACACCAGATTTGTTCCTTAGTCAGAATGATGAAATCCTCGTTCTTGTCATGGGGGAAACTCCAACTGATTTGTAACAGGAAAAAAGCCTTTTTTCCCCCCAGTAACACAGCGACTGCTTTTCAGACTCGTTTTGCTGCACAGAATGACCGTTGTGCACAGCGGGGCGGTAGCAGCAACTCATTACCGGTATCACACGGGCAGATTATCTGGGGTTTTTGTGTTTTTGTTTTTGTTTTTTTTTTTAAATGAAAGTGTGCCCAAGCGCTTCCTTCGAGAGGAAAACCCCGAGGTGCACACTCCTGCCGAGCTCTGAGAGGGAAGAGCTCTGTGATCATTTCTCTGCCGAGCGTGACCGCGTGTCCCCGGCAGGTCACCGCCAGCGCTGCCCGTGGACAGAAGCACACCCTTTTCGTTTTGTACTTTCTGACGTTTAAACTTGCCTTGCCTTCATGAGAAACCACCCCGGTCGTGTCGGCCCGCTGATCTCTCCCGGCAGCGGGCGTTCACTCTACCCCTTTTCTTTTTGGGCAACGTGTCTGTGAAAAACGAAGACATCACTCTGCTATGCAAACTAAGTGCTGAGCCCACCGATGTCACGGTTTGTGAAGATCCTACCTTTAGCACAGTCCTCTTTTGTCCTCGAGACTTAACGAGCGTTTGGTTCATATTCTCCTTTGCACCTTGTGTCAACCTCCACTGCTGTATCTCCGCAAGGTGACGGGGAGGGGAGCGGGCGGTGGTCAGTGGGGTGGCGAACTCCTGGGGGAGGCTTTTGGAGCGTAGGGAACGCCTCAACACTAAGGGTCAACGTGAGAAGCCTACATTCCTCCACACAAGTGCCTGCATAGTGACACCAGTCCAGCACCTCCCATCCCACCCCCAGAACTCTGGCTTGTGCTCATTGAAAGGGAGACGCTCCGGGAGGGGCTGCGCCTCCCCTTAGGAAGCCCCTCGCTGGGAATTCCGTCGGGGGGAAGGTCGAGGTTCTCTCCACAGATCAGTTTGTTCACCAGCATCACCACGGGAAGCACCCGGCTGCTGCTCCGCAGCGGGGGGCAGAGGTATTTTGGTTTCTAGTTATTATTTTAGTGTTTTAGTTGGGTCTAGAATTCTGAACTGTCTTTTAGTAGCTGTGGCATCGCACGTGCCATTTTTAACCATTTGAGAAGAGATAGTGTGGGCATTTACAGAAACAGCTTGTTGCTCTGTAACAATTTTTTTTTTTAACCTTGAGACTTGAAATGTAAAATGGACCTTTAAGATTTGCACTCATTTGTAAGGTGGCTGTTCATAGGGAACTATGAATGAAGACTTGCTGATGTAGCACCTACTTTTAACAGCAATTTTAACTACACAAAAGCTTCACAGCTTCTGAAACTCTCAGCTGTTGACTTGCAGATCCTGTTCTGCCCTCATTTCACCCTCTGCGTTGGGTTTTCATGGTTTTGAATAAAATAAATAAATAAATAAAAGCCAACCTCAGTAGCTGCTGTGCCCTTTAAACCCCCCTTCCCTGTTGCAGAGGTTGAGGAGGGGGTAGCGTTACCCGCATGTTTTCTCTGACGGACTATGCACCGCACCCTCTACGCTCAGCAGTTCCACCCTGCTCTTGGCCGAGATGCAAACCAGTAACTGCATGTTGAGGTGCTGTGCGTTTCGCTACCCGTAGCGGCTAGGTGTTACCCCCATACATATCAGGATTTGTAGTTACCCACAGCCCCCCCCCTCCCCGGACACCCCAATGGCTCCCCCCTCTCTGCCTTCTCCCCGTGTTCCTTCTCCAGCTGCAGACACAGCCAGGGCAGGCGGTTTTGGGGGAAGAGGAGTGACTTCCATGTACCTGTGGGTCGTTGAATGCTGTTTCTTTCTCTTGTCTCATCTCTGAGGGTGCCAGGGGGGGCGGTGGGAGGGCAGAGACCCCCTGCCCAGCGCCGTGGGGGCGGTCGGGGCGCTCTGGGTCCCACGGCCCCATGTCTTGTGTCCGAAAGCCCAAGCGTTCAACGTTGCCTCGCGGAAGGTTTTCTTCTTGGAAAATTAGTGTGAAATAAAAGAATGTGATTGTTTCGGGAAGGGAAGCCAGACAGCAGGACAGCAATAAACAAGTGAAATCCATATCTTGCCTGAGTGATTTGCACTTCAATAGTTGTGAAAGAAAATTGACGGGACTCCAGTGCTTTTGTGTTCAATTTCTAGCCCCTTTCGTACCTCCTTTATACAAGCAAGTGTGGAACTGTACCTGGGGTGTTCGCAGGACACTCCCTTTGGGTTGTTATTTTTCTTGTGGTTTTTTTTTGCTTTAGCTTGAGCTCTGTATGGTCCATTTGTTAAATAGCTGTGAGCAGTTGATGTACAGAACTGACTAAACAAGCAGCAGCACAAAACTTATTTTATTAAGAAAATACGGCTTATACTTTAAAGGTTGAATATCAATTGGGGTTTTTTTTTTGAATGTGTGGAATTAAGACTGGGAAAGAGTAACAAAATCTTTGGATTAGGCCAAAAGAAAACACTGTAAGATCATAACCACCTCTTTATTAAAGACAATGGTATGGTTAAAGAGCTCCAGAACATTGTATTTATATTTGATTTGATTTGATTGCCTTTGTGGATTTTTTTTTCTTTTTTTTTGTTTGCCTTGGTCCTGATTTTTGCTTGCAACTCTGACTTTGCAGTCCCAAGTGTCTGTTACCCTGTAATTGTTGGCAGAAAACCTAAATAAAAGCAATGTGAACACCTTGGGGTGAGGCTGCTGCGCCGGATTGCGTGGGGGACGGGCCCGGCCGCTCACCCGGAGGAGCTCGGGGACGAGGGGTGAAACGCTGGTACCGCAGAGGATCCAAACCCCCTCCCTTTCTAGATCTCCGTGCAATGAAATGCTTCAGCGAACACATCCGTGCCTAAGAGTTGGTGGAATAGGGCAGCCCATTCTGCTTTTTATTCACCCGGCTGAGAACTGACTTCATCTGAGCTCCCGGGGTTATTAGATGTCAGAGCGTTCAGCAAAATGCGCCTCTTCCCCAGCTGCTTCCCGTGCTCCGGGGGCTGCAAAAGGCCACTGGCTCCCAGGTGCTTTAAGGAGAGATTTTGGGGTTAATCCTGATCCTGAGGGTTTCTGTGCTCCATCATGGTTTATATTTGCCTTGGAATTCCTTGTAGACGTCCTGCAGCTGACGGTGTGTCCCGGGACCCGTCCTCTGGACTCTCCAGCTTTCCCTCGCAAAGGCGTATCCTCGGACCTGTAGCCGATGAATTATTCAGCAGCGGAGCCGTAGCTGCGGGTTTTTGAATAATGCTAAGCAATTTTAAGGAAGCCCTTGCTAATGGCATGCACGTGCTCGTTAGCTAATTGACTTGGGCTGTGGCGTGCAGAATGGGCTGAACTGAGCATCTCTGCGGGTTCCACACGTGTCCCCCAGCCCTTCCTGGAGGTGAAACCACCTTCCCCTGTAACATCCTACTCTGTAAAACCTTCAGGGCTGTTCCTCTGGAGAGACACCGCAGGAAATTGTGCCCGGTGCAGCCGGCTCCCAAGTCCTGGAAAAGAGGTCGTGCTCCTTGGTTTCCAGCCTGAGATGGGCATCTGAGCCCCGGCCCGGGTTCCGGTTACCGTGTCCCGAGCTGCAGGAGCGGAGCAGAGGTGTCTCCCGCCACCGTTCTGCTTCATCTGATACATTTCCCCTTCCCTCTTAGGATTTGTTAAGGAAATGCTCTTTAACACTTTCCTTTTAATCTGCATGGGTTTAGAATCCTTCCTGCAACGCATAGCGAAATTTACAGTTTTTAAGACTCATTAAACTCTTCAGTCTCCAGGATTCTTAATAACGATTCTGAAACCTGGATTCAGAATCTTTTCTACTGCCCCAAGGTTCTGGATCTTCACAACCTCCCCGGCGGGTTGGCTGGGGAAATACCCCCCTCGCCACCGGGAAAGGGGACGTCGTTTCTTCCGAAGGCCCAGCTCTCACCCGCTGGGACAACTCCACATTCCGTTCTCACCAAAAAACGGGCCCTTTTGGGGCAGAGGGAACAGAGACCGGGCCGAGGCGGTGCCTCTGTCCCCACCTGCACGGAGCTGCTTCGCTCCTTTCACCCCCTGCTGCCCGGTCACAATTTGGGAACCAAATCTCTAACGAAGTTAAAGGATAATTAAAACCACCGTCAGAAGGCGCAGGACGGGCAGGCGGACGCTCCAGTTCGTGCCCCGGTACGCGCCGGCGGCCGCGGGGCGCTGGGGAGGAGGGAGAGCCACGGGCGGCTGGAAACCCCCGGGTGATGGGAAACCCCAGCCCTGCCACAGGTGGGGGCGGCGGGTGAGGGCCCGGTGACCGGCCCCGTCCTTCCCGCACGGACACGACCCACGGGAGCCGCCGACGACGGAGGGACCCGGCCCCGCTCCCCGCGCTGGCCCCGCTCCCGCTCCGTTGCCGAGCGACCGCACCCGCCACTTCCGGTCCCGCCTCACTCGCCGCGCGCGCACCCGCCCGGAAGCTCCGCCCCCCGGAAAGGGCGCGCGGGCCCGGCGTGCGGGGGCGGGACTTCCGGCGGTTGGGGCGCGCTCGCGGCGGGGCCAGAGCGGCAGCGCGAGCCGGGGCTGCGGGCGGCCACGCAACTTCCGCCCGGGGGGTCTCGGGCCGCCGCGCGCCGCCGCCTGAGGAGCCGGGCCGGGCCGGGCCGGGCGCTGCGGGGCGGCCGAAGCGACGCGCCGGGCCGCGGCCTGCGGGGGAGCGGGGCGGGCCGTGCCTCGCCGCCGCCCAGCCCAGCCCAGCGCAGCCCCGAGCCGGCCGCAGGGCCCGTCCGAGCGGTGAAGCCCGCAGCCTCCAGCGGCTGCGCCCAGCTCCATGAATGGAAATCGGCAGCGCAGGTGAGCGCGGGTGCTGGCGGTAAGGGCGGCCCAGCGGGGCTGGGCCCTGCGGCACGGTGAGGTGGGGTGGCGTGGGGGGGGGATCCGGCCATGCCCTGCCCTGCTCTGCCCCTGCCCGCAGCGGGGGTTCTTCCGGACCAGCCCTGGTTCCCGGCCCGGTTCCCGGCTGTGGCGGGAGCGGCGGGGAGGCCGTGCGGGTTCGCCTGGTGGGTGAAGCGGGTGGGAGAGGTTCTGCCCCGCCGGCCGGGCGCGGGGAGCCCTTACGGTGCGGTTCCGGTAACCGGGGCAGGCCGGGCACTGCGTCCTGCGCTGCTGCCGCCGCTCCTGCGCCAAAACCGGCGGGGAATGACTTTATTGTATTTCCTAAGGAGCGTTCCCAGGCAGCGGCTGTAGGCCGGCTTGCATAATCTTGTCGCTGTGATGGTGACTCTGAGATGCCGCCTCGGAAACGGAACCGTCACTGGCGGCACGGGCCGTTACCGGGAACTGCTCGTTTCAGCATCTTCCACCGGGCAGGTACGAGCTCTGTAGCCGTTGTGCTGCTCGCTGGGCAGGAGGATTTTAGGGGTGATCCCCCCCATCTCCGGGGGTGTTGCTGCACTGCCCCAAGCCAGGAACCCGACGGTTTGGCCTTTGGTGGTTTGATCCTTTCCTGCGGGAAGCAGGTGCTGGTGTTTGTAAGCAGGGGGTTTGCAGGGTGTTCTGAGAGTTGGAGAAGGAACTTCTGCTTCAGTTCATCAAAAGAATTTGTCTTGGATCCCGACAGAGAAGTGGAAGGAGAGTTGGGGTTTGGGCAGTGTTTAGTTGGTACCTCCTGCTGTAGCTGGATGGCAAAGGGAATGTTGAAACCCCTTGGAATTCCATTTCTGTCCCTTCAAGAGGTGCCACAGGAACTGAAAATGTGGGGCTGAAAGTATCAATGCAAAACATGTGGTTCTGTCTCTTCCCAGATGGGTGCCTTTGTAACCGATAGGGAGATTTAAGCTAATGATAGATTTGGCCAGAAGAACTTGCCATCTAAGCTGTGTCCCTGCTTAATGAGGTACATGATGGAGTTGAAACCCTTTCAGGAAGATGCTGGCTTTTAGCGATCTGGTGGAATTAAAGTGGTATGCTCCTAAACCACCCGTGTTAAATAAACTTTAATTGTAACCTGGTACAATTCCATTTGTCTCAAATAGTGAATGTTTCGTTCCTTGTCTGCTGTGTAATGAGGGGAGTGTGAAGTGCAATGTTAACATTCCATATTCCAGGGAACATTCTGGTCATCGGACACCAGAACTGGTATGGGAGGACACAAACCATCCTTGGGGCAGCAAAGAAGGGTTAAAGTTCTGTTGTAAAAGGGAGAAGGGCAGTGAGACGTGTTTCCTGTTCTGTGTGTGAAGGGAAAATATGGGACAGAATGAGCAAAGTCTCTGACATAAAGTGGGGAAACGGGGATGGGATCGTGAGTGTTCCTGGGGTAACGGGGGGTGGAGGCACATGGAGGACATCGGTGGTGGTGAAACAAGGTAAAAGCAGCGTTTAGTAAAGGATGGAATTCAGCGTCATCCCTCACACCGGGAGAGTGTTAAGGAAACTTCCCAAAGGCAGGTGTGTTGCAGCAGCCCTGCCAAGGATCTGAGGGTGCTCTGTGGTGTAACTGAGTCAGGTTGGACTGCTCTGTGCGTGTGTCTTCATTTTCCTTTCATAAATTGTCCCTTCAGTTTTTTGTGGTAGGTGTCAAATTGGGATTTCTTGGCTCTAATACAGTGTTCTTAATGAAGCACCACAGACGCCTCCCATCCTCTGCTCGCTGTTCTAGACAAACTTTGGGCAGATGAGATTCTGCCAATTTGCTTTTCTCTTCCTGTGTGAAGAGCAGTGATTTGGGAGCGCTATTAGAAGTTAGGTTTTTGTGGGTGGGGTAGAGGAGGGAAGGGGAGTGAATCACAAGTGCCTTCAAAAGTTACTCTGTTCCTGACCACGTGTGCTGGGCTTGCAGTGGAAGTTCTCTCTGGAGTTGCAGTGGAAACTGACTCACACTATGAACTTCACAGATTCTTTCATCCTTGTAACTTTACTTCCTTAGTGGTAAAGGTGTTGGGATATTTATTCAGCTAATTAATTTCCAATAGAAAGTATAGAAATTACAGGAATATATGGTTTATCTGGTATGTGTTTAAGCACTATTTGAAGCGTGGTCTCTTGCTGTGTGCAGCTCCAGCCCATCCTGCAGTGGCCCGGGAGAGCCACTGAGCCATCCGTGAGTCCTGATCTTCCCAAAGAGCCTGGAAATTCGGCTGATTTGGTCCTAACACTTGTATTGAATCAGAGTGAGACGTGGCAGCAGGCAGGGTGACTTACCAAGTGATCAGGGATAATTGATAGCCGAAGGAGTTTTTCTTTCTGGTTAGACTGGGCTGTTTGATCAAACCCTCGTCGATGCTTTTCCCTCTGAGTTTCAGAGAGACCGGAGTTGGACACAACTCGGTTTTGTCCTTAATGCTCTTCAGCCACAGTTTCTCACTTCTTTGTGCTCTAGTGCATTTGTCTGAAAACAGTGACATTTGTCATGCATTTATTGCTGCTTTCAGTTTTGTCCATATGCAGAACTTTTTCAGATGTAATGTAGGTTTTAGTATTACGTTTAAAAAACTTCTGTTTAGTAACTGTTAAAACTGCATTTATTCTGCCAGGGCCTTCCTGGTGGCGTGGCTCTACATCGAGTGATGTAGCTGCGTGTCTTGGACCCTGCTGCTCTGCTCTTAGGTATTTTTCAGACAGTAAATGTGGAAAAGGGGAACTGCTTACATCTTAAATGTGGAACCTCAACGGCAGGTAGATGGACGGCACTTTCCCTCTCTCCGTAACGAGTTAGTGGGCAAGGGGGAGCAATTATGTCGTGTTCAAAACAGTAAATATGAAACCAGGAAAACACAAGCGAGTGCATCAGGAATTGCGTCTTTCGTAATAAAGTGGGGTGTTTTTTTTAGTGCAAATGCAAGTAGGTGTTGGGAAGGTTTCTTCTGGTGGCACATGGGGGTAGTATCACCACACAGCGAGAGGGATTGGGGCCCCTTCACCCCCCGGGCTCTGGCAGCGCCTCCAAGGGAAAAGCGTCTGTGGGTTTCCCTGTTCTCTTCCCTGGAGCAGCTGGATATTGACTTTACAGTGTGCACATCAGCTGCTTTTTTAGGCTTAAAGTTCCTTATGATTAGATTGTTTTAATGGTTCAGAAGCATTTATTACCTTGTAAATGCTTCCAAAACTCTTCACTGTGTGTTCTGTAAGTTCGTTAGGACAGAACAAGTTAGCGCACTAGTACTTACTTGTGCAGTTGGCTGTCACTGAGCATGGCATTGAAACGTTGGCTTTTGATGAGTTCTAACATGACTTATTATCTGAAACCTTAAAAAAAAAAGACCTAAATTGTGAGTAGGAATGTTTAGAAAACGTGGATTGCATTACTCATAAATAATGTAATGCCACCCAGCGAGGCTGCAGCTATGGAAATAAGGCAATTCCTGATTTCTGGCATAAGAAAGGAGCTTGATTATTGAACCAGCATTTAAATAGAATCTTCCCTATCTATTTTTTTAATCTAGAATTAACTTTATTTTTTGGTAGTGGTAGGATTTTCTTTGAGCTCTACAGGCTGGGCCTCTGAGTCCGAGCAGAAGCCAGGGGCCCTCTGAAAGGGAATCTTTTTTCCCCCTCCATCCTCTCCCCGCTCCAGGCAGAGCTGTTCCCCTCAGCCTGGGATAGATCCATCACACAAATCTGCCGTGTGTCACTGAGCCAGACCTTAACTCATATTTTACCTGGGAAGTCCTCTGTCATGTTTCTAAGGCTGCTCAGTCACCCATCCAATTAGAGATTTAGAACTGTTTTATAAACACAGATAAAACTATAAGTGATCATCCGTTAATATTATTTGGTTTTACAATGCTGCAGCAGGAAAGAGGATAGTTTTTTTTTCTGGAAGCTTGGTAGCGATGTCCCTAAGGAAATCTGTATTTTCTATTAGCACCTCGCTAGAAATCAGTGTTTTGCTTCATGCTGTAAAGCTCTCCTGCGTGCCAAAAGCTGCAGTGTTCCTTAAAGCGGTTTGTTGAAAGTATTTGCAGGTTTCTGTGCTTCTGCTCTTTCTGCTCAGGCTCCGTTGCGACGAGGGCTGCCGTGGTTGCTAGGGAGAGCGGAGCCCGGGCTGGATGCCGGCCAGATGTGTGCCGTGCCGTGCCGTGCCACCGCCTGCGCTGCCCTCGGTCCGCATCACAGCAGCCGTAGCTCCCCGGGAGAAGAGGTTCTGCTTTAGAGGGACTTCCATGTTGGTCTGCACCACGGTCTGACTTGAATGGGAATTGTCAACCTGTGAATTCCCACTGCTTTCAGGTTCTGTGGGAGTAAACGGCTCTGTTGGCGGAGGCGCCACGAAATCGCCCTTGAAATCGGTTTCTTTGTCCACATATTTTTAATGTTACACCAAACTTTAGCTCTTTGAAAAAAGTAGTATTGGTATGAGGTTTTTTCTTCAGAATGTATTTCATAAATAATACACATTCCATTTCAGCAAAATTATTTTTAAGTTTTGAAATGTTAGTTTTCTTATTAGACCCTATAAAAGTGACAATTCCTTTTTCTTATCTTTTTGGGGTTTCTTGAAATATTGGATTAAATATCAGCAAAGCTCTTCTAAACACTGTCCGTCTCTCGTGGTGTCAGTACGTGGGTTACCTGTCCCCAGCCTGGCACTGCTGTCCGCTGGTGTCCCTGTGAGACACCGACTGCTGGTGGTGTTGGGGAGCAAAGCTCGGTCCCTGTGCTGCTGGTGACCAGAGGGGATGGAACGTTCCTGGTTCAGAATTGGATTTTTTTTTCCAGGCCCATTGCGAGGGCTTTTGCTCCTACTCGTCTATCGAGCGTTCACCTGGGAGGAAAAAAGTCTTCCCACGTAGCTGAAGGATTGTGATAAATAATGACCTCAGCAATGCAGGGAAGGGTGACATATAAATGGATATACCGTTAGGTCCTGAAGAGATTTGTTTTTTTTCTATCTTGTGTTCTTAGTGATTTAAATGCTTAGTTAAATATTTTCTCTGCAGATTTTTCCAGTATATTTCCTAATGAGGAACATTCAGGAGCTTCAAGTCATTTAGTGTCAGATCCTGTGTCTTCTTGAACCGTACTCCCTTGTGGTAGAAAATCCTCCCAAGAATCTGTCTGAAGTGTCAGTTTTAGTTCCCATCCATCCGTGTATTCATTGTTCTGGGTCACACATCACTGTTGATTTTGGGGACTTTCCTTACCTCGGTTTATGAGCTGGGTGCAATTCTGATGTGCCAAACACACTTGGTTTATGGGTTTTTGGATTTTAAGAGCATACTAGGCATGTGTATACATCTGCTGCCCGAGTCATAGGATTGTCTAGGTTGGAAGGGAACTTTGAGATCATCTAGTCCGAATGGACTAATGGCAGAGGAGTAATAGTTTCTCCTCTAGAAGATCTCTTGTGGGCAACTGGGCAGTGAGGAGCTGCTCCTCTGGGGGCACTGGGAAACCAGCCCCCCATCTGCTGCGGGGCAAAGCTTCCACAAGGATTTCTGAAACTCTAGTGATGTTGGTTTTGCAATGGTTCAATGACACGAGGGAGTGGGTCTGCCACTCACAGCCGTTCTGTGAGAATTAAGAATAATACTGCTTCTAGCATTTTTGGTTGTTGTCTTTATTTCCATGAGCTTGACACAGGGCTCAGGCATGAGGCTGAGTCACGGATCCGATACGGGAGCAGGAGCTGTCCTCGGAGAGTCGCTGCTTATTTATGTTTTATTGGGTTTTGAGTCACAGGTTTGAAGCCAGTGACACAGACTTTCACAACGTGCGCTCTGGCAACGGGGTGTGTTTTGAAACCAGGATATTCTGAGTGGGTGCTCGTGTGTTTGGCCAGTGAGAGCGGAATTGAGTTACAACACACGCCTGTTTTTAAATTAACTTGTCCAAGGGAACATGTGTATCACACACAATCGTAGCAAAATCAGCTGGACTCTTAAAAATTATTCCTGAATAGTGTGTAGGACCCACACGACAACCAGCTGTTGGTCATTTCTGTTTGCCAAACTGGTAATTGGCCAAATTCCTGTTTGCCAGAATCCGGGCTCTAATTTCCTGAAGGATGAGCTGTTTCCATGTGTGGTGCCGCTGAACCAGGGAGGCGAAGGAGCCTTTGTCTCACAGCCCGGGGTTCCTCGGTTTGTTCCCCGCTGTTGTCGGGGGCGCGGAGGCTGGAGACCCGCCTCGTGTGCTCGGCTTTGGGCAGAGCATCTTCCATGAGCCAGGGCTCTGGGTGCACCCTCACTCAGTAACTGAATGTAACAAGCTTTTTAACATTATTTCAGCAGTTTTTTAGCTTTTCCCACAGATACAAACTAAATATAAACTATGACATCCATGTCTTCGTAATATTAAAATAATCTCTTGAGTCATTTGTGTCGCTCAGATATTTAGTAGTGACTTTTGCACACACTTATATTCTGAAAATCTATCTGGAGTAAATTGTAGAGCTGCTTCTACTCCCGTGGCAGTATTAAAATGAAGAAAAAGTTGAAGAGAACAGATGCTTGGAACAATTTTTGCTTAAGCGTAGTCTGTGAGGGTGTTTTAAAGGATGCTGCTTGGTTTATGTTTTTGTTTTATCTTATGGCTGGAAGCCAAACCCTCTCAGAATTTTTGGTCGGTTTCTGGGTAGAGCCAGACAAATGTTACAGTGGAACTTCAGCTTTGATGTTCACCTATTCTTGGTACATGGTTTTCTTCAAGATAATGTGATTATTTTTTTCCAGGAATGGTGGAGATTAATCAAAAGGCAAATAAGACGTTTTTACCAGCACTTGACATTTTAACTCTTCTATGAAAAGGAGTGGGCTGGAATTGCTGTCTGCGTCACTGAGTAGGAGGAGAGGGGAGAACTTTTAACAAACTTAATCGAAAGCTCTGTAAATCATGACATTTGTAGGATGAGTAATTTTTTTAAAACTCCAGCTACAAAGCATGTTTGTTTTGTTGTTGTTTCTTGACTGGAAAGGGGTGTTTTTAAGTGGAAATGCCAGTAGAAATTCTTGAGAGTGGGCTGTGTTTACTACTGTGCTTGGCTTTGTAAAGGCATGAGTAACCCAGGGCTTGAGCTGAGGAGTCTCGTCTGGGTGATGAGATGGATAACCAGATGAGAACATGACATGTATTACTAGACAGGCGTGTTTAGCTGACTTTCAAAACACCAGTCTCTTCCTGTGGACTTCGGTGGTCTCTCTGAGCAGGAAAGGGTGTTCTCTGCTGTATCAGCGATCAGGAGTTTTACAATTCTGTGTCTTAACCAAAGTTTTTCCTCTTCTGGTCAATCGGCATTATTGGCACAGTTAGGCTGGAGGGAATGACTTTACTCTTCATCCATTTTCAGCCAGCAAAGTTCAAGAATAATCTGTCTTCCCAGACTAAGCTAATAAGGGAAATAAAATTAAGAGTTTATCACAAACAACATCCATCAGCCCAGAACTGCAATCATATTTTTGTATTCAGCGGTGTCTTTCTTATTAGCAGGGTGTTCAGAAAAGACTTGTAAAACTTTCTGAGGTTTGGTGGCAGACAGGCTTCGCACAGTAGCACAGTGTTGCAAGGAAAAACACACTTTTTTTTGTTTGTTTCTTTGGGAAATCTGATTTTATTCCTGCTCATCACAGGAGCTGAAACTCATTGGTGAGGAAGCAGTCGTCTGAGACTGGGAGAGGGAGTGTGTTAGTGAGTCTCAGTGGGAGATGAGTCCGTGCATTTGTGCACACACCAGTATTTTTAAACCACTGAAATGTAAGCGACTGGTACCTCTGTGATGCAGCCTGGCCCTCGTGCTTGTCTTCTAATGGGGGAATGTTTGTTTTCTTTCGCAGGACCCGTCGGGGCACAGCCCCTGCTCATGGTGCCCAGGCGTCCTGGCTATGGCACCATGGGCAAACCCATTAAACTGCTGGCCAACTGCTTCCAAGTTGAAATCCCAAAGATTGATGTCTACCTCTATGAGGTGGATATCAAACCAGATAAGTGTCCTCGGAGGGTGAACAGGTAAGAAGGTGAAATTTGTCTCGTAAATTATACTGATACTGACATTTTTAAGCAACAGAGGAACCTACTGAAGCAAATATTGTCTTGATGTAGCTTAAAATCTGAGCATTATTACTTGACTTTGTCGTAAAAACTCAGATTATTACAGACTTAAAGCTAAGGCTTTTTTGTTAGGGTATCTCATTTTTATATACGATGTAGGCAGAAACGAAATCTCTTGTTAATTGAAGAGCAGATGAGCCTTACCAGGTAGACAGTACAATTAACCACTGCTTCATGAGCTGGCGTAGCTTTCTGTTGTAAGTTTGGGTTAGTTTTTCATAATACTGGCTTGTGGTTTTTTTCCAAGGTAAGTGTGTCCTTGTTTTCCATAATAAAGGTTATACAAAGGCCTCAGTTGTTCCTAGGACTTTCAAATTATTTCAGTAACAGAATTTTCCAGGATTTGAGCATTTGCCTTGATTATGATTTTATTCTTTAATATTTATCTATTATTTTTGTTGAAGAATGTGAAGCACCTTTTTGGAACAGCAGTGGGTGTTCTATAATTCACTTGAGAAATATGTTTGTTGAAACTACTTCAACAAAACACAGAGTGTGTGGGAGCCAGTTCCAGTCTGCTACTTCTCTGAAAACATCCTCAATGTATTTATCAACTTTTCTAGGGAGGTGGTGGACTCAATGGTGCAGCATTTTAAAGTGACGATATTTGGGGACCGTAGACCTGTTTATGATGGGAAAAGAAGCCTCTATACAGCCAACCCGCTTCCTGTGGCCACTACTGGGGTAAGATAACTGGGGAAAAGCTGCTTAGGAAAGAAGAAGAAACAAGCCCAGCTTTTAATATTGCTAAGTTCTAAAAAACTCAGAGTATCTTACAGTATCTGTATGGAAATGGGGTTCTTCTACTGTGTTTTCTGCAAATTCCAATGTACCTAAATGTTCTTGAAATAGTTGCATTTAGAACCTCCTCTAGAATTTAGTAGCCTCTTTCTACAACAAAATCTGTTAAATACTCAGTTTCACAGACTAATACATTATCATATGATGAAGTGCTATTTAAAAGAACAAACCATGATTTCTCTGGAATGAAGAGTTTTCTGATTCAAGATGATAAAAAGTTACATGATCCTCTCCTGCTTGGTGAGGACCCAGTTCTGTTTATTTTGTGCATGTGATAATGTACTTTTATCAGTGTGCTGTGTCCTAAATATCTGAGATTTTGAGCCTCTGGCCCAGTTATGAGAAGGAGTGAAAGCTCAAGACTACTGGAGCAGAGGTTAAGCAGCTGCTTTTAAATTGTTTTTCCTCCCCCATCCAGGTGGATTTGGATGTGACGTTACCGGGAGAAGGTGGAAAAGATCGTCCCTTCAAAGTGTCCATAAAGTTTGTTTCCCGGGTGAGCTGGCACTTGCTGCATGAAGTTTTGACAGGAAGAACCTTGCCTGAGCCTCTGGAACTAGACAAACCCATCAGCACTAACCCTGTCCACGCCGTCGATGTGGTGCTACGACACCTGCCCTCCATGAAGTAGGTTCATTGTCTTCTGCACTCTGTCTTTGCCTGAAGTGCCCCCCCGGGAGACCTTCACCCCTCTTTCCCAGGTGGAAAGAAAAAGCGAGTGTGCAAAGAAAAAGCACAGCTGGTAATGGCTGAACTGGGAAGGCTGGCACTAATGGTGTAGAAGTGTGTATTTCCATAGGCATTTAGACTCCAGAGCAGGTGATGTATTTATTTGAAAAGATCAAGAAACAGGAGACACTTACAATAGGCCTTAAATGAAATACTGAGAGGTTATAGTATGATAGAGCACTTCTTTCATGTTTTCTGCTCAAGTTGAGCCAAGTACTGTGTGCTTTGTGGTAATGACTGTCTAAAAGCACAATTCTTTTTAATTCACTGATGTACCCACCAATGGAATGTGCTTCTCGTGTTTTAAATACACAATGAGGACTAGATACCTTTCCTAACAAAGCCTCTTATTCTTTATCTCAGAACCCTGAAAAATTAGAGAAGACCAAATTAATTTTGCTTTATTTGGTCAATGAAAGTTACTGTTAAACTCTGATTGCTGGTGTTAATGTGCTGGCTTTGACCTGTTTGGTTTTTTTTTTCATTGGCTCTAACTGACTCTTAAAAAAAAAAAAAAGGCAAAACAAAAAATCTTGTGGTTTTATGGAAGCCAGTTCCATCCAGTACCTGGATCCCAAAGGAACATAAAAAATGTTAACCTCTGTCCTGATGTCTGTCCATCACAAAATGAGGAGGTGTGGAGGTTCCTCAGCAGCTGTTTTCTACCTGAGAGAGAAATATTAGTTTCTCTAGTTTCTTGTTTCCACCGTAGCTATTGCTTCTCAGTGTGCATTGTGTTCAGATGTTCCCTGGATAAACATGCAAAATGCTATTTGAGGGTCAGTGCTGCTGTACAGAACCTGCTCTGAGGGAGATTATATTTTCTTGAAGTGGAAGATCAGGAAAAGTAAGTAACTTAGTTCTTCATTTGTTGAAAAGCTGAAAGTGGTTGTGTGTTGCTAAAACTAGTAAATCTTTTGTCTAAATTTAAAAACACTGCAATGGGAATGTCACCATTCGGAGCGTATTGTTTAAACTTCATTCTAGGCACAGAATTTCAATAAAATAATGCTGCTATGTGTTATAATCTACATTATAGAGTTTCTTATTTGTAAAGCATCAGCGTAATCGTGTGGTCCTGTTTTTCTCTAGATACACCCCTGTGGGCCGCTCCTTTTTCTCAGCTCCAGAAGGCTACGACCACCCCTTGGGCGGAGGTAGGGAGGTCTGGTTTGGGTTCCATCAGTCTGTTCGACCTGCCATGTGGAAGATGATGCTCAATATCGATGGTGAGTTGGGATTCAGGGTTAAGAATAACAATAACAACAATTTTCCTACTGAAACAAAGAAACACTCCATTACCTGGGAAGCCAGCCTGCTGCAGAAGCTGGAGTGATCACAGTAGAGGGAGATTATGGCAATTTGTGTATGTATCCATACATTGGCTCCCTGTCAGCCAGTTCAGCCCAGACCTGTTCAGCAAAGAAATTGTAGTCTTTTTCTCTGGATTTGTCATCCTGTCAGTGTTTCTGCTAAAATTTACTTGTCGTAGTAAAAAAAAAAATAAAAAAAATTGCTATCTAGGAAGAAAAAGCCTATTACAGCTTGTTTTCCTACTGTATTTTCTGTATGGGCACGTCCCCAGTAATACAGGCACACTGCTAAGATGTGTCTCCATGCAGCCATCCACAGTTGGTGGGGTTTGAAACTTCCAAGAAAACTCTAAAATCTCTCTCCAGCATTTCAGTGAATAGGGCTGATTGAGCTGGGCTTTCGTATGCAAAACCAGACCTGCTTTGCACCTCTGTATGGAGCCCCAGATGAATGCATCTGGGATCAACTGGTGCATGTGCCAGACTCCGTAAGCGCTCGGGGTCTATTTAGTTGTTAAACCCTATTGAAAACCGCAGCGTTTGAGGTGCAGGTGCTGCCTTAAGTTGTCTCTAATTCGCATTCTGTTCTCACTCGGTTTGAAACGCTGTATAAACCCAGGGTAAACAGTCTGTCCCTTGCGCTGGGTTAAGCGCTCTGGCGGGTTGTGCTCAGTGTCTGTCTCGGAGCACAATAAAATGTTGCAGATGATACTGAGCTTTCATGATGAAAATTTGCAAGTCCAGAGTTCCGATTTACCTAAACTGGGGATGATACTCATGTGACTTCAGATGGGTTTGTCTCATAAAATTGCCATTCAAACAACAGCCACGGTGTAGTTATTGTTTGGAAAATGAATGTAAAAGTCTTACCCATCTGAGGAACAGCCAATACTAGTTTCTGCGTGCTGGGTACTGACATAACGTTCTTGTCCTACCTGAATTACAGTTAATTTGCACCAACCCCTGATGTTCTGCGCTGTTACTTTCTGTGAAGCGTGTTTTTCTCACCAGCACTAGAAAGCTCAATAGTGACTCTTGCAGCAGAAATTTTTCAGTCCTTTCTGTGAATGAGAAACTTCAGAACTTCGTGAGCTCCGGTTTATGGGGCAGCCGCTGTGTGTTGTGGTTTGAGGCTGTGAAGATTCCGTTCCAATGCCGTGGCACGATGATGGTTTAGTTGTTTAACTTGTCCAAGGTGCTCTGCAAAGCCTGTTCCCGTGTCGCCGTGGCCGCGGGGGTGTCACTCTCTGTTCATTCAGTCCCCGCCGTCCGGGGGGGCTGGCCCCCGTGCGTCATGCCAAGCTGGCAGCCTGTGACGTGACGCATGGCTGAAGAATGTCTCATTGTGTTAGCACAGGGATGTGGCGGGTTTGGGACACAAGATCTGGAAAGCTAATAAAACGCTTCTCAAGTATTTCTTTTCCGTTGTTGCTATTTAAAGTTTTAAATGTACAGAGTAGTTCGCTTGTGTCTGAGTTATATCTAGTGCCACCTTGCCTTTCTTACTGAAAGGTGTGTTTCAATTGCTTGTAACTTTGTCAAGCAGATTGTTTATGGTCTTCCTTCCATGGAATGAGTCAACTGTCCTGTTTAGTATGCAGGGAGAGTAAGAGATTTTAGTAGATGAAGGGTTACACTCACCACTGCACTCATATAATTTGTGTATAGTCAAAATAGTGCTCATGTTTCTACCAAATAGTGTTTTGGTAATTGAGCAGAGCATATCATTTAAAAAGTGATATTGCATATTGAATAACCTTAGCTTTTAATGTCAAAAGTCTTCAGTAGAGAGCTGTTAATGCTGGCTCTGCTTGAAGCTCTGTACAGGGTCAGAAGAGAAAGTCTCTCTGGAAGATTACAGCTCCTTAGAAATAAATGTTATCTGGGGAAAACCCCTTTCAAAACTCTGAAATGCAAAGTAGTCACTGGGTGACTGCGCTGGAGGCTGATGTGTCACTGTGGGCCCTACGCTGGCTTCTGTACACTTAGTTGTTGCAAAGATTGCTGATCTGTTTTTAAAAATGTGTGTTGCACAACATCTGCTTGAGGGTTACGTGGAATTTTAAAAGCAGTCATTGATGTACTGTTTACCATAATTCTGACCTGGGTTTTTTACATTTATTATTTTTCTCTTTGTAGTTTCTGCCACTGCCTTCTACAAAGCACAACCTGTAATTCAATTTATGTGTGAAGTTCTTGACATTCATAATATTGATGAACAACCAAGACCTCTGACTGATTCTCATCGGGTAAAATTCACCAAAGAGATAAAGGGTGAGTAGAAATGTATCAGTTCTGTCCCAGGTAGCACAGTCCAGCTAATTGTAAGGGAGTTGTTTTCACTGGAAACCTCCTGGTCAGTGTGTATCAGAAGGGCCCTGGAACTGCCAAGAGAGCTGCAGTGCTCCCTGTTTGTAGTCTGAAGGAAGCAGTGCAGGTCTGCAGAAAGGAAAAGTGAGAAGTGACGTATTACGTTCCCAGTGGCCTAAAGAGGGAAAGAGAAAGTGTGTTATTGCCTGGATGGAGGAAGGTGGCTGTTGCCTTGCTGGATGGTTAACCTTTTATGAGCGAGGGTCACTGAGGCCGTGGTGGTGTCGTGCTGTGGGTCTCCCGCTGTTCAGATGCTGAGGCAAAGTGAAAATTGATTTCAAAGCGAACACCATTGATTCTTTGAAAGTGTGCTGTTGCTGTGACTTCTAATAACTGATTGCCTTATGGAAAAACAAGTACCACTTGCTGACTTGCAGCTGAAGGCCAAATTCCATTCCAAAGGAGTTGCATAAGCTGCTGGTTTGGGTAGTTCCTCTCCATATGTGCTGCTTTGCTTTGCTTGTTCTTGTGTCCTTTCATTCCAGTGTAATTTGTAGAGAGAAAAGCCTTGAAAGAGCTCGGCCCGACAAAGCACTACTCTTAAACACCTGTGCTACTTGATGCAAGATTAGACTATTGAAACACTGGGCAGCAGAAAAGTAAATTTGAACTGTAGTCATAAACTGATTTGTTTGTAGAATGGTCATTAGTGGAAAAAACTTAAAGGAATTATTTTGTAGTAGTGTTATTGTGCTTCCTTCTTACACTGACTGACTGTCTTCCTTCTGGAAGCTGGGTAAGTGGGGAATGAGGAGCTCTCTCCGCTTGGTCTCAGATGCCTCAGCTGCTTTGTTACGCTACTCAGAAAATATCGAAAGGTTACCTTTGCTGTCAGTGTTTGGATTTAGTGCTGTAGTATCTGGGAGCTCCAGCCAAGATGCGATCACATATAGTGAAACGGAGCCTGCATGAAAGGATTGGCAGCGTGAGAGCAGCTCTGTGGGAGGGTGGTGCCTTCTGTGGTGTCACAGCAGATTAATGACAAAGCACTGAATGGGTTCCAGATATCTCTCTATTCACAGCCCTCTTCTGCTCGGCCACAGTGCTTCGTGGCTTCTTTTTTTGTATTTTCTCTTATTGCTTTATCAGATCAGTAGTTTATTTTTGATTCTGCCATCTTCTAAGTAAGGCTGATGTTAACATCGCGATTAGTGTTGTTGGGAATCAATGAAGCACACTTGATATTTCTTTGGGATGTCTGTGTCTCTAGGAAACTAAACATGGCATCTGCTGTCTGATACTTGGGGACCTGATTTGATGTGGGGCGTTCAGTCTGTGCTCCTCAATCCACACACAACTCAACAGGACACATCACCCAGCTGCTTTCTCAAAAGACTGTAGCTTGGCTCCTTTAGGTACCCAGGCTCATTTTTCAGCTGCCTTTTCTTCTCTGGGGCTGGGAAAGACATAAGAGCGCACCGATGCCATGCGGCACTGGGGTGATAAGCTCAGTACTTGCAGCAGATGTTGAGCCTGTGCTCTCTGCACAGGCACTGTGTGCAGAGTTAATAGAAATAGCCGCTGAGAGCCTCTTGAAGCTGCAGTTGTTGCTGTCATCAGTATTATTGTGGGTGGAGAGTCAAGCCCGGTGAGCCTCCGGCGCGTAGGCTGGGTGCTTGGAGGAGATCTTCAGCTGCTCAAAATGTAAAGTTAAACTCGGTCAGTGAAATTGAAGAAAATTACAGGCTACATGTGGACACCAAGATGGGGAGGGGGGCAGAACAATAAGTTAGAAATCTGGTTTTTAATTTCAATTCTATTGGAGCTGCGAGTTTTAAGAGGAATACAGCATTGAGAATAAGAACAAAAAGTATGGTGAAAGCAGCTGTCTCTGTCTGAGATAAGTCATATGCCTGTTAAATGAAACTGCCACAAGAAATACAGATGACATGGAACATCAAATATTATGCAATATGATTTGGTTTTGAGGATAATACCTGATTAGTCAGAAATCAAATTGTAATGAAAGCAAGAAGCTTAGAGAATAGTAGTTCCTTATGTTGTGCTGTTCCTGCTGACCATCAGAGATGTTGGATTAGAACACATGCTGAAACTTTGTGTCTCCTGTGCCCATTCTTGTATAGTTGTGACACCAGGCTTTTGGTACTTTTGTGCAGGTCTAAAGGTAGAAGTGACTCACTGTGGAACGATGAGAAGGAAATACCGTGTTTGTAACGTAACCAGAAGGCCTGCAAGTCATCAAACGTAAGATGCTTTTTGTCATGGCATAAAGTGCGTGATAGCTTAATGCTGAATGTGTAACAGGACCTAATTTTTATTAATTTTGGGGCTGTTGATACTTGACAACTGAGATGTGTGTACGTTTTGTTAAAATGTGTGTCTTTTCAGCTTTCCTTTACAGTTAGAAAATGGCCAGACTGTGGAGAGAACAGTAGCACAGTATTTCCGAGAGAAATACAACCTCCAGCTGAAATACCCTCATCTCCCTTGCCTGCAAGTGGGACAAGAACAGAAACACACCTACCTGCCTTTAGAAGTAAGGACCTTGTTCTGGGGATAAATCGGCTTGTTACTGGTAGACAGTATCATTTTGCAAACCGTTAAGAAGTAGCGCCCTTTACAGTAAAGCATGTTTGCCTGTTTACATTGTGTTATTCTTCTATTTCACTGAAGACCATCTCCATTTTAAAAAGTGCTTTTAAGTTTAGAACTATGAGAAAGAAGTATGCAGCTGCTTAAATCCACTGGGGTGCGTTTGGTAGTGACAGCACAGACCTGTGCAGCGTGTGGGGGTCACACAGACCTGTGCACGTGCGGCGTGTGGGGATCTGGAAAGCTGCCTGGCAGAAAAAGACCTGGGGGTTCTAATTGACAAGTGGCTGAGTATGAGCCAGCGGTGTGCCCAGGTGGCCAAGAAAGCCAATGGCATCCTGGCTTGTATTGGAAATAGTGTGGCCAGCAGAAGTAGGGAGGTGATTGTCCCCCTGCACTCAGCACTGGTGAGGCCACACCTCGAATATTGTGTCCAGTTCTGGGCACCTCAATGCAAGAGAGACATCAAGGTGCTGGAGCATGTGCAGAGGAGGCAACGAAGCTGGTGAAGGGCCTGGAGAACAAATTGTATGAAGAGCGGTTGAAGGAGCTGGGGCTGTTTAGTTTGAGGAAGAGGAGGCTGAGGGGAGACCTC
>JAOTQQ010000009.1:1954782-1980515 GCA_026546715.1 Gallinago undulata
TTAAGAGTCGTTTAGATGTGGTATTGGGGGATATGGTGTAGGGGAGAACTTTGTAGAGTAGGGTAGATGGTTGGACTCGATGATCACAAAGGTCTTCTCCAACCAAAATGATTCTATGACCTAAGTACTCCTATTGCCTATTGACGCTTCTGATCTTCCATTAAGGTGTGTAACATCGTGGCTGGCCAGAGGTGTATCAAGAAGCTCACAGACAATCAGACCTCGACGATGATAAAGGCCACGGCGAGATCTGCTCCAGATCGGCAAGAGGAAATCAGCAGACTGGTTAGTGCTTTCATTTCATTCGGTGTGATACTGCTCACTAAATGACACTGGACTTGACCACATTAGTACAAAATCTTTTCATGTGACCAGCCTGGTCTTTTCATTCCTTCCTTCTAGCCCCTTAATAGATTTTAACTACTTTTTTTTTTTTTTAATAGGATTTATTTAAAACAGCTTGCAATAATAGCAGGAGTCCAGCACTCAGCAGTATCAGCTCTTGTGTTCTAATCTTTACAGTTACTGTCAAGTAGGTGTTGGAACCGCTTGGGTCTCAGTGGTTCCCTGTGTTGGGCCCTCAGGGGTTTTAAACAAATTTGTGAAATGGAATTGGATTTTAGTACCCAAACTGATGAAAACTTCTGTTCTGGGTACTTATCCTTGATTCCTGTTGATATCTGAACACTGTACTTTTTGTTTGGATATTATAGGATGCATTTGTACCAATGCTTTTAAAATCCTGAGCTGGACTCAAGACTTGGGATTTGAACATTTCCCGTTTTGTTCTGTTTGTAGTTTGAAGACAGTAGCGTTAGAGCTGATGAGTTAGCCAAAATTTTTTTCTGGAAAATACTCAAGACATGAATGTGCAGTAATAAAAGGAATTAATTTGTTTAATCTTGCGTGTGCTTGTCTCTAAAGGAGAATGCTTTTTGATCTATCCTATGAGTAAATGAAACACTTTTAAATCAGCATACTACAAATGAGCACTTGAGTGACTAGGGGAACAAAAAAAGTCTCAGCTAAAATATCTCATGATATTAATTGTTTTCATTGGGGATGGCTTAATAGTGTTGAGCAGTTAAATCTGAGCCTTTTTCAATGCCATGGGGAACTGTTGTAGAACACTTCTGCAGTCTTCCTGTCGGTCTTTTGTTTGCTGTGTGAATTATAATTAGATACTTCTCTAACATGGAAAAACCCCTCATCTAGGTGAGAAGTGCAAATTATGATGCGGACCCATTTGTTCAAGAGTTCCAGTTCAAAGTGCGGGACGAGATGGCCCACGTGACGGGGCGCGTGCTCCCGGCTCCCATGCTGCAGTACGGAGGGAGGGTGAGGCTTTGCCTTTATTTCTCTTCAGAAGTGTGATTTGCCACACGCAGAGACTGCTGCAGTCAGTTTGGTTCTTTGTGCAATGCAGAGATCAGAGTTTGAATGGTAAACTGTTTTTTGTTACCTTGGAACTGTGTAAGTAGCATAGGCTTTTTCTTCTATTGCTTGAATATCTGCTTTGTTTCCACAGAACCGAACCGTGGCGACGCCAAGCCATGGAGTGTGGGACATGCGCGGGAAGCAGTTTCACACCGGAGTGGAGATCAAGATGTGGGCAATAGCTTGTTTTGCAACACAGAGACAGTGCAGAGAAGAAATACTGAAGTAAGGCATGTCGCGGTTCAGGCTTTGGACTGTTCTCTTAATGAAGCCATCTTAGCGAAAACAGGAGCATTAGACTTCTAATGAGTGTTTTACCTGGTTTTAATTATCTAAGATGTTAGGGAGGGAATCCAGGCTGGTTTGCTTCCTTGCTGGAAGCTACAGTCCAAACACTGTGCCTGGGTGTGCTGCGGGGTTTGGTCCTGTGACATCGCTGCTTTGCATATTGTTCCTCCTGGCATCTGGAATGAAGCACTAAAGGTGTCTAAACTTGTTGGTTTGGGTTTTTTTTTTCCATTCTGAAAGCTCTACAGCCTCCACGTAGTGAACATTTTTAAATGCTGCTTTAGAGTCTATTTGGAAGCATCTTCATTTGAGTAACAGTTCTGTCCCCTTCTGCTTTGATTGCTGTGTGCTGTGAAAATTCAAAAACCTTCTCATCTTTAGGGGTTTTACAGACCAGCTGCGCAAGATCTCCAAAGACGCGGGGATGCCCATCCAGGGCCAGCCCTGTTTCTGTAAATACGCCCAGGGAGCGGACAGCGTGGAGCCCATGTTTCGACACCTCAAGAACACCTATTCGGGGCTGCAGCTCATCATCGTCATCCTGCCAGGGAAAACCCCGGTGTATGGTGAGGAAACGCCTTGGTCTTTACCTGTTTGGTCAAGTAGCTTTCTGAGAAGTGGGCTGCCCAGCTCATGTTAGAAAATTCCACATCATTCTTTAGATATTAGAAACCAATGTTTTGTCTGAAGTTCAAATTAACTGGAAGCAGATCTGAGCACACAGATAAACTGGAAGTTATTTTGTAGAGTATGTACGTTTAAATTATTGTGACTTAAGCTAAGATCAAAATATAGTAATGATTTCCAATCCTAATGTTTGCTTTTCAGCGGAGGTGAAGCGTGTGGGAGATACACTCTTGGGAATGGCCACACAGTGTGTTCAAGTCAAGAACGTCATTAAAACATCTCCACAGACCCTGTCAAATCTGTGCCTGAAGATTAATGTTAAACTGGGAGGAATCAACAACATCCTTGTACCTCATCAACGGTAAGAATCTCTGTGGAGGCTGGTTTGGGTTTTGTTTCAACAGATGTGGTTAAGTGTGATACATAGCACCCAAAATGTAAACGCGGCCAAGTTTTAAGTTGAAATATTATTCTGACAACAGTAGGTGAGATTTGAGGCAGAATTAAATTTGTTCCAGCGTGGGCTCTGAGCGGTAGTTGGCCCCTTGAGTTAGGTCTTGAGCCAAAGTTCTTTCCAAATGTTAGATAAGTATCAAAAGTTTGAAGAGAAACTACAGATCTAGAGATTTTGAAATATTAATATAATCAGAATTCTTCTGCAGGTTTAAGAGCACCCAGCACATCACAGAGGAATGTAACTCAGTTAAGCTATCAGTGTGCTGTAAGGGCAGAGGAACCTTCTCTGGCTGTTACAGGCTGGGTCATTCTGCTCCAGCTTGTTCTTTGTCTGGCTGTTCTCTGTGCTCTGTGGGGGGGGTTCCCGTGGCTTTGATGCCCTCAGTGAGAAGGTTTGACAAGTCCAGCCCATGTGTGCTCCCGTCTTTTGGCCCTGAAGACTAGAAATCCTGGTTGACTCTGACATTTCCTAGAGCATGTCTGTTCCTTGTATGTGTGTAATGAAAGCTAGAAGCCAGAAAAACCTTTGGAGAGCAGAGGTTAATAATTCCTTCCTGAGTCTTCCTGAATGCTTGGAAGTTTAAATGTAAAACAAAAGTATGTGGAGGAATATTTTGAAGGCACTGGGAGACTATCCTGACGCTTACACCCTGTAAGGCAGAATAACTGGTGTGGTCCTGCCCGGACATGGAGTTCCTGAAGCAGGAACTGCAGCACCAAGCGGGGCTTTGCTGCCTCCAGGCACTGGGATAATCAGCCTGTGGAGCAGTAGTTTCTGCAAGGAGCTCTCTGTACCGTTCAGGTACAGCTCCAGGGCTTTTCTCCACTAGGATTGTGCCATATTTTGGAGTGACCACTGTGGTGATTTTGATTTCGCGTCTTGTGCACAAAGATTTCATTGTTCAGCTCTGCCCCGAGGACCTGATAAGGCTTCTCTGTGCAGCGGAGCTGAAACAGCCCCAAACCTCTTATCGAGCAATAACCTTGTGCCGACTCTTCATCTACAAGTGTGACTTAGCACTTTTTTCTTTTTGAAGACCTTCTGTGTTCCAGCAGCCAGTGATCTTTTTGGGAGCTGATGTCACTCACCCTCCTGCTGGGGATGGAAAGAAGCCGTCCATCGCTGCTGTAAGTTTGATTAAATCTGTGCTGGCTTTTCATCTTACGTAAATGTTAGAATAATAAATGCAACTCATGGACTATGTCTATGTCAAATATCTTTCAGGGCTTATGCCAGTTCTTTGTGCACATATCTAATGTTACTGAAAATCATGTCTCTAAAAGAAAAACACTGCTTGATACTTCAGACTGTTTTCTTAGCTTTTAATTTTTTAAATCAAGGGAAGATGGTAGTCATATTAAATAATATTTCTGCAGAAACAGTCTGAAGGAAATAATGCAATTTGGTGATGTTAATAAAATTTTTGTACTTTTTAAGGCAAAAAAGGTAGTTAAAGGCCTGGTTTGGCAGGATGCTTCTCACCTTTTGTGTTGGTACAGCCCAGGAGATGGAGGTGGTGGTTGGGTGCTTGGTCAGTCACTTTCTATTTTGTCCCCTTGGTATTTTACTTGGCACTGGTTGCAATTGCAGCAACTGCATCCTTGGTTAAAGTAACTAAACTGGAGTGTTACTCTGTGTAAAAGGTGAGAAAAATTCAAGGAAAAAGTCTACCTGGATTATAAGAATACACATTAGTGTGCTGTCAACAGAGGGAAGAGTCCCTTTCTGCAGAGGCGTTTCAGGGTGCTTGCAGAACAAGTTTTGTACCTCATTTCAAAGGTGTTAAACCTACACCTACTACAAATTCCAGTTAAAAATGTTCCTGTGGTGGTTGTTTTCATGTAAGCATCTTTTACTTGAAAATGGCTCTTCTTGGCTTTTTTTTGTGTGTTAGGATTTTTTTGAATAGGTTAGATCTCATAGGCTTTGCTCACGTACCCTTGCCCTGCAGGTTGTAGGTAGTATGGATGCTCACCCGAGCCGGTACTGTGCCACGGTGAGAGTTCAGCGGCCCCGGCAGGAAATCATCCAGGACCTCGCCTCCATGGTGAGGGAGCTTCTCATCCAGTTCTACAAGTCAACGCGGTTCAAGCCCACGCGCATCATCTTCTACAGGGACGGGGTCTCCGAAGGACAGTTTCGACAGGTTGGTTGGGTTGTGAGTTTCTTGGACTGTGCTACTACGGAACAGCTCCAGTTCTCATGTGTGAGTAGCTCTGCTGTTGGAGTTGCTTACATTGACACCAAGGTACCACAAAATAGTTGAGACTTTGAAGAATTTCTTAAGCACATTGTGTAAGAAAAGTTGCAACTTCTTTCCTGTCTGGGAAGAAGAGGTCTTAAACTTGGGAAACAACCTATTTCTAAGTACTTCCTAAGATTACTAATTGTGTGGCAGAGTTGCATTTAGTGTTAACCCCAAACCGTTTATTAGGCGCTGTGGAGAATACAACGGAATGAAAACCTAAACTATCCTGTTCTTGTGCTTGTAGGTTTTGTATTATGAACTGCTAGCCATTAGAGAAGCCTGTATCAGTTTGGAGAAGGATTACCAGCCTGGAATAACCTACATTGTGGTGCAGAAGCGACATCATACGCGGCTGTTCTGTGCTGACAGAACAGAAAGGGTAATCGTTGCCCGCTCTCGTAGTGGCCTTGTGAGAAAAGCTGGATATCAAGCACTTACGCTGCTGGAGAAGAGATTGGCATGGGCTGCTGTGTCCATCTGGTTGCCTTTCCATTCAGATATTGAGTTGATAAGTACAAAATGTGGCTCTAAATTTAAAAATAATTTGCCTTTAGTAAATAGTAATCCCTGTCAGTCTTTGACTAGTCCTTGTCAGTGACCTATCGCTGATGTCCGAGTAACTAACTTGGACTGAGTCTGCAGCAATTTTAATAAAAGAAAATACAAAATGATGGAACTCTTAACTTTTCCATTCTTCTGAGTGAGTCAGTCCCAGCTCAAACTGACAATTTTAAATAAAAATGTGTGTGCAGCTCTTCTGCCTCTGAGATGGGAAGCTCTGAAGCGCTGTAGGTGCAGCAGTTGGCGTTGTGATGGCTGAGCTGTGCCATGTCCATGTGGAATGGCCCAGGCTGCCAGATTGACACATTCCAAACAGCCCTGAGGCTCTTCCTTCACTGAAACCTTGCATGTGTCGAATAGAAACTTGTATATTTAATTACAGTTGAGATGTATAAACAGTTGTTACCTGCACCTCTTAACAAAACCTTTTCTCCAGGTCGGACGAAGCGGCAATATTCCAGCAGGAACGACTGTAGATACAGACATTACACACCCCTATGAGTTTGATTTTTACCTCTGTAGCCATGCTGGAATACAGGTATGATTGCCTTTTTGTAAGTAAACTTGAATTTAGAACATGTTAGTTTTCTCCCTTTTTGTGACACTTGTGTTTGCAAAGTTATTTAGGAGAAAAATGTTGTTTAGATGGTTTTTATATGAGATATCCCATTATTGTGGGAGTAGTATTATTTGCTTAAGAGGTGGTGTCTGCTACACCTTTAAAACTTGCACTGGTGCTAAGTGATGCTTTTTAGAGTTTATTTTAAAGAGGTACCTTTCTCGTTTCGTAAAATAAAACTTGCTACTTTTATGATTTGTAGCCACAATGAAATTAACATTGAAACAAGTTTTCAGATGGGAGCAGGTTGAAGGACCGAGGGCAATGTTTGATTGTCTGCTGACTCAATGCCGAGTAGTGAGTTACAGGCTGTGGAAGTGGAACCCCAGGATGTGGTGGTGTTGCCAGCAGTACAGGGGAGAGTCAACTTCGTGACAAAAAATGCATCAGGATATTGCTTAAAAATGGAAACAAACTTAACTCTTTAAATTGTTATCATGTGAGGCTGACCACATTGTCGTAAGATTTGGTTAGGTTGGATGGACAGTTCTGAATCATTGCTGTGGTTTTTATTCAGGAGTTCAAAACTTCAGCTGCTTTTCTGCACTCGCCCGCCTGTCTCCGTGCTGGGTCTGGGCATGCTGGGTTTTGGCTCTTTGGAAAAAAAGTAGTATTGATATAGGCTGAAGGAGAAATACTGGATGTAGTTGCAGCTCATTATTAAAATACAGCAAGTCACAAAGAAGTTGCAACTAAATTGGTACTTTAAATATATATAATTTTAAAAAATAAAAGATACTTCTAGCCTGGTTGAAACACAATCTAATTCAGTGGCAGTGTAAGATTTGACTCTCGTGCATCACACCTTTCCTGGGGGGAGCAGAAGGGAAGAGGAGTGTTCACTCCAAAATAGTCTCTCTCAAAGTGCAAGTCAGTGCTTTAACTGAGAACTTGTAAGAGCTCCTAAGAACTGTGCTCAGAGCTCAGTGCTTGATCGATGAAAAACGTTAAAGTACTGATGGTGAAAGTGTGTATCTGGGGGGAAACTTGGCACAAGTGATGTGTAAAAATCTGCTTGAGCATAATGTCAGAGAGCAACACAGCTCCTGAGCCCGTGGGGAGAGGAGGAGGGGTTTGTTCTGGACTAGGACTCTGTAGGTAACTTCTGAGACAAGGGAGCTGTTTTAGAGTTCCTATTTGAAGTTTGGGTGCTAAAGAGTTGGGAAGAGTTAAAAGCAGGAGTTATTTCCCTGGGAAACATATCTTGGTGAGAAACAGTTTTAATTGAGGGTAGTTAAGAGGTGGTGGTTTAGTCATGTTGGGAGCAGGTTTTGATTGTTGAGCATTATCTAGGAGGCATGTGGGGTTTTTTCCAGCAAGAATAATTAGAGTAACATAATCATGTAAATGTTAGACGACTTATTCATCTTCAAATACTTGTAAGGCTGACATAGACTGAATTTTCTTTGGCTGCTGTTACAAAGGAGTTCAGACTATCTAGTCTGGCCCTTTCTGAACTTAAAAATCTGACTTGATTGTATGGAAAAGCCGGATGAGTGAATTGATGTTCCCTTCTTCGTAGGGTACCAGCCGTCCCTCACACTATCATGTTTTGTGGGATGATAACTGTTTTACTGCAGATGAGCTCCAGCTGCTGACGTACCAGCTCTGCCACACCTACGTGCGCTGTACGCGATCCGTCTCTATCCCCGCACCAGCGTATTACGCTCACCTGGTAGCGTTCAGAGCACGGTACCATCTTGTGGACAAAGAACATGACAGGTAAATGACAACCGCCCCCCTTGCTCTCTGCTGCATTGTCAGGCACGAAGCCACCTGATCATAGATAATTACCGCTAATTTTGCTGTTAATTTCTGTTACCTCTGGGACTAGTCTTAAGACAGTCATTCCTGACAGCTGCCGCTCGGCACTAGACAAGAGTGGGTTGGTGGATAATGCTGAATAACACACAGATTAAAAGAATTAAGTTTAGTTTAGTAAAGTATTTGGTTATTACTTTGACGTGGTCGGAGGGAATCAACCCACGCATTCAGATTTTTGCTTTAGAATTAAGAGTAGTCATGAAGGAAGCAAATGTTAAGTGCCTTCCACTTACCTGACTCCACTTCATACGTCAGAAATATTTTATAACCTTCAAGCCGTCATTGTATTTGTAATGGGCTTATTTTTAGGTGCATAAAACTGAGCAGCCAAGGAGAAGGGATTTGAGGTTGCTGGGTGAATAGACAAGGAGACTTTTCCTGGTACCTGGTTCTGTCTCCGAAACATTGCAGAGATGCGGAGGCGGCTTTTGGATCCCCATTGATTGGATTTTCAGCCCGTTTGTGTGTGTCTCACTCTTGCAGTGCTGAAGGAAGCCATGTTTCAGGACAGAGCAACGGGAGAGACCCGCAGGCGCTGGCGAAGGCCGTACAAATTCACCAAGACACCTTACGCACGATGTACTTCGCTTAAGTCAATAGAACGGGAGCATACTCACTGCAAGGAAGAACTGAAAAATTAAGCCACATACAATGTATGTTTCCGGTGGGTTGGTTTATGGGGTGTGCCTCCCATCACGCTGTGCAGGGCGAGGGGCAAACCCTTAAATTGACACAAGGAAGATTGTTTACTTCATCGAGGAACACAGCACTATTATGCAATATGAAACCAGCCAACTGCTTTTTTGGCGCGGGCTCCTGTAGGAAGCACCGCCATCATTTTATTTTTTTTTTTTAATTTCTTGTAGTTTAACCCTCTTATGCCTTTACCTCAAGTTGCTCGGCAGCACAACTATCTTTGCAAAAAAAAAAAAAAAAAAAATCAATGGTGTAATTTAAAAAAAAAGCAAACCACCTTCATAGGAACAATCACAGTGATTGTTTGGGGGACAGAAGTGTGCAAAAGAAAAAAATATTAAGTTTTTTACCCCACTGCATTGAGGAATCTTTCTCCCAGTGTTGCCATCAAGCATTCGAATGTGAACATATCCAAGTCCATTTGAATGTACAGCACTAGCTAGAAAAAATTGAGGGGGGGAAAGATGTTTTGCACACTAATCCAATAATCTGAACATAATTTAGCCAACTGCTGCCTTTGTGTCTTTCTTCACAGCTTTGGAGTTCTGGGCTCCAATAGTTCCCTTTGAAAAAGCAAACGAAGCTCGTGGTGTCTGTGCAGGCAGTAGAGACCCAAACTTCTTGCTCCCCGGTGAATTTCATAAAGCTGCTGTTTTACCTAGTCCAAAAGTTTCAATAGTTTTCTATCTGGCCAGGCCGATGTGGGGAAGCTTCGCGTGAGATCAGATGTCCCAGGTTTGCTGGGATGACCTGTAGTAAACACCAGAACTGAAACTTTAGAGCTAAGGTCTTTTTGGAAAAATGCTAGTTTACTTGCTGCCTCTCACACCTTAATGTGATTTCATATGTATGTGTTTTTGAAGTTTAGCTTCCTTTTGTTTCTTTTATATTTATTAGAGTAATAATAATGCTTTAATTTAATTATTACAGAACATATGGTCAACATCAACTTTTATTTTTTAGAAATGTAACCATGTTTATTTTAAAAAACAAAAACTGACAACTTGTTTTGCTATCTTTTAGTGCAATAAGCGTTCTAAAGGAAAACTGTGTCCATTGAGCTGTACTGAAGCAGTGTTTGTACCACTGGCTGTGGGAGAATGGACACCTCCATGATTTTAAAAGGACAAAGTAAAAGCCTTAATTTTGAAAGGAAAGTTTTATAGTCAGAAGGAATCTTGAATTTTTTCCTTTTTTAAATCAAAAAATAACAAAACCGCTTCTAGAATCCTGCAAGCTTTACTTGTCACTGCAGTATTTTGATTTAACAAAGGAACTGGCCGTATTTTTGGCTTTGAACCGTGGAGGGTATTTGAATTAAATGGAAAGAGTTTTTTATTAAGATCTAAGTTTTTACATGCTTAGTTAATTCTATTTGACATCAGTAAAATGTGTGTGGAATTGATAAAAGTTTTTAGGCTTTTTTCCTCTTTGATAACGACTTTCCTTTTAAAATTAAGTTACTGGTAACTTCATTTCACTTTGCAAATAAAGGGGCTGGGATAGTTCTAACATGTTAAATCACTGAAATGTGAAACAAATTAACGGGACTCTTTCATTCCACTTTAAAGGTAAAACAATATTTAAGATGTCAGAGCTGAGTGTTTATTCAGTGAGGGGACTGGGGAGTTTTGCACTTTGTAAACTCGTGAACTGCATTTTTGACTGTTTTTATTTGCACTGGTTCATAGTATATATACTGCAGATCCTTCGTATGGGCATTGCTGTTATCCCAGCCCTTCCAGACTCCGCCTGCTCTCCACATGAAAACCAGGGCTTGGTATCAGTAGCTTCTCTCCTCTGTCTCATGAAATCCGCTGTTTTGCCAATATACTATATTTTGAGCCTAAAATCTGAGCCCGTTTTGCTTCGACAAGCATGAATCTCTCCCGTTTTTGTTTTGTTTTTCTGCCAGAAAACAAAGTACTGTATTTTGTGCGTTTGTCTTTTGTAATGACGTGTCCTTAGCGCTGTTCACAGCACTGTCTCGGAGAGCTTTGCCCAGCAGCCAGCCTGGAGGCTTGTTTTATCTCCCGATATCCAGGAAAATCATACAAAAAGAGACGGCCTTTGTGGAGCTCAGCTCGCACTGGAGCGGGCGTGAGAGCGGGCGGTTGGCTGGTGGCTTGGGAGGGTGATGGAGGGAAACTGGGTGGCCCCGGTGTGTGCCAGGGTGCCCCCCCAGAGCCCAGGTTGCCCCGGCCGCTCTCACACTTGCCCCCCGGTGCCGCGGGGCTGGCAGCCAGTCCAGCAGGTCTCTAAGGCTTCCCTTGGTCTGGGACCTGGCTGTTTTCTCCCCGAGCGCTCTAGCTTGTAGTTCTGTTTATTAAAGTTTCAGGCCGGGCTTTTTACAGAAAATTGTTTTAAAATGGAGACTTTTTTTAAAAAAAAATATTTTACACAGGCTTCTTGTTAGTTTCTGGAGTTTAATGAAAATTCCTTTCTAAAAAGTCTTCAAATGCTCCGTTCAAAGGCACCGTGTGCTTCTCATCCTGCCCAGCTCAGTGACTATCATTTGAGAAGCTCTTCTGCTCTTGCTGCTTTCACCAAAAAAATAAAGCAACATCATTGGGGAAGTGACTCAAATTACTGGCCGAGCTCGCGTTTTACCTGGTTTTCATGTGAAGAGTATTTGGACGTTTTAATCTCTATTCTTGGTTTTGCAATTATCTACGTAAAGTGCCGATACTTCTTTGTATTACGATATCGAGTTCCTGGCGTTGTGAGGGCCACGCATTTCCGATGCTGTAGCTGCTATATTTATTTAAATGGAGATGGACAATTACTGCACTAAGGAACGAGGAGAAAAGCAAGGAATCAAGGTTAGTTAGATATCTTGGTTTTTTTCAAAAGAGAATTAATGGTGTGAAATATCAAGTGTAACAAAAGGGTGCTGTCATTTTAACTGAGATTAAATAGCCAGATATTCTTCCTTTGTTTAAAAACATATATATTTTGATGTTTGCAGTTTGGGGGTGGGGGGGTCGGGATAAATGGTACCTCATCTGTGGTGGCAGTTTCCAGTATATTTTCAGAGTATATGGATTTCTTTTATTTTTGTACCTGCTCTCCTTTAAAAAGAAAAAAAAATAATAGTAATAATCTCAAATGGTATGTGCTGTTTGAGGAAATCTGGAGCGGCGTCACCAGAGCCCTCCCTCGCTGGGACTCCGGAGGGGGCGGTGGGCACAGGCTGACAGTTCTCCTTGCTTTGCAGACGAACCGGCCGCGGGTCTGTGCCGATCTAGGGGGAAAAAAAAAAAAAACCAAAACCACAAACAAAAAAACAGTTCCTGTCTCCTAAGACACTGCACCGAGACCTCGCTTGTCCTTAACAAGTGCCACTAATTGCTCCCGGGCTGGGAATGGCCCCCGCAGCCCCCAGCCCGGCAGAGAGCCCTGGGAGTGGGAGCTCCAGGCTTGGAGAGAAAATAGAGCGGTTTCTAGTTGAGGCGTTAAACTCGCACCATCTGCGAACAGAACGACTGACTCCACTGTAAGTAGCTTTTTTTCTGTCGTAGGGCACTTCAGCCGTGGCCGTTTTACTCAGGATCGCTGTGTTTGCCGTTCAACGTGTGATCTGGTTAAGCTCCTCCCAAAGTTATTTTTTTAGGGTTCATCCTGGCATCCTTTTGGAAGTTTGTTTGGCCATAGAAATGGTGTTTGGGAGTAAAATGGGTTTCTGGAAGTTGTCAGTCAAATTATTTCAAGATGCTGTTGGTCCTAAACTATTTTCACTTCTTCATTTTTGTCCTATAAAACGATCGACATGAGATAGCAGACAGTCATCCTCTGTACAAATTCCAGCTACGAATACTGGTTTTCTACTAGTCTTGAAGTTCACTCTGGTGAAATTCCAAGCTCAGCCTACACTTAAAAAAAAAAAAAAAAGCTTGAGGCCTTTTTTTTACACTTTATCATATCTTGTCCTCTTTTGATATTTTCCCAGTTTTGTGAACTGAGGGTTTAGAACCTTACTCAAAGCACTTTTATAACCAAGGAATCAAAAGCTCAGATTATGTACATTGAAACTATCCATTCAGTTTTCAGAGATAGGTCTTTCTAAATGGCCGTCGTGGTTTCTGGTCGTGCCGGGCAGATCCTCGTCCCTTGCAGTGCCTGCGACCGACGGGGTGGTTGGAGCCAGTGAAACAGTCCTTAGGGATGTCAAAGGGAAAGATTCTCTTCTGTCTTTTCTACCCAAAGATGGTACTTTAGATTGATATGGGATATTAGGACATAATTTTTGTTTCGGCACCTGGTTAACTAGAACTTCTCTCGGCCAATTCACTCATGGGTTTTTGTAAAGCTGAAGAAAGAGCGGTTAGAGCTTGAGCTGCTGGATGCTTTCTGCTCATCAAGGATTTTGTACTTTGGGTGGTTGAGGCGTGGAGGGGGTGGGTACAGGATCCTGCATTTTACCTCCCTAACGGAGTCTCGAAAATCCTGATCTCTGTAACACTAAACCAAAACCGAGGCAAAGGCGCGTCCGGCGGGGAAGGGATTGGGAAGGGAAACACCAAAGCCTCAGTTCCCCAGGAAGAAGGGTGGTGATGGAGAGACTCCATCCCCCGCGCTCCGGCCTTCGGCAGCCGGGCTGAGGTACCCCCTCACCCCACACGGGTAGTTACCATAGGGTCCTTTTAAAACAAAGCAGTTTCGCCGTTTAAAACTTGGAGTGATTTTTATTTATATTTTTTTTCAAGCAAGACAGTCCTCAGAAAGTGCCTTTTTAGAAGATGGTGCTGTAGATTTTTATTTTCCAGTTGTACGTGGCTGAAAACTTAGGATAAATTATTGAAAATGCCAAGTGTTTGATGGTATCTTTCAGATACTTTCAAGCATCAGCTTCTCTGAGTCAGGACCAAGAATAACCAGGATGGTGTTTCCGTTTGGAGGGAGATGCATTGAGGAGCAATCACCAAATCCCGTGGTAGGCTAGAAGAAGTTGAGATGTAGTCGATGTGATTTACCCCTTCACATTGAGGGGGTCTCAGGGGGCGTAGGAGAAGCAACAGCCCGGGATTCTTGGGATGATGCAATTCGTGCTGAAGGGAACCCACAGCTGTTGAAGGACGTTGTCTCTAAGATGTAACAAGCTCCCAGAGATGAAGTAGCCAAACCGAGAGGTGTCTGAAGACTGAGGAGATGGTGGGTCCTGCTGGGAGCAGGCCTGACCTGCCCTGGGTGTCCCAAGGGGTGATGTGCGTGGGGTCCCAACTGGGAGCTGTGGGGCTCAGGATGGGAGCAGCTCTGCGGGGTTGGGGGGTGCTGCCCCCCTGGGATGGCTGAAGAGGCTCTGGGTCCGTGGAGGGTTTGGTGAGCATTCCTCCAGTCAGGAAAAGCTGTAGACTAGACTATTAAACACTGCACCTCAGTAACCTTGTAATGCTGCATAAAGTAATAATAATAGCAAAGTTCTGCTTTGATGACACTGTAATGTGCTTGCACATGCCTGCAAAAAATACACACAAGTTGCATTTTTGTAATGGTCTTAATAGCAGTTATTGGACTTCTTTTCTTTTACAAGGAACCTTGTCCTTTATCGTGGTGTTTCTGTATATTTATTGGGAGTCTGTGTGCAGCTCATAGGTCTGTGTGTCTGGTCTGGGTGTTGCTTTTAACACTTATTTTTAGGTGGGAGAAGTTTCTGAATGTTCTGTTTCTCTTCTCCAAAGTCAGCTTAACCAGTCACCTTTGAGAGGAGGCTGAAGAAAACACCTTGAGAGCCAGACTAATTGGTACCCTGTTTCTTTAAGTTTAAAACTACAATGACTTTGTGTTCATTTTATTACTGTTTGTACAGTATTGGGCATTTCAGATGGAGAATAACTTGATGTCAGTCAGGATATTTTTGAATATCAGGAGCTTAAGTGCAAAACTTCCACTTGAATCACAAGTGACATCGTCGGAGGAATTTGTTTGTGTCCAGCCTTTTTCTAGGAGTAAGCAGAGCTTTTCAACATCTATTCATTTGCACGCGAGCAATGAAATATTTGGGTTTTACAGCCCCGGAGTGGGGCAGTGACCCCTGTTTGGAGTTGCCTACACCTCACTGGAAGGGACACTGTTGGATTAATTGGCAATATCGCACTCGTGCTGCCCACAGGGACCATGAGTCGCGTCTCTCATTGCTGTGTGGATTTCTTCTGAGTCAAGTTAGAGGAATGAACTCATGTTTCTTGTAGTTTGTTACCACCTTTCTTGTCTTACTACAGTGCCCGATGCCACTTTGTTGGTATTTAAGCTTGCAATGCTGTTAAATTATTTTATATTCCCAATTTCTTAATGTTATTAGGCTAGGATTTAGAAAAAGCATTTTTTCAGTCTAAATTCTGAGCCAAAACTGTGTCTTCTCTCCCATTTAGTAGTAGGCAGTTTTGTCTTTTAGACTAAAAAGGGCCAAAAACCTCACGCCATCAGCTTGTTTGCAGCAATACTCTCCATCTCCTCCCTTGCCCATCAACCAGTTTGTTTTCTGTCTGCATTTAGCTACCACTGAAGCTGTTGAGGTTTAGAAGGAAGTTGCTGCCTCTTCTTTCTGCCCAAAGAAATGGGGTGCTGGTTTCTGTTGGGCAGAGACCTCTTCCTGGGCGTCTCGCCTGGGCGGTGGTGAACAGGGATTTCATCCGGTAAAGAACGTTCTGTGTGTTTCTGTTGCACGATGCTTTAAAGTATCCAATTTAAATACAAGCTAATATATAGACACTCTATTAAAATACTTCAAATTAAAAAAAAACACAAACCAACCAAACAACAAACCGAAAAAACCCCACCAAAAACCTAGTGAACGTGGATAGTTTTAATTCATCCTCCTTCCTGACACAGTTTGAGACTGAGGATTTGCTGTAATTGATGCAACTCACAGTAAATTGTGCTGGGATCAATCCTAAACCTGAGCCGACTCAGCTGTGTGTTGGAGGAGGAGTGGTGACTGTGCTATTAAACTTAAGAGGAGAAAGCTCTAAAATCATGTGATGAGGAAACTTGACTTCATATTGAAAAAGCTGAATATATTGGAGAAAAAAATCTCATGCTGCTAGAGCCTTGTGAACCTGTCTCTTTGCATCCACATTTTACTTCAAAAGACCCCACACAAGTACTTCAGAAACTAATACAGGAGGGGAAAAGCATTTTCCCGTGTTTAAGAGTGCCTGTTCACCCCCTGCAAGGACGGTGCTGAGAAGCAGGTGGCGGTGCCTCTAACAGCCAGAGCATTAAATCAAACTGTTTTCTGTGCAGACCCTGGCGGTACCTTACTTGGTTCGGAACAGATCCGCGTTCCAGTAGATCGGTGCTATTTGAAATAACAGAGCCAGGGGTTTTGTGAGCAATACCCGACCCCTCCGTGAGACGCGGATGCTCTGGCACATTTCTGGTGGCAGTTTTCACCTGGTTCAGGCTCCGGTGACCCTGGCTCCTGGGACACACAGCAGCGGGCAGTGATAGAGTTAATTCTGCTGTAGCGCTGCAGTTGCCCTGCTCTTCCTCAGCTCTGACCTACCTCCCTGGTCCCACTCGCTCTCCCTCCGCTGCCGAGGATGCCGTGGCCATGGAGAAGGTGAACCAGCTCAATGTGATGGTGGTGAGAGCAACCACCTGTGGAAATACAGGACTGGGTGAGTGTCAGGTGAGCTGTGCTCAGCTCCAGCCCTTCAGGGAAATTGTTAGGGAGGTCAAACGTTTGGCTTAGGTGTCCTGAAGTGTTATTGTGGGACTGGAACTCAGTGAGAGCAAGTATGTGCCTTTTTCTGATCAAGAACAGAAGCTGGGAGAACTTGCGTTGGGATAGTGCGGTTGGTGGTTTTATTGAGCTGTTTTTAAAGCATGAAGTCCTTGGTCAGAACGGAGTTGGGTTTCTGCTGAATGACTTAAAGTGAGCCCCAAATTATTTGTGAATTAGAACTAACCAGAGAGGAGAAGCTTTTAAAATAAGTGGCTTCTGGAGAGTAATGTCATCAAATAAACATACTTCCTGGTAGACTTGCAATTTTTTAAATAAAATTTAACCTTGATATGTTTCTCTATCTCATGAGAATCATTAATTCTGCCTTTATTTGAATGTTGCCTGTCCAGTAACGTCTTCACTCTTTACTGTGCTCCTGCAGCTTTCCATACACTCCGTCGCTTCTCCCCTTCCCCCTTTGGTGGCTGTTAAGGACACGGGGAATGTTGTCCAGTGGATGTCAGGGAGCAGCGCAGGGGTCTGATTAGGGGGCAACGTGGAGGTGAGGATTAAATATCACAGATAATTCCTCGAGACCCAGTTTGCCAGCAGCTGAGGGCGGCGATGTCTGCGTAGGGAATCGCGTGGTCTCCGGGGTGCGGGAAGGGTCCGGGGTGGTTCCGGGGAGAGCAGGTCCCTCTCCTCTGGCTGCGGGTGCCGTGGACTGTGCTGCGCAAAGGATGCCTGTGTCTTAGATGTTCATTTGTGTTTAAAGCTGCTTAAAAAAAAAAAAAAAAGTGGATTTTTCAGACCAAAATGGAAAAGCTTTTCAAATAGGTTATATTTTATGCAGTATTGAGATACTGGTGAGTTACCCAGCTCTGGGATCGGCGCTGGCTCTGGGATGGGTTCCCTCTCTGGCCGTGGTAAAGGATTTCTGCCTCACTTTATCACCCTGTCTAGAAAAATGTTTATGATGATTCACTTCGCCTTACGAGAGCTAACTGTTCGGTGTTGTGAGGACGAGCCGCGTTGTGGAAGTGCTGAACTCTGGGTACAAACCCGTGCACCTCCTCGCAAGTGCGTGTCCTCAGTTAACAGGGTTCTGTTTGGAGCCAGCCCCTGCCCTGAGCCTGGGCTCTCCCGTCCCGTCCCGGGGGCTCTGCCCGAGGAAGCCCTTGGGATGGGTCCCGTGATGTTTACCTGCTGCTTTCTTTTCAGATAATCCATGTGTTGCGAAAAACTGTCAGAGGGCAAGTTTATTTAAATGAAAGTTGGGGTTTTTTTTTAATTGCTGAGAATGACATAGGTCTCTCAAACACGTCTGGCAGTTGGAGAATTAATACCTACTGTAATACTATCTAGCAACACAGAAAACTGACTGTATGCTGAGTTTAGGGCTGTGCTAGCCCATAAATCATAGGTCCACAACCCATTTAAGTACAGGTGTGCAACAATTAGCAATTAAAATAGTTACTAATAAACTTTCATGATGCTTACACTTCTCTTAAATATATTCACAACCGGTTCCTTTGATAGAAAATCCGTGTCTTGCCGGATAGTGTTCACTCAGACACAACAGCAGAGCAATACCCACTGGAGCGACACTAAATTTAAAGAACTTTTTGGAGTTTTTGACCCTGATGGTGTTGCCAGCAAAGCGGAAGCTCGAGCAGCGCTCTTTAACTGGTGAGGAAAATTGATTGCCAAAAAAAATGGGCGAGGGGAAGGCTGCTAGAGATGAAGTTTGTCTTCTGGCTCCTGGCAGCCTCGCGGTGAAGAATGGCTTCTTTTGGGTACTGGGTTTTGTACATCACCTTCCTCCTGTGGCTCTAGTTTTCAGTTTTCTTTGGATTTGATTTCTCTTCTTCAGTGAAATGTTCTCATTCCTGCAGTTCTCAGTGTCGAATCTAGCCTTGAGACGACTTCACGTTGTTTTCCTGTAGAAAAACCCGCTTCTAGAAAGCTGCGTTTTGTGTCTGTTTTGCAGGCAGTTTCTCGCAGGGAACCTCAGCACAGCAATAGAGTTGGCAGAAGGAGGTTTTTGGTCTGAAATGTTGATTTTTACAGGCTTGTTTCCCAGCCCTGACTGCCCTGACCGGGTTGGTGATGCGCTGGGCTGACAGGGTGCAGGTTCTCCTCTCTCTTACATTCTCGTTTCATCCCTCGGTGTGAGCAGTTCCGCTGCCCCAGGTCACTTCGGTGGATTAAGAGTGCTGTGGCTCGTGGTGGGGCGACACCAAGATGCTGAGGTGGCCTGGAGGCGTGTGACCATGGATGAGAACATGGTCTATCAGCAGGTATGGCTTTGGAGCTTTCCGGTGACGGGTAGCATTCAGCTCTGAGCCAGTATGGGTATGAAAGTATCTCGGGGAGAGGGGGCTGGGGTGGCATGGTGTGTGCCATAACCATTGCTACCCATCGAGCTGCATTCCTTTAGGAGACTGCTGGGAGCAATGTCCTGCGTAATAAACTTTGCATATTAATACCATATGTTTAAATTGGGGGGGGAAAAAAGAGAGGATATTGTGCTGTTTGGGATACCTTTTCTGAATAAAATTCTAATAGAGCAGTCGGGTGGATGGAGATTCCCTTCTGTGCATACGTCTTGCTCCTTCTCGCATGCCGGGCACTGCTCCCCCCGGGTTTGGTGTTCCCCTCGCTCAGGCAGGAGCTGGAAGGTGTTCCCACTGTGCAGGTACCGGGGGGGCTCAAAGCAGCAGGGAGTTGTTTCGAGAATAAAGTGAGAGCTGTGACTTGAGGCATTGCACAGATCAGACTGTAGACGGATGGCAAACAAAGTGGTAAAAAAAGCCTTTATTTTTACTTAACCATCTCGACCATGTGTGCCTATTTGTATTGCGGCCGTGGGGGCGGGCGGGTGGAGGGGGGGTCCTGGGGGGTGCGTGTTGAGGTGTCCTCGCTGCGTGGAAGCGGTGTCCTCTGCCCCTTCTCCTCCCTTCCCACAGAAAATTGTTCTTGCCAAAATTTTCTACCTGTTGCAAGAGTTGCTTTATTTCCAGCACAGTAAAATTGTCAGCTCCTTTCACTGTCCCTCCCCTCTCGTAGGCATCTGTAACCTCTGTGCGACTGTATAGTACCCACCACAGTCATCCCATCTCTGCTGGCGTTAGATGCCATCCAGTTGGGTGTATTGTAAACAAACCGTATTCATTTGAAAAATAAATTTTTTTTGAAATGCACTTGTGGTGATACCTTTATTTATTTATTTTTTATACTTGTGTCAATTCCCAAAGCCCTGTCCCCTGGGGGGTGGATGGGGATGGAGGTGGGTGACATCACATGGGAAAACGATTTTACTTTCAGCCTTTTCTGTTTGATTTGATGTAATGGCCTTGAAAGGTGGGGTTTTAAAAGAAAGGAGGAAAAAAAAAAGGAAAGAGAAAAGAAAAAGGACAAAAAGAAGGGGGGCAAGAAAGAAAATGGAGAAAAAGGGGGGGGCAAGAAAGAAAGGAAAGGGAGAAAAAGAAGGGGAGGCAAGAAAAAAGTGGTGCAAATCCCTCTGCCCGTCGTGGGATCAGGGTGGTCACATCGGGCCCAGGCTTATTGGGTTGATTTTTATTATTTTTTTTAATAATAACAGTTTTTGCTGTTGCATGCCCCAGTTTTCCGTGTAACTTCCACTAATCCCTGCGGCAGAGACGGGCCGAAGACCCCCGGGGGGTGCGGAGGGAGAGACGCCCCCCCCCCATCTCCCGGTGCCGCGCGCGCCGACGCTTGGCAACGGTCCCGCGCGTGCCTGGCAACCGGCCCTGAGGCGGCGGGACCGGGCCCGGGAGTGACGGGAGAGGGGCCGGGCCGGGCCGGGACCGGGCGGTGAGGGGAGAGGGACGGGAGCGGGGCCGGGGCCGGCCCTGAGGCGGTGAGGGGAGCCAGGTCCGGGCCCTGGGGGAGCCGACAGGGAGGGCAGGCCCCGGGGAAGCGGGAGCAGGGCCCAGGGATCGGTAGGAGCCCCGAAAGAGCAGCAGGGCCCTGACACAGAGAAGCTGGATCACCCCCCTCAGGGCTGCCTGACCCTGCCTGACCAGGGTGAGGGGCCCTTCCCCTCCCTGTTCCCCCTTCTTGCCCCCATGGGATCACCCCCTGAGCCCTCTGCACCTTCTCTCCGGCTCTGCAGCCCCAAGTCCTGCCCACGGAGCTTCCTTCCCTCTGGAGTTCCCTGGCTTCTTATCCCCAGTGGCCCTTGGGGCAGATGGCTGAGCTTGGGGAGCTCTGTCTCAGGTGCCTGTGCTCAGGACTGGGGGACAGGCATGGGGTATACCATAGCCAGGGAAACTGCCCTGGAACTCCCCCTGACTGTGGGTTTTTTGGGACCTGCAGTCTCCTCAGGAGCTGCTCCGATCCTGTTGAGTGGTGTCTGCAATTCCTGCCGGTGTTGCAGGGATGTGCTGGGTACCGAGGAAGGTGGTTGTGACCTGTACGGTTCCTGCAAAGCCCCGAGTCCCCTGGGACTTGCAGCCCTGGGCTGAGCCTACCCAGCTGTAACAAAAGCACCATCAGTAATATAATCAGCCATTTTGTCCAAGCTGCTCTTCAAGAGCTTTGCGGTTTGTGGGTGCGTCTCCATTTCTGGTGTTATTTTCGTTAATAAACGTGCAAATCTTCTGCTCCCTTTTAGCCACCTCTTCAGCAAGATGGCCACGCTGAGTGAGAAGCCAGGCCAGCGGTACACCATGCCGGACTGGCACACCAACTCCCATCTCATCTCGGCCAACACTGAATACCAGCGCTCTGCTTCCCACCGAGTGCGGCAGGAAGGCCGAGTTCTCCGCAATGAGACCAACAACCAGGTGGGCCTTCTGGCAGGTCAGCTGCTCCCGGGCTCGTCAGAATCACGGGCTGAGGAGTATGAGAGAGCGTCTAGATCTGGATGTGTGGATGAGGGAATAAGAGAAGGCTTTACCTCTTCAGAACCTGCTAAAAATGTACATTTACTTCCTGTAAATCCACACGCAATGATGGTTACTGTCGTGAAATCCCTGGGTGTTTCTCGTGTCCGTTGCAACTCATGGTGTTTTCTGTGCTCTCCATTTGTGTAGATGACTATTGGACCAAATGGCAATGTGTTATGTTCCTGTGAGGGTCAGTCAATCCTGAAAACAGAGGAAGGCTTAGGCAAGATTCGTAAGTGCAATTTAAAAAAAAAAATAATGGCGTTTCTCCTCTAATTGCAGGCAAAATGGGATGAGCACGACAACCGAACCCGCCTGGGTGAGCGTATCAGCAGCGTGAACAGATGGAAAGAGACCCTGGACAAATGCCTTGCAGACATAGATGCAGAAATCGATGCTTTAGCCAAAGTATGTTGGGAAGACAGATGGTTGGAAATCAACTTACACTCTCAACACGGGATGTTAAATAATTGAGGCTTCTCTTCAGCAATGGGCAAGCCCATCTGGAGCTTAGGGGGGGTTTATTGCAGGGATACTGAGATCCAGACCCGATGCAATGACTTCCTGGAAAGCCAAGCCACTGCGTTCTTGGCTGAGCCACATCGTTTTATGGAGCTGTGCACTGCACACTCACGTTTGGGTTTTTGGGTGGGTTTTGGGTTTTTTTTTCAAGCAGTGAAGGATAATGAGAAATACACTAACACCATCATTCAAAAATGTTTGATTTTTAGAGAACAGCAGTAGGATATCTCTCTGATTCTTTTAGTTCTAAGCTCAGAGGCTGCTGCTCCAGGAGTCATTAGGCCCCAGCGAGGTGTGACTCCCAATGCAAACAGAAGATGTAGAGGACTAATATGTTTGACTCTCGCCATTTTCATTCCAGACTTGCTCAAAGGTTTCAGAACTGCAAAGACAGGCAGTGCGAGGTGCTCTTAATGAGGGTTTCCATGGATTCCCTTTCCTTTCTTCCTCCCATCCCTGAAGGAGACCCCTCCCACACCCAGCTGGCTTCTTCCTGCAGGTGAAGGAGGCAGCAGAATGTGCACTCCAGGCAAAGAACTTGCCTTTGGACGTTTCCATCGAGTGCCTGACGTTCCGGGAGAGCCGCCGTGCCATTGATTTGGTGAGGGACCCTGTGAGCGAGGAGCTGCACAAGGAGGTGAAAGTGGTAGAAAAAGCCAAAAGAGAACTGCAGCAGAAAGTGCACGAAGCCTTCGAACAGCTGTGGTGAGGCGAATGGCACGGCTTTGGACTGGACTCTGCCCTCCTTGCTTGGCCCCAGCAGTTTAACGCATCTCTAGTGCCAGGCTGGCGGGCGAGCAGACAGGCATGGTTACCCCGGGGCAGTGAGCCATGTGGAGGAGCCTTTGGTGATGATTGTTGGGATCTGAAGAGTTTGGGGGGTTGTCGGGGAGACCAAGTCAAGGGGGATTTCACAAGCATCCTCTGAAAATTTTGGCTTACATAGATATCTTGTGCCACCCACCTTGGTTCATGGCCAGTGAACTGGAGGCATTAAAGCCTCTTGCCCATCCTGGTGGGTCACTGCCCCACTGGAGGAGGGTGGCAGCTCAGTCCCCGGGGCACTGCTGAGCAGAGCACTTAAAAAAGATGACTGAGGTGGTGGTGAAAGCTTTGGAAATTGGGAGCTGCCTCGCCCCTCCGCGTGTTCCCTGCTTAATCCAGCCCTGCTTTTCAGCCTCTTGCAGGAGGCTCGCCAGCAGCTGAGCAGTGACCATCGGGACAAGGTAGAAGCACTGGACATAGATCGCAACTGCTTATCCCTCAGCGTGAACTCCCCCAACATCTCCTTCAAGGTCAACCCAACCCGGGTCCCAAACGGGTAAGGAAAGAGCCTGCCCTTGTGTGGCCAAATCTCTGCTGGTGCTTGAAAGAGCCCTGGGTTGCTTTTTCCTTCCGTGCAATGTCTTGTCTTGACGGTGCAGTTTTGGAGAGAGCTCAGAACAGGAAGCGGCTGCTGAGATTTGCTGTGACTCTTGAATTGTAAAGCCATAGGCTTTTTTGGGACTTATCTGAATTGTCACAGTAAAACCAGAGAAGCTATCTGCCCTGCCTCCTTGGTGTGTGACTCGGTAAGTGGTGTGGTATCGGCCTCTGGGGAGATGCTGCACATTCTCACTTGGCGTTTCGCAGCAGGGTTTGGACGCGTCCCCGGTTTGAGCAGATGTTGGGCTCGGTGCAGGAGCCGTGGGGTAGCGATCTCCAGCTGGTGCGGCGAGGAGATCAGACAGGATGTGACCTCCACAATTTCTGAATCATTTTGTGCTGCACAAAGCCTTCTTGGCCTGCAGCAGGTGGTTCCTTTTGAACTGTCCTGGAGACACTCGATTTATTTTCATAACTGAAAACTGGTGTGTTCACAGATCTGTTACATCTGATGCGTGGGAACGGTATAGCCAAAGTAACAAGGAGCGTGCTGAGGCAGAAATGAAAGCCTCGATTTTGCTCCGAGAAGCAACACTGCTCACTGTTGCTCAGGTAAATCACTGCCTCGGCTGGGAATTGGTGGCGCAGAAGTTCTGGATGCAGAGTGGGCTGGCGTGGGCTGTGGCTGGGGAAAGGGAACCTTTGAATTAGCCCAGGGGTCTCTCTGAGGGCAGCTGCCCTCCTGGTTTGAGAGAGGAGCGTGGTTACGCTGCGGAGCTTGCAGCAGCCTCAGACACCTGGGAGACACAAACCTGTCCATTGCCTCAGGGGGCAGGAGCGCAGACAGGGCAGCAGCCAGAACCCAGCTGGACTTGCTCCTGGGCTTGTCCCAGCCTCTCAGCACACAGTGGGGAGGGAGACACCGTCCCAAGGCGAGTGACTGGAGCCTGTTCTCTCCTCAGACAAACAACGAGCTGGAGGCTCAGCGTGTAGCTACGGAGTTTGCCTTGCGCAAGAGGATTAGAGACCTGGACAGAGCCTATGACGAGCTGAAATGGCAGGAGAAGAATGTAAATGTTGCTTCCTTGGTTATCAAACACAACCTTGGGTGGGAATTGAATCCAAAAGACTGTTTGTTACGTGGAAAGCTACTTGGCCCGACCCTGGTTTCTGCGTGAGAGCTGTGAAGTGGCACATGTATGATCCCTGCACCAGCCAACATCCTACCTCCTCCTGCCATCACAGTTGCTGCTCGGGCATTTCCCGGCAGCAGTGCCAGGTTTTGGGCTGTTTATTTCACCCCTGGGCTGAACTGCTGTGGCCATAAAACAGCGGCAGCACCATGGCTGGTCCGTTGGAAAAGCCCAGTCTGAACAGAGTGGTTCAGTCCTCGGAAGCCACCAGCCCTTGTTTAAAACCCATTCCCAGTAAAATCCCAGGGTGTGGGGGGTGCTGTTCTCCGGTCTATATCCCCTCATGATACGTGTCTCTTATCTCTAGACCTTGGAGGAAATTGCTGAGATGGAGGAGGACATCCGACGCTTGGAGGAAGATCTTCGAAGGAAAATACAAGATCTGAAGGTGGCCCACACCCGCCTGGAGACCCGCACGTGTCGGTCCAATATGGAGCTCTGTCGGGATCAGGTGCCTCCCTGGAGGAGGGATGTGGGGGAACTGAGCGGGGTGGGGATGTGTGGGGGGAAAATCTGGGTGCATTTTGGAGAAAACCACAGAGGGGCTGAGCAATGGATCCTACTGTCACCGAGGGTACAGGAAGGAAAAAAATGTTATAGCTGGGCTAGAAGGGGCATGAGAGAACCGTGGCTTCTGTGAAACAACACTTGAGCTCCATCAGTGCTGTGCCCTTCTCCCTCCCCACCTCACAGGTCCAGTACGGGCTCACGGATGAGGTCCACGAGCTGGAGGGATCGATCCGCGCGCTCAGGCAGAAGCTGGCAGAGTCACAGTAAGTCTCCTGCCCCTGCAGAGCAGTGGCCCAGCATTGCCCACGCGAGGGACACGGCTTTGTGCAGCTCTGAACGTGGCACACATCCAGAAGGGGCATTTTGGAGCTGGTGTCTGCTCGGATCAGGAGTGGAAATAGTCTTTGGACTGGGTGGGGAGCGGGACTGGGTCCAGGCAAGGCAGGAGAGGGCTGGGTGGTGGGAGGGTGAATGGGGTTCCCACGGTCCCTGCTTGACTCTGACTCCAACCAGGCACAGACGGTTCCAAAAGGGAAAGAGGAAAAACAAGGGAGAAAAATAAAAGGGAGAAACAGAAGAGCTGCTCTGGGCTGGTGTGAGCTCCTCGGGTGCACGTCTTTGCGAGAGCAGCGTGTGGGTTTGCTGTTCACAGCCCCAAACAACCCTGCTGCTGTGTGACCAGAATCATGGAATGGTTAGAGTTGGGAGGGACCTTAAAGATCATCTTGTTCCACCCCCCTGCCCTGGGCAGGGACACCTCCCACCAGAGCAGGTTGCTCCAAGCCCCATCCAGCCTGGCCTTGAACC